>VXAV01006387.1:5395-20844 GCA_013399715.1 Alectura lathami | reverse complement strand
TGGCGCGGGCCCTGAGCGGAGGAGCCCCGGGGCCGGGTGCTGTGCTCGCAGCCGCCGGGCGTTGCTCAGCACCCCTGGGTGCCTGCGCTGGTGCAAACGTGCGGGCGGCGGTGAGGCCCGAGCCTTTCGGGGGCGGCCTTGCTGCAGGGAAGCTGCCCTGCGGCTGCTGCCGGGCTCTTGCTGCCAGCCCCCCTCTTGCTCTTGCTCCTCTGGCAAGAAGAGGTGAAGAAGTTGGTTTCGGGCCGAGAAGCTGCGCTGTGACCGCTTCTCTCTGCTCTCCTCACAGCGGCCGTGCTAGTGCGTGGCAGGGGCATGGGCTGAATCCCCCCGGCCTTGCGTGGGATGCAGCCTGCAGCAGCAGGGCTGTCCTGGGGGTGCACGGGGAGCAGGAGCTGAGCCACGCAGGGAATCCTCGGGGTGACTTAACGAGGGAGCCGGGAACTCTGTCACGCTCCGGCCTGGGTCTGGTGGTGCCGGGCGCTGGGGAGTTCGTTAATGCAGGTGAGGTGGCGAGGGAGCACAGCCCCTCTGTGTGCAGCCGTCTGGCGCGCGCCATGCAGCTGGCTGGGCCGAGTAATTTCTGAGCCCAAGGGGCCTACCAAAATCTAGTTAGAGGGCTTTGGAGATTAGATTTGTGGGAGCAAAGAGCAATGAAATTGAATTTACCCAGGCAGAGACCGTGCTGAGCTGCTTGCAAGTCAGACTTCGTGCAGAGACTTCAGGCATGGTGACCGTGGAAGCAGTGAGTGGGGAATCAAACGGTTGCTGTTGGACGAAGCCAGGCCCAGGCAAAACCAAACAGCAGCGTTTGTGACTTCAGGACGTGAGACCCCGCTACAGACAGAGCGACCGGGAGCCTGGCTCCTCTTGTGCCATCGTCAAAGTGGAGCTTGGTGGCTGTGCAGAGAGGTGTGGGACAGCTGCCGCCCTGTTTCCAGGTGTTCCTCCAGTACCTCTCGGCCTTGGTGGAGAGCAGCTGGTTTGATAAGAGCCGTGCACACGCCTGTGGTCAGTGTGTGCCATCAGGGTGCGGGTGGGCAGCGGGCAAGTAGCGCAGCATGTGTCAGCACAGCAGGAGGGTTCGGCCCAGGGAAGGTGGAGGTTCCTTCCCCCGTTGTCCTCCTTCCCTGCTGGCCTCTGGCAGATGGGATGTCACCAACCCCTAAAATGTGACGACCTCCGGGTTGAGACAGCCTGTCCCTTGCCCTGTCCCCAAGAGGAGGGTTGCTGTGTTGCTGCTGGGGTGGAGCCGTGTGGGGTGCATTTCCCTGCTTGGCTGCTTGCTGCCTTGCCTGCTGGGCAAGGGGAACCTTGTGTGAAGGTGCTGGAGCCTGCTTTCACTGCAGGCAGGCCAAGGGAGCTCAGGCTGCACATCCTGATCCTCATGGTGTCGTGGGGCATAACTCTGCCTTCCCCTAAGTGCTCACGGGGGTGAGCGTGGCTCACCCGCCTGTGCCCTCGCGTACCAGTTGTCCCTGGCCTGTTTATGGCCACAAGCTGTGGCTGACAAGGTGTTTGCGCTGCTGGTTTCTTCCACCCCTGCTAACCCTTGAGTCACTTCCTTCCTGAGTTTGTACAATCGTGCGGCCCAGCTGCCGTGCGGGGCAGATGCAGCGCAGCCACCCGGCGGTGCCAGGGCTCAGTGGCTGCAGCCGTCCCACCCTGTACTGTCCCGTCCCACCCCGCCTGCCCTGCTGGGGGCTGAAAGCCCAGAGTGGGGGTGCAGGGAGTGTCTGGGAGCCAAACTGCACCTGTGGTGGAGGAAAGCATTATGGGGCTGTTTCTCAAGAGCTGATACATGATGTTCAGCGCGCTGATTTCAGAAAGCCATGCATTTGGCCCAGCTCAGCAGCGAGGTTTAGCGCGTTTCCAAAGCGGGGGGGGAGTTTGTGTGTGTGTTGGCACTGAGCAGGGGGACCACAGTCCCTGGAGGCTGGCTGAGCAGTCAGGCATACAAGTATTTCAGTACTTAGTGCTTGCTGTGATGTAAATGTTTTTGTCTATCTAGGAGCTTTCCCACCCTGTCCTGCAGCGCAGGGCATTTATTCCAGCACCTGAAGCTGGAATAGTATCTGGTTCTTGGATCTTGCTTTTCTGAGGCTGGCTTATCTCTGCAGAGCAGTGGGAGTGTCCCCACTTCACAGGTGGGAAACTGAAGTGATGAGCCCGGGGCAATGCAGCAAGTTGTCTGTGGAGCTGGGATTAGAGCAGGAATTCCTGTCTCCCAGCTTCGTGTCCTTTCTCCGAGAGCCCCTCCCTGCAGCAAGCAATCAGTCTGGAATGAGTAGGTGGCACGAACATCTTAACTACAGCAGGAAACTGGCAGTGAGGAGCTTCACACCGAGCACGGCTTGGCCTCGAGAGGTGATTAGTTAGCCTGGGAGCCGAGACACAGAGCAGCCTGTGGCTGTCGGCACTCCTCCCCCTGCCGTGGTTTTCTCGTCTTAACTATGAGTGGCTGAAGTGTCCAGAGGAAAGACCTTACTGCTATCGCTTTGTTCTGCCTTTTGAACAGCCGGAGCGGTCGCTCCCTCCATTTCCTCTGGCACTCAGCTGCAACTCCAGCGCTTCTGTCCTGCCAGCCAGGAGGCGGCGATACCGCCTGGTCCTGCTGGGCTGGCTTCTGTGAGTTGTCAGAGGCTGCCCCTGGTGCACTCGGACACCCCTCGTTCATAACTCATCACCCCGCATTGGTGTGCCCTGCAGGCGGTGGCGGAAACCGGAAGGGCAAGAGTAAGAAATGGCGCCAGATGCTGCAGTTCCCGCACATCAGCCTCTGCGAGGACCTTCGGCAAGCCCTCGGTGAGCAGCGGGCTCTGGCTGGGCCGCGGGGTGAGCGCGCGCGGCGGGGGGCTGCTGGGCATCACGCTGCCAGAGCCGGGTGATCTGGGTGCGGGTGAGTCGCAGGAGGCTCAGGGGTGGGTAATGGGACACGAAGCCCGCCCGGGAGCCCGTGGTTCGGAGCGTGGGGAAGGAGCACTGGGTAGGTAAGTCACAGCTGCGCAGTGCCCGCTGTTGGTGTACCCACAAGCCTTCTAGATGGTGACGAGCTTCCGTAGGGATAGGCACTGTTGTCTGTGCAGACCTGCTCCGTGCTGTGAGCATTGCTCAGGGTGCCTTTGCATAAACTACAAAGGTCCTGCTAGCTTCTTCTGGTCTCACTGGCCCTGCACTGCAGACCTCAGCTTCTAAAACTAAACAGCAGCTTTACCTGGGTGAAACTGGATTCTTGCTGTGCAGTACGGGTGAGAATTGTACAGCTGGGTAGCGCTTGGCCTGTCATTTTAATTCTGCACTTTGTACTCTTTATGTTTTTAATGTTGTTTGTGCAGCAGGTTTGGTCCTGACACCGTGTAGAATTGTCTGGGGAGTTGGAAGGTGGGAGGGCTCTGCTTTCTGGGAGGGGGAGAGCTTGTTCAAGTTGTCTGTCCAGGTTCATCTGCCGGCTGGAGAATGGCATGGTGTTGGCTTTGTTTTAGAGCAGCTGTCACTGGGCTGGCTGGGTTTGGGACGTGTCTGCAATTACAGTCCCCAGTTCCACACTGCCCAGGTGTCCCAGGTCCTGGTGCAAGGACCTGGAAGCCACTCAAAGAGATGGGTGGCTCCATTTGAGGGCTCGTGGGACTGTAGCACTTGGAATAACGATCTCTGTTACCCAGACTGTAACCTCCAAGCCCACAAGAGCCCAGTTCAGCTGCTGCGTGTCAGGCACCACCTCCCTAGGCTGCCTCCACAGCCAGCTGGGAGAGTCCAGCCTTGATTTTGGGGGACTCTGCCTTCCTGGAGCAGGTCTCGAGCACTGAAGGCGCTTCTGGCCTGGGCTGTCCTTGCAGCTCTCGTCGTGGCCGTCCCAGCCTGACTGTTGTGTGCCCTCAGCAGAGCTTTCCTGCAGCTGAGGCCTGTGGGTGTCATGGTATGGCTTCCAGCACTGAAGTTCATCTTTGCTGTGCTGCCCTGCTGCTAGTGGTGAGTGCCGGTGGTCTGTCCGTCTCTGTCGGACAGGACGGCGACCTTGTGGTGCCTTGGAGGCAGGTCCCTCCCAGCCTCCAGTGTCACCGACCATGCCCCACTTCCCCTTGCACAGGCACAAGGGAAGTGCTCTCGCAGGCGGTGGCTGCCTCTTCTGGTTTCCCGCGGGAGAGATGGCCCTGATCCCTGTGCTCTGGTCACTGCATCTGGAGTGGCTTTGTTGTCCCCTTGCAGCCTGCTAGAGACACATTTGATTCCTACTGCAGAGCCTGGGCTGCGCTGCTGGCACCGTGGGGCTGGTTGCCTGCTGCAGTTAATTCGGTCTGTGTGCCCTGCCCACAGGGAGCAGCCTTGTGTGTGCCTGGGCAGCAGCAAGGGCCACCGAAAACTCCTGATCCCACTGACAGCAAGCTCCCGTCCTCCACAGCAGTGGGGAACTCCTTCTCCTGCAGAGAGTAAACCAGCCGGGGCAGCCAGGCTGGCCAAGCAGCCCCCGCCCTCACTGCAGCCCAGGCCCTCTGTGCTCATGCACCGCCAGGAAGCCACAGCTTCCTCGGGAGAAGCTGCTGTGTGTGGGGGGAAGCCAGCAGCACCCAGCACTGGGAAGCACCAAGGGCCGAGGGCTGGGTGAAGTGCTGCTGGGTGCTAAAGAAGGTGCCAGGCCCTGGCTGGATGCTGCAACACAGGGCAGGTTTGAAGGAAAGTTCTCTGACCGCAGCACGGAAGTAATTTGGCTGGGGGGGAGGGAAGAGGTGAAACCTGCAGCACTGGGATCTTAAAGGACAGAAGAGACAGACCTCTTCGGGGTTTGCTTTGGGGAGCAAAGTGTCCTGCTGCGTCATTTTTGCAGGGAGTAGGGAAGATACCCTACGAGACTGTGTTCCAGGCAGCCTGTAACCCTGCGTGGCAGTGGTTGTAGCAGAGACCTGATTAAACAACATCTTACTGGTGGAAGGGGAAAAACGTAGAACTGGACATGTTCTGAGTAGTGAAAAGTGCCCAGTTCAGAAGACCCTGGGCAGAGAGGAAGAAGGAATGAGCAGGGGAAACCGAGCTCCAGAGGGCGGTGGGACCTGACTACAAACAGGCAGCTGTCCCTTGAAGCAGGGGCATCTAATGGCCGTGTGCAGCATCAGCAGGGCGTCGCTGGAAACTGTTCCCCCATTCTGGCACCGCTGCTTTCAGCAGGCTCTGTGCAATGGAGTGATTTGTGAGAGTCATCAGAGCAGCCCTCGGCCTGGCAGATCTGCCTCGGTGGGTTCCTCAGGGCCCGGGGAAAGCTGAGTGTCTGATCTCCATGGAGAGAGGATCGAGAGGAGAGCCTCCAGGCAAGCAGGAGATACTGAGATTCCTTGCTGGAAACAAGATGGGGAGACTGCACAAAACGGCACTTTCAGCCCTCTGTTAGGGAAGGCCTTCTGCAGGGGGTTGTAAAACCTTGGCCTGCCAGCCTCTTGTCCCAGCTGGGTGCATCCCTCTCGTGGGAGCTTGGGCTGGGCAGTCAGAAGCCTCCCCACCGCAGCCTGGGGCCAGGCGGAGGGCTGCAGCTGCTCCACGGGGGCTGACAGCGTGTAATCTCCACACTTGCAGAGCGAGACTACCACAGCATGTGTGAGAAGCAGCCCATCGGGCGCATGCTGTTCCGGCAGTTCTGCGAGACACGGCCGGAGCTGGCACGCTGCGTCAAGTTCCTGGATGCTGTGGTAAGAGCAAAGCCCATCGGGCTTCAGTGGCAAGGCAGGGGAGTTCTTGGCACCCTGGGCACAGTGCACTCAGGCACTTCTGGGCAAGGAGGTTTTCCTGAGTTGCAGTTTCTCCAAGATAGGGCTGGGCCTTTGCTTAGGGAGGTGTTTGCTGGAGATCAGGTTCTCCGGGAAGGCGCGGGATGGCGATACCCCGGGCAGGGTGTTGCTGCTGTGCAGCTGTTGCCTGGAAGCGAGGTCCGGTTCCCGGCTGGGCCTGCGCCTGACCGTGTTTGCTCTTTGCAGGCTGGGTACGAAGTGGCTCCAGATGAGAAGCGGAAGGAATGTGGGCAGCACCTGATTGAAAAGTACTTGAAGCCAAAGGTGAGTGAGAGGGCTGTGTTTGCTGTCTGCAGTGGCAGAACAGCTGGAGAGCTGACAGTTGTCGTTACCTGCATCCTGCTGCAGCACTGGGCAGGATGGTGAGGCCAAAGTCCAGCTCACGAGTGGCTATGCTCCTTTTCCCACTGGCCCTGAAGCGGATGAGCATCACTGTGCAGTTCCTATGGGCTTCACCTTCCTGGCAGAACCCTTGGGCTCTGCTCCCCATGTCTGATTCAATCCGTTTGTCCCCAGAGTGATGACCATGTGCCTGAAGTGCCCTCCCAGCTGGTGGATGCCTGTTGTGAGAGGCTGGAGCAGGAACCTTCCAAGGAGCTCTTCAAGGAATCCACTAAGTGAGTTGAGGGCTGGGGCCCTCCTGCAGATTGCACTGCGGCCCAGTGGTGGGTGCTGCGGCCAACTCACCTCATCCATCCCACTCCCTTCCTCCAGGACATCAAGGGCTGGGACTCCGGGCTGGGGAGTTTGGGACTAGCAGTTTGCAACACAGCTCCAGGGAGACAAATGCAAGGAGTTCGCGTGGGCTCTAGGAGCCGTAAGCTGCTGCAGAAACCTTTGTCACTCCTCTCGGCTTGCCGTGGGTCTGAGCTGCCATTTGGGAAGACACCATCTCAGCAAGCCTCAGCCTGGCCATGCTATTTCTAGTCGTGTGCCTGGATCTGGTAGGATCTGGTAGGCACCCGTAGTGCAGAGCTGACTGCTGCAGTGCCAGTGTCAGCTCTCCTCTCCTGCTGGCCACAGATGTGGCTGTTGTGGCTAGGTCATGGTGGCTGTTGCCACTTCTGTTCCCTGGACTCATCACAGAAACGGTGACCAAGGTCCTGACCCCGGATGTGAAGAGGAAGCTGTTAGGCAAACTGGGCGTGCAGTCCCCACCCCTCCCTGAGCAGCAGCAGGAGCACGTTGCCTAATCGAGTGCGGGGCTGTGGCAATGGGTTTGCTGTAGTCTTCTGGGGAACGTTAGCTCTGTGTGTGGTAACTGGTGTCGCTGGCTGAATGCGGAGCCTCCAGGCTGGGCCCTGCCTTCTCTTGGCAGGCTCTGAAAGGGGAAGAGCCCATCCGCTTTGCCCTGATGCATGTCTCCAGTCTAGACACTAAGTCTAAGGCTTTTTCCTCTGCTGGGCAGCCCTGGCACCAGTCTCTGAGGCAGTTAGCTCTCTTGAGCAGGATCCCCTGCGGCCTTTTGTGCTGGATATTCATCTGAAACTGAACAACTCAGCGCCCGGTGCTGAATGCTGCTAGTAGCTTTCAACAGCTGATTACAGCCTTGTGCATGCATTTGCCCAGTGAGGGGCAATTGCTAGGAGTCCTATCGTCCCCCTTTGTCCCACAGCCAGGGCTGGTGCTGAGATGCCACAATTAGCAACGCAAGTAGTCCCAGGGTGCTGCCTTCGTCACAGTGGTGCCTCCAACGCGCCTTCCTTCTGCATCAAGGCTTAGCACAGAGGGTGGGCTTTTGGGCCAGGGCTGCGCAGGGTGCGTGGGTGATTTAGCGCAGCGAGGGGATGGCAGAGCAGTGGGGCTCTCGGGGCTGCTCACCTTCTGCTCTGCGGCTCTGAGCAGCTCTCAGCAGCCTTGCTGGCTCTGCTCTCTCCTAGGCTTATCCACGACTACCTGAGTGTGGCTCCCTTTGCTGACTACCTCGACAGTTTGTACTTCAACCGCTTCCTGCAGTGGAAATGGCTGGAACGGTAACATTCCCTGGCACTGCTGGGAGACCTGCACCCTGCAGTTCACTCAGGGCTGCCTAAGGGATCCCAAGAGCTCCTCCCCCTGCTGGACCAAGGGCCTGGCCTTTGCTCTTCCTCTCCTTCAGGGCCCTCTATTGGCACAAACAGCCTCTACCGGCGGCTGCTCCAGCTGTGCTTGCCTTGCAGGGAAGCAGGGTCTGCTTGAGCAGGGGTTTCAGGGTGACCCACAGACTTTCAGGCCAGGGCATGGGGGTGGTTTGGGCTTCAGCCTTGCTCTCTTCCTGTTTCTGTCTCACAACAGTTTCCTTTGCCCCACAGGCAGCCAGTGACCAAAAACACCTTCCGCCAATACCGTGTGCTAGGCAAGGGCGGTTTTGGAGAGGTGAGTGGCTGGCATTTCTCTGCATTCAGGGTGGGCAGGCAGGGTGCTGCAAGCTGCTGCAGCACCTGGAGGCTGCTGGCTCTGGGGTTTTGCTGGGATGTTCCTTTGGGATCTGCGCCGGACACTGCTGTGCTTTGGGCATTGCGTTGTCTCAGTTCCCCTCTGATGGACAGGAGCTCCCATCTTGCCAGGCATGGGAGGTGCAAAAGGTGGTTGCAGAGTAGGCAGCATGTGCTCTGTGGGGCATACTGCTGCCTCTGTGGAGAACCAGTTTTTTTTCCCCAGAGTCTTGGTAGGTGAAACTGCAGTCCTGAAAACTGTCACTCTGTCAGGCTTCCTTCAGCGTCTGGAGGGGCCTTCTGTCTTACCAAGGCACCAGCCATGGTGTCTGCTATGCGTGGCAGGGGCACTGCATCCCTCTGCTCCTTATCTGTCACATCCTGAGGTGTGGCTGGTCCCTGTGTCCTGGCTTTGACAAGCCAGCTAACCTGCTAACGTCAGGTTGAGGCTGGCACCAGGACATCTTTGCCTTCCTGTGCCTCAGTCTAAGAGCAGAACCTAGACGCCTACCCTGGAATCAGCAGTGGGAGAGTGTTGAGCCTTGTCCCCCCTCCAGGTTTGTGCCTGCCAAGTGCGTGCCACGGGGAAGATGTACGCCTGCAAGAAGCTGGAGAAGAAACGGATCAAAAAGCGGAAAGGAGAAGCCATGGCCCTGAACGAGAAACAGATCCTGGAAAAAGTGAACAGTAGGTTTGTAGTAAGTACATAGGAATTGCTCTCACTTTGCTGCAGTGGTTGATCTTTCCCACAACCAGCCAACCTGGGTCTTCTGTGCTCCTCACTCCGTGTGGAAAGACGGGAACAGGCCCTGCCTATGGGGCAGGGTCCCAGTCACAAGGCTGGGGCTAGCAGGGCCTCCCACTGCCTCCACAAGATGACCTAAATGCCTCCAAAGGCAGGCCCAAACTCCCGTCTGGTCTCACAAGCACCTTGGTACCTCTAGGGCAAAAGAGCACAGTGAAAACTGTCTGTCCAGGCAGCCAAATGGGCAGAAGCCTAGCCCTGCGCTGTGTGGTAGGGAGCTCTCTCCCTGGCTGTGCAGAGGTGTGGACAGTCTGAAACCTCCCACTGCAGAGGATTCACCAGATGGTGCCCCAGGGTTACTGTTGGGTGCTGCTTGCCCCCAGTGAGGATCAATTCCAGCTCAGGAAGATGTGTCCTCCCTGTCTGAGGAAATCTGGGGGTGTGCAGGGCTACTGGGCACTTCCAGATCCTTCCTGGGTTTGAACAATTCACTTTCCCCACTACAAAAGCCCCGTCCTGCTGCCCATACCTGGCTTCTTGGGTAACAAAGTGCCCATCAGAGTGCGGGCGCCGCGCTCTTCCAGCTGTGTCTCCTAACAGCCTTTCTGCCCTGAATTGCAGGTGAGCTTAGCCTATGCATATGAAACTAAAGATGCTCTCTGCCTAGTGCTGACCCTCATGAATGGAGGGGACCTCAAGTTCCATATATACCACATGGGAGAGGCTGGCTTCGAGGAGCCCCGGGCAGCTTTCTATGCTGCTGAGATCTGCTGTGGCCTCGAGGACTTACACCAGGAGAGGATAGTGTACAGGTGCGTGCTGCCTGTCCCCTGCTGGAACACTGGTCGCAGGAGCAAGAAGGTTCCTACTGCTCTTACTAGCCCAGCTGGGACTGTCTGCTCAAGAAAATAAGCTCAGGCTTGAAAGCAGCACAGAGCTGGGTGAGAGGGGATCGGGAACAGAAAGCTGATCTCATGGGAGACACAGGAAGGCTTAGCCTGGCTTCTTTGTGCTGGCAAAGGATCACTGACTCCGCAGGCAGTATTGACACTAGAACAAAGGAGGGTGAGCGGCCACCCACAGGCTCAAGTCTGGGAGCTGGGCAGGAGGGAGAACAAGCTGAGTGTGCTCATGGGTTGTGTGATGCCTGAGGCCAGAAAGTCCCTTCTAGTCCCACCCTGTGCCTTGCCCCAGGGCAGGGCAAGCAGAAGAAGCCTCTGCTCCTTCCTTCTTACATGGCCTGCCCCATCTCGTTCTCTGCACCTGCAGAGAAGGAAGCAGCTACAGGCTCACTGCCTGTTTGTGGGGGGTTGAAGGTTGCCATGAGCTACTTCTGCCTAGGAGAAGGGAGCTTGCAGGGCCATTTCCAAGGTGGGGGCTGCCTAAGGTAGGGTACTGCATCCCTCTGCTGCTTACTTGTGTCTACTGAGATGTCACTGTTCCCTGTGTCCTTTGCTTTCATAACCAGCTTCTTGCTGATCAAGTCTCTTCCTCCTAGGGACCTGAAGCCAGAGAACATATTACTGGATGACCATGGTGAGTGCAGGGCAAAGTGGAGCCTGGGCCTAGGTCCTTCTCTCTTCCTGTGCCTGTAATAGGGTTGCTGTGTGTTCTTGGCAGCTACAAATGTTTTTCCTTGACCCTGTCCAGTTAACTTGTATGCTCCTCTGTGCAGGTCACATCCGTATCTCGGACCTGGGGCTGGCCGTGCATGTGCCTGAGGGCCAGACAATCAAGGGACGTGTGGGGACAGTTGGCTACATGGGTAAGTGGCCCTGGTTTAGTTAAAAGGTTTTCTGACTGCTAACCTCCTGTTCTGCCCTCACACGTCCCTTACCCCTGCTCCTATATAGCTCCAGAGGTGGTGAAGAACGAGCGCTACACCTTCAGCCCAGACTGGTGGGCGCTGGGCTGCCTGGTGTACGAGATGATCGAGGGGCAGTCCCCCTTCCAGCAGCGCAAGAAGAAGATCAAGCGAGAGGAGGTGGAGCGGTTGGTGAAGGATGTGCAGGAGGAGTACTCGGAGAAGTTCTCGCCCTGCGCCCGCTCCCTCTGCACCATGGTACGAGCGCATCCCTATCCCCTTGTACCTACCGCCCCTTTGCATGCAACATCAGGCTGCTCCCTGTGGAGGCACTGGTGGAAGTCAGGTTCCCTTGCTCTGCCTCTGATAAGATAGCTCAGGAGGGTTCAGAATGCCCCAGTTCCTCGCTTGCAGATGGCTCGTGAGCCAATGTTGTTCCTAGAGACATCCTGCAGGAGCCCGCCAGCCGCAGAGCTACTCCGCCTGGGGCACTGATTTCCTTTGTGTTGCAGCTGCTATGCAAAGACCCTCTGGAGCGCCTGGGCTGCCGAGGAGCTGGGGCCAGGGAGGTGAAGGAGCACCCTCTCTTCAAGCACCTCAACTTCCGGAGGCTGGAAGCAGGCATGCTGGACCCTCCCTTCAAGCCAGATGTAAGTGCCTATCTGCAGCCTGACCTCTTCAGTCACTGATGCTGTCAAGAGAAGCAGGAGCCCTGCAGAGGCTCACCTGAGGAGATGGGGTCCATCCATCTCATTTCTGGTGCTGCTGCTCTGGCCACTGACCTGAGGGCTCCTGGTCACAAGTGGATCTGGCTAGTGCTCCCTGCCTGGCAGAACAGAGCTCAGGCAAGATGTGGGCTGCAGGTGGAAGGGGCTCAGCATCCACAGTTGGTTCAGTGTGGGTGGTACCGTCATGCAGCCTGGCATTGCAGCAGTGTTTGTGCTGTTCAGCCCCAGGCCATCTATTGCAAGGATGTTCTGGACATCGAGCAGTTCTCCACGGTAAAAGGAGTGGAGCTGGAGCCCACGGACAATGACTTCTACCAGAAGTTTGCAACGGGAAGCGTGCCCATTCCTTGGCAGAACGAGGTAGGTGGGACTGGCTGTGCACCAGTCCTGTTTTGCAGGACAGGTCTTTGCCTCTGTGCTAACTGTGGCTGGGTGCAGCGTCCTGCAGGGCAGGCAGCAGGAACCCTGCTGCTTTTGTGCTCTGCTGGCCCTAGTGACGGGCTTTGTGTGGCAGTTGCTGCAGCCATCTTTGCCCTCTTCCAGATGATTGAGACAGAGTGTTTCAAGGAGCTGAATGTCTTTAGCACAGATGGCACCGTGCCCCCAGACCTGGACTGGAAGGGGCAGCCTTCACCACAGCCCAAAAAAGGGTTACTCCAGCGCTTCTTCAGCAGACAGGTAAGAGAGTTTGCCCAGCGTTTCCTTCACAGCACTGAGCCCTCTCCCTCCTGTGCCACACAGATCTGACAGGAGGTGGGCACGTGGGGCAGCAGACATGGGCCCCCCCGTGCTACGTGGCTGAATCCCAGGGCTCTCAGGGGGACGCAGGCAAGGCTGCAGGGAGCCAGCCCTTGCCTGGCTGGAATTCATGGTGCTGCAGTGTTGAGGGGGCTGGGATGGAGTGTCCTGGCTGAACATGCTGCAATCACACAGACAGAGAGATACTGCTGAAGGCACTAAAATAGCAAATCTTCTCCCTTCCTACATGAATAATACCATCCCTGAAGAAGAGCTTCATCTTGGTGTGGGCTATGTGGGCTCCTGGGATTCCCAGAGCATTTCTGCTGGACACTGAGCAGGCAGAAAGAGGAGTGCTTTCGAGGGATGAGGAGAACGGAAACATCATGCATCTGCTGTGGGCTTGCTTGCCTGCATGTCTCCTCTGGCCCAGAATAGCCTTTGCCTTCTTTCCAGGACTGGCAAAGTCTGGGCTGCTGCCTCTCAACAGCTGCTCGCAGCTGTGGCACTCGAGCACTGCTGGCTCTGGCCTGCTCTGGACCCACTCCCAGCCACCCGGTGCTGACTCCTGCCTGCTTCCCCGCTGAGCTCCCAGTTGCGCTTCACGGTTTGGCCCACTGGGAGACCCAGCTGTTCCCTAGGCAGGCAGGACCTGCCCAAGGATGGGCTGCCTGTGGCAGGGGTTGAGCTGTGATTTGCCACGTTTTCTCTTTCCAGAGGTGAGCAGTCTCTCCTGGCTGCTCTGCTCAGGGAAATATCCGGTGGCCCACGGACATGGCAAGATCTGGGAAAGAGGAGTGTTGTCCTTCAGTGCCTAACCCCTTCCCCCAGCAGAGCACAAACTGCTTGTTGTTCTAACTGCCCCCTGAGCCACTAATCCTGCTTCCCTGCTCTTGCTGCCTTCCCCACCGTGGGGGAAGCCTTACCCTCAAGCTTGAGCCAAAGCCGCTCCTGCACCGCCGCAGCTGGGAGCTCTGCTCCCAGGGGCTGCAGGAAGCCCAGGGTTCCCTCGCTCCTCTCCTTGGATGTCCGGGACACACAGAAGGGTTGAGAAACTGTGAAGGGTTTGGCATTGTCCTGTGCTCAGACTCCCTCCCGAGGGCTTCAGCTGCTTTCTGTTACCCCATGAGCTCTGACTGGGGCGGACTGTCTGTGCTGGCACTGAGCTGTCTCCCTGGGTGGCTGCAGTCCATGGAGCCCATCTTCCTCCCAGCTTCTGAGCTAGTCAGCTGTGTGCTCACAGGTGTGTCTGCCAGGAGCTGCACCCCAAGATGCAGCTTTGTTTCTCTGCCAGAGGGCAGCTGTAGGCTGGGTTGTGTGACTGTGCTCACCCTCTGCTTGCTGTGCTCCTCTCTCCCTCCTCCCTCTCGTTGCCCCTCTGACTTCAGGACTGTTGTGGGAACTGCAGCGACAGTGAGGAAGAGCCCACCCGGCTGTAGAGCACAGCTTGTTCTCCAGCCCCTGTGCCCAGCAGAACAACAGGCCAGCCCGAAGGACAAGGTAGCAGTGGCCCCGCAAGGCGGATTTGTTTACAGCTTTACACATCTCTATCTGAAGACTGTGATGATGGCTCCAGCGCTGGCAACAGCGCACGGCACCTGCCTCAGGCCGAAGCACCTCTGGCCACGGGCGAGCCGACGTCCCCAGGACAGACCTGGACACTGCTGAGTGCTGCCGGGGATGGTGGTGCTGCTGCCCGCCGGCTGCCGCTCCCCTCTGGGGCCGAGGGCAGGAGGGAGGGATTGCGCTGGCATGGGCTGAGGCCAGGCTGGAGCAGCTCTGCTGACACATTCCATAGTGTCAAAGCGGCACTGCAGGTTTGGTGTGTATTTATATACGTCGGTCTGTACATATCACATGTCAGTTTTTAATCTATAGGTGGGGGCCTGCACTGCCCCCACCCTGTCACAGGCACAAATGTCCTCCTATGGGGGGAGCGACGGTCCCAGCTTTGTACCAGGGAGTCCTGGGCAGAGGCCTTCTGTGCCTTGAGGTGTCTAAAGCATCTTTCCTGGACCTTTCTGGCCATGCTGAGGCGTCCCTGGCTCCAGAGGAGTCCATCGCTCAGCCCTGAGGCACAGGAACCTCCTGTGTCAAAGCGTCTATCATTGCATCCTGGCAGCAGAGCATCACTGCCTCATCCCTGCCTGCTGGAGCCTGCTTCCTCCTGCCTCATCTCACGCATGCTGCCAGCTCCAGGGTGCTGATCTTAGCCCCTTTGGCTGGCTGGCAGGCTGCCTGCAGTGCAGCGAGACAGGGCCACTCCCGCAGCACCTGCCCAGAAGGTAGCTGCTGGCCCCAGGGGGCTGACCTGACCCCTGCGTGGTGCACGATGTCCCAGCTCACTGGGGATGCAGGCAATCCCCAGGCCCAGCGTGGTTTCGGTGGCCACAGACGCGTGGTCAGTGCAGACATATAAGGGGCTGTGCTCATGGGGTGCAGATCTGTGGCAGAGGGCTCGTCCCCTGCCAGGGGCCGTGATCCAAGAGCACTCAGTGCATGCACAGGGTCCTCCAGCCTGCAGGAGCCAGCAGAGCTGTGCCTGAGGGCAGGGCATGGGTATCAGGGCCTGAGCCTCCATGGGGGTCCTGTGTGTCCCCAGGGAGCAGCACAGGGCTCAGCCCGGCTCTCTTGCCCCTGTCCTGCTTGTCCTGTCCTGTCTTGTGCGTATTTGTCCCAGCCGTGTCCCTAGCAATAACTGGTCTCTTGTGTGTGTGTGTGTGTACGTGTGTGTGTACCTGTGTGTGTGCTGCTGCCCCGTGCTCGTTCTGAGCCAGGCCCCAAGGAGCGGGCTGAGCACCTACTTGGACCTGTGGTATCATTTGCTTGCCTTGCACTAAAGTTTGAAAATATTTAAATTTTTAACCTTTTGTTCAGCGTAAGATTTGCTGTGCCTCATGCTGCTGCTGCGTCAAGGTGGAGCGAGCCAGAAGGGCGAGCAGCACTGGGCTTGTTGCGTTTTGGGTGGGGATGCTGGCTGTTGGCACGGGCAGGAGAGCGGAGCCCACTTGGCCTTGCACCCTGTCCCCAGGCTCCCCCTGGGCACTGGGCAGCCCCAGAGCTGACTCAGGGGCCAAATGCCACTTGCTGCCCCCTTACCCAGGGACAAGGGTCAGCATCACCAAGGTCCTGTGTAGTGCAGGGGGCACCCAGGGCCAGGCGCAGGGCTTGGGGCCAGCAGAGCCGCCGGGAGGGGGACGCAGAGAGGGTGGCCCAGCGTGGGAGGGCCGGGGCCGTGCAGGGTGAGCC
>VXAV01006386.1:700413-720606 GCA_013399715.1 Alectura lathami | reverse complement strand
ATTGCAAACATACTTTTTAAAATGTCACATTTTTGTGAAGAAAATAATGCTGACCACACACAAAATTGAACTCATCTCACTTTATAGAAAAACTATTTGTTACTTTTGTTTTGCCACACTTCTCCACTTACAGAGGAGAGCTAATCTGGCAAGTCTTAAGCCAGTAACCAGGAAGCATAAATCGACTTTGTCAGGTTAGTAATAACAAGTAGCAGCAGAACAAAGCACATGAGCAAAATCCTTTCTCTAGAAACAGCATCTGTTGTATACCGTCTGCTGCAAACCTTTGTGCCGCATTGTGTTGGTCAAGGTCTGCATTTCGCAATGACATTCTGAATTTAAATGACAAAATACGATGTGAGTACTTTCATATCTTATTAATAGGGAACAGTTTACAGTCCTAGCTGGTTTGAAGACATCCATTTTAAGACTTTGAAGTTTTCAAAAATTAGTGCAAAACCTCATATGGGGTATGCAAATGTACTGCTCTTCCGTTGTGGCTGCTCCTTACACTGATAGGAAAGCACCAACACTGCAGCCACCAGGGCTCAAAGGAAAATTAAATGCCCACAGAGATTATAAACAAATGGACAGAAAGAATAGCTGCCAGCTCCTGTAGCCTTGTTTTTAATACAGAATCACTAATTAGCACTCCTCAAATTGTTGGTGGTTGGTATGGTTTGGTACTGGGAAATGTCCCAAATAACTTTATGTAGCAGTTCAAATTTATGCTGGAGAAAACATTTTATAAATTATGTCACTAGAAATGAAAAGAGCTAAACAAATGGCCAGTTCCTTCCTATACCTGCCAGGGAGGAAAAACTTTTTGTCACCCTCAGCACTCAGTGAAGACCTTCCAGCTCTCCACAGGTGTCTAGATGGCCTCACCTTCACCTCCAGAGAGGAAGACCTGCCCTGGAAGTCTTCCCACTCCTTCAAGTAAATGCAACACAATCCTCCCCATGTTATTTAACATATATGATGCATACAGCTAATTAAAGTGTCTGTGCTAACCTGATTTTGCCACTGCTATTCATATTCAAGTACATGATTTTAATATTGTGTTGATGGGTTTTCTTTCAATTAATTTTCCCAATTTAAGAAAAACAATGAAAAATACTAATATCCTGTGAAGTTAGCAACTCAGTGAATGGGGGGGGGGGGGTGAGACATACAGGTCAAACCTCACTGAGATGAGCTTTATGGGGAACTCCCAGCTGGTACTGCTGGAGCTCTGAGGTTTTCTTCAGTTTAACACAGTTAGAGCATAGCTTTGGCAGTAGTTGAGAAGCACTGTTACTTCTGGCAAATTTATCAAATTTCATTGAAACATTAAGCTTGTCTTCTTAAAAATCTCTTGCCTAAGAACAGCAACCCCGTTGCCTGTCAAGATTAGCAGCAAGAATATGAATGTTGATGTCAGAAGTTTGAGCAGCTGCTCTAGGATCTGTCAAAATATCTTGCTGCATGCCTGCAGAACATGCCCAAAAGTGATTTTCAGTCTTCAAACTATTATCATCCAACCAGCTTTTTTCAGAATCAGATATGGGATAAAACCCTCAGTAACCCCATTTATATGTATAGCTTCCATTTCAAAGTTCTGATACTCAGTAATTTGTGAAGGAAAAAGGAACTTGTTTTCCTAGGGGTAAGATGTATGTTCTTCAACTATGCTTGAACGGATTTTCTATAACCTCAAGTCTTGAATCAAGTATTTCAATTTTGAGACCTAGGAAAAAATGTATTTAAATAAAAGCAGATTGTTACACTAAAACCAAAGAAAATTGAGTTTCATATTAAATCTTGTACTTTCGGGAGAACACTGGGTAAAAAAAAAAAATCCTCACACAAAACACAATTACTCTTTCTTACATAAATAATAAAGCAACTACTCATAATTTTTGTGCATATTAGTTACATTACAAGGGTTAGCAGACTACTGCATTGTCAGTTTTTCATATGAGAAAATCATTTAATTAGATTCTAGGACTTGATGTTTTCCAAATAGGATTGAGAATATTTATAAGACTTCAGTAAAACAATTCTGTGATACTCATTGAAATACTGTAATTAGAAGCAAAAGCATGCACCTGTCAGGAAACTGAAAGCAGGAAATGTTGGATCATAGATGAGTAACTTTGACAGTTTTGAAACTGAGCAAAACAGTGCAATGAGAAAGCCAATTTCTTTCTCCTTCTTCCTATGAGATATGAGGTGAGGAAAGAAACTTGGAATGAACATCAATGCATCACTACAGAGATGTTCAAATAAAGCAGGGGGTGGGCATGAACCTTCTCAAGTGTTTAAGACAGAGGAACATTTCTGTTATTTCTGAAGCGCAGACTGAAATGCTGCTGCTATAAATGTGGGGTGCTCCCATACGGCTGAGGGCTGCCTCCAGCTTGCCAGGATAATTGATAAGTCAGTTTATTTGTCTTCATCCACAGAGGCAGGGATCAGCTTGTGGTCAGAAGAATAATTCTAGCGGTGACAGCCCATTCTTGGCCGCCTTTCACTTCTCCCCTCTGACATAATTAAACCTGGCAACATTCCCATGGTCCTACAACAGAGAAGCAGACACAAAACTGCAGCTAGGGGCAGGCTGTGTCTACCGAAATAGCGCATCTGGCCGCTACTAAAAGGACTCTAAAGCAAGGGAGCAGCTAGGAGCAGATGCATAGTATTTTCTGGTCAGCAGTGTCCCTTCAGTCATTCTTTTTCCTTCTAGAAACCCCTCAGACACAGAGGGATTCACCAGATGGAAAATGTAAGCCTCAGCCTACAGAGAGCCTTGTAGCCCAGTGCAGCAGGTGGAGCATACACTGCTGCCGTATGACAGGCTCAGTTAGAGACAGCAACAGCTCCATTCTCTCATTCGCTCATATGGGAGACACAAGAAGGTTAAAAATGGCCCAGGTTATTTCTTGGAGATATTATCAGTGCATATACTCAGCATTTCTCTGCTGTCCTTAGCTCAGTTTTCAAGAACATCTAACTTATATCCCCTTGTTCTGTGAGTGGTCTCTTTAGTGAGGTATCAAGATACAAAATGCATGAATTTATGACACCATAAGCATTGTTGTCTGCCTCTATAACCATTTTGTGCCTTTGGTGCCACAGTAATATTCTCCATGTAAGATTTTTTTCCAGAATATTGTATGTGATATGCAGACTGTTACAGGATTTTAACATTGGATAAGTAATTTTCGTAATGGTTACTGAGCAAGAGGTTCCTCCAAAGATTCAGGCTGACACATTGGGATAGGGTTAAATTTATCCAGAGAATTAAATTTGCATCAAATGATCATCCAGAAGCACATAGGATCGTCTAGGACTACTCTCTGTGTTTTGCATGACTAGGGTATTTACAGAGATGTCCTACAGTAATTCTTATTTTGTCATTATTATTCAACATCATGAAGAACCTGTCAGTCTTACAAACTGAAACTGAAGATTTATGAGATCCTAAAACTATAAGACAAAAATGTTCATAGATGTCAGCAGCAATTTAGATAATTCATAGTCATGCTTTTAGAATTAAAAATAAATCCAGGGGGTGATACATCTGTATTTTTTTTCCTATAGTGCAAAAACTTTCTNAAATAAATAAATAAATAAAAAGGCAAGTATAAGGACTTTTCTGTAGGGCTCTGGACGATGTCAAGATATATAAATCCATCCAAACTTAGATACTTGAGGTCCAAGTTTCTGTAAATTTTTCAGTCATCCATTTTATTTGACTAAATTGTGGTAAGAAATGAAAGGTGCATTTCACAAAACTCTTCTGAAATCCATGTGGCATACCTTCACTGACGTGCTGCTTTTCTTGTTAAAATTCCTTAGACCTGCCCAGAATAAGGCAAAATTATCTTCTCTAAACTGTTGTGACAAACCTGCTACAGCAGAATATCATCATTGATACGCATGATGTTAATCTGTCTGCTGGTTGTTAATAAGGCTCTACCAAGTCTCTCCTACCTCCTCTCACGCGTCTTTTACCTACAGACAATGCTCACCTTCTCCCACACCCGATCTTTGTTCAGTACAATCACCACCAGCCTGGGGTGTGCCTGATAACCATCGGCTGTGAAGGACAAATCTTTACCTTCCCAAGTCACATTCATCATAAACCTAGAAGGAAAGGAAAAAAAAAAAAAAGGTTAGTGAGAAATTAATGAGCTGTCCAGCAGTTAATGAGCAAACTAATTCAGTCATCAGAAACACTGATGAAGTCCACACACTAAATCCTGTTAACGCTGTAAAAAAGCATAGAGTTTGTAAAGTTACGTTTAGTAAAGAATAAGTTTGCAATGTGAAGATTCTGAACATTTCTAGGCAGTCTTAACAGAAGAGAAAGCAAAATATTTTAAAAAGAATAATATAATTGTTAATGCAAACATCATTTTTAAAGTAGTTTCCACATAGTGTATGACTTGTACATTCCGTGAATCACATTTCCGGCATTTTGCACAACCACTCCAGTTTTTCAGTACCATTTTAAACACATCCACATCAGATCTGCAAGTAACATCACACTCTGTCTCACTCGCAGTGTACCTACTCAGACGTCACTTGTTCATATTTCCAAGCATTTGACCAGCTCCGTAGCTCTGCACACTGTCCCTGTGACACATGGATAAATTCCACTAATATCTTCAGCCAAAAAAAAAGGCACGAAATATTTGAAGGGGTAGATAACAATTCATTTTGATATTTTCAACAACAAAAAAAGACTTTTTTTTAATTTACATTGATTTTCAGTTTTTTCAAAAATATATCTAAACTAGCACTTCAAATAGGAAAAAAAAATAGGTTTCAAATTTAAATGTACAGGAATTGAGAGGATTTTTTTTTCTTTTGTTGAAAATGCTGGTTCAGTCTCAAATTTCCTGCCTTTAGACTTGGGCATTGAATCAAGAAAACTGTTTGTTTACCACAGGCCTCTGTGTAATGGTTTATCTACAAAAGAGAAGACTTATCCAACTGAAAATTTCGTCCAAATTTATGGCAACAGAAGGGTATTACTCAGAATGCTACAACAACAGGCACGTCTCCTAAGACGTGCCACAGAACTGTTGCTTGCTTTCTCCACCCTCCTCCTTTATTGCCAGGTTGTAAAGACAGAAAACTACTTCTTATAAGCTGCCCTGTCATTAGCAACAATTACATAATCTCTACCAAGTCATTGCACCTAAAGGTCTTAAATTACTTATTTAGTTTTTATTAATTCTGATACAGTCTATCTAGTTTTTCTATTTCCTATTTAGCATATATAGTTTTAATTCCTAATTATTGTTCTCCATTCATCGAAACACGTAGCCTCCTTTCCTTTTGGCGGTTCAGAAATGCCGGCGTTCTGGCCATCTAACAAATTCTTCTTTTGGCCTAGACTGTCCACGAAAAATATTTCTCTCTCAAAATTTTCCACAGAATTGTAACAGAAATACATATTTATTTTTGTTCCAGTTCTACACAGCTTTGGTGTTTCTTGGTGAGAACAGATTGCTTCCACTGCTCTAGGGTCAGAAAGAGTGATGAGAAATTGCAGTTCTTATTTAAAGCGCAAATACAGGGAACTTGTTGCCAAGAGTCTGAACTACTGCAGCACACAGGCCAAGCTCCCTGGACTGTGATGTTGCAAAAATCTATCATTTACACATTATCCAAAACTCCTCCACCTAGGAAAATCAGGCATGAAAGGGAGGTGAGTGAAATGATGGTACTGGCATTGGTGTTCTTTGGTCATGATACAAAAAATACAAACTCATGGTTACCAATGTGACCCTGATTGAGCTATCCTGCAGGTGAGAGGAAAGACCTCCTATGCTACTTGGAGATCCCATGGTGCTTCCAGAAGATATAAGAAGGTCCTCCACCCTACATTCACAGTCTGAAATGACCTACACTGATTCTCAGTGTATTCCACAGGATGAAATGCAGTTCAGGTTTCCATCTAGGTGCTCTCCTTGAACTCCACACTTAACACTTGTATTATCCCAGCCCTCAGACAGATGTGTTTTGGAGGGTATTGAAGTTACTCTAGATACTCTTCACACATTACTCTGCAGCATTATATCCACAAGAAACTGATTTTACATGCCGTATTTGTTTCTGTAGTAGCAGCATGGTCTCCTGGTGAATCTGACATAGAAATAAGTCTCCTGCCTCATGTTCAAAGGAGAAGGCTTTGAATAGACTTAGCTGCCTGGAAATCCCAGCAGCAGAAGCACACTAAATAATGAAGAATATAATGGAGAAATAATGACACTGTATCATAACAGTTAGTAATTAAATGTGCACTGCCCTAAACAACCATATTAACACCATTCAGTACCGGTTTGACAGCAATTTATAAATTCAGCCATCGCAGCAACTCATATTTTATGACAGACTTTCAGCGTGAAAATTTTCCCCTCGGCAGAACTTTGCTTTTCAGTTGAACTAATTTCCCATACACTACATTTTTCATCCAGCACTGAGTTTGCTATGGAACAAAAAGCTTGTTTGCCACCTCGAGACCAAGCAGCAAACCAGCAGGCAGAACTTGCTGGCGCATCTATGTGAGGAGCCCACACAAAGCTCGCTCACTGCCGAAAATCAAGTGTGCCGTGACCCAGGGAACAGCAATCGAGGGAACCACCAGATGGGGAAAATAAGGACACAATGTGGAAGCAGGCACTGCTTGTATTCATATTACTGCACTTTCCTTCTCAGGAGGTCTCTCCCTTCCAATTCATACATGTGAAATAGCCCACCCCAATGAAAACAGCTGGGCACATATACCCCCATTTCCACAAAACTGGGAGCCCAGAACTTTGTGTGCTCCTGAGGGATGGAGCATGCATGCACACACTGCACTGCATAAGGCTTTGGTGTCCAGCCAGGTTTTTATTGCATGGTCACTGCTGATCAGGCTTGAGCTGAACCCTTCTTTTCTGAATTTTGGTAGGATTGATATTGCAGATTTCAAACACCAGTCATCATATTTTTGGGATTTATGTGCAAATCCTCTAGACTAGAAAGCTATTCAAGGGCCATCACAAGACTCAGTGCTGTAGCTGCAGTAATGCTCAAGCACTCAAAAAAAAAAAAAATATATATATATATAAAATGAAAAACTGGATTATTCAGTGTATATTTTAAACTGTGTGATTGTATGTGCTGTTTAGTCGTGAATACATCTTGCAAGTTAAAAAAAAAAATAGTCCCCTAATCTGTTAAAGTCTCTTAAAATCTTAGTTTCCCAAATTGCAACAATAAAAAAGAAGGTTCTTGTTTTCCTGAGCAGACTCTTCTGTACAAAATTCACCAACTGCCTGTGTTCTTCAGAAACTAGTGCCTAAAATCTACACTCCCATCTGAATTGTCATTTTTCCTTCACGAAGGACAGACGTCCTACTCTGCTTCTGCTGGCCAGGATCCTAAGCTGCCTGTCTCTGGGAAAAACAACTGTGTGCTGGTTAGGAAGAGTGAGGAAAAGAAAGAATTTATATCACACGTTATTCTTACAGAGTTTTAAATTTACCAAGATTAGTTCTGTGCAAGATGTCTTTGGTTTCTGAATTGGTCAAAACTTATTTCTGAAGAAGTTCTGGAACTGCATGTAACTGTTCTTAACTAATTGCAGCACTCCTTACTTCAAGGCAGCAGTGCAGCACAGACCTTGGATTAGTAGTTAATCTGCTCATACCTCATTAATGCTACAACTTTGCACAGACATGAGAGCAGGAGGCCTTGTGGTGGTGGTATGACCCTGAGGTCTAAACTGACTTTTGCAAACAGAAATTCATGACTAAGATTCCCCAGGTGATACATGTTTGAGAGATGGGAATTTGGGGCAGAAGTTAAGCTGCTCTCATACTGAATTCAAAACATGTTTTTGTCGTGCAATGAGCCAAGCCTGTACTACATTTCAAAACATGTTTAAACATTTATACAATTCTTTTCACCTTCCTCTACAAAACTGAAAAGAGAAGCGCTGAAACACCACAACAGAAAACAGTTCACATTGAATTTACAGCAAGCCTTTGAAGCACCAAGGCTAAAAACTGCTCTCAGGATTTCTAACTTAATTTTTATAGATTCAGAATGATCAAGAGCTTTGTTATTGGACCTGTGAAATCCAGCACACGACCTGAAGTACAGACCCACAATTACTGCCCTCGCCCTGCAGCCCACATCAGATCAGCAAACCTGGTAAACCCCTCAGGTGCCATCACTGAGGACTGTCACTTTTTATTAGTGTCTTCCTCACCATGGGACAGTGTTTCAGTTTTGGGACAACCACAAAGAAGGAAACCAGCAGAGACTTACAGAAATAAAGGTTACATGAAAACAACTCTCCTCCTTCTCTCCCAAAGAAGAGACTTCCAAAACAAGATTTAAAGCAGATGAAATACCTCACAATCAACATGTCATTTGGTGGTATTTCTCTGTCCTCCAAACAGTATGAACTAACCATTTTATTAATCTAGACTGCCAGCCTGTTTGGGCTTGGCATTCACCCAGGATAATACGTAAAACAGCAGGAGGAAATCCAAACTTTATCCTTCTTTTTTTTTTTTTTTTTTTTCCTTTTTTTTTCCTGTTTTTTTNTTTTCCTTTATCTTGCTGAGGCTTGGAATTCCTGAGTTTCCTTATCCTGATGCTACTGTGAAATCTGGAAAATACTTATCAATAGGAACCTGATGAAAAATGATTTATCATTAAGAAACAGACTTCCTGAAGAATATCTATAAAATTCAATTGAGAAACTCTGTATGTAAAACATGTAATGCATGGTCTGAAGTATGCACGGAAATAAAAAAAAAAAAAAACACGACATTATTAAACAAGGTAATGATGTGTTTTTCAAACAGACCAACTTTTTTTCAACTTTTTTTTTTTTTTCAAGACAATTTTATATCTTAGGCTATGTAGGATTTTTTTTTCTAACTTAAGATCTTTCCCAATGATGCAAAGAAAGAGTTTTCTCTTCGTGCCTCTTTCTCCTCCCTCCTCCACATTCCCCAGCCCTCGCTTTCCTGAATATAACTCCTGCTCCTGGAGCTGCATCTCCCTAGGCCTTGAGCCAGCCTGGATGAATCAAGTTTTAGGAACAATATGCTCGGTGACTGTGAAACAGGAATGGCACGCCAACTACTTGCACCTCGTGCCAGCTGCTCCTTAGAGCATTAGATGACACAAGGTCTGGAAATGTCATTTTGCCCTAATTCTGCCAGACCAGCAACTAAACTCTTGGGGAACCCTTCTGAAAGAAGGATGGAGTGGGAGCGAAATTAGAAAGGGTCCAGCTGGCTGGGTGAGTGCTGCAGACTAGCATAACCCACAAACAGCAGAAGGTTTTGTGAGCTAATGTTATTATTAGTAAACATATTAGTGTTTTTTTTTACAAAATGTATTATATTTTGCTTCACCATCCCAGCAGCACCCCAAACCAACCCCTGGGAAGCTTGCCTGGCTCTCTGCAGCAACACCATCTCCAATATCCTTCTCATTTATATCTTGAATTCCAAGGACTGCTTCCAGCCCCGAAGCCAGCTGTGCTTAACTCCAGAACACAAGCCATGCTTGTTCTTTTTTTGTTATTGTTCTTTTTGTTCTGTTTTGTTTTGTTTAGCATCACAAAAATGAGGAAATGTTCTGGAAGGCCCTAAGCTGGTAACTGATTTGTTCCTTCTGCTTCCTAAACTGACCTACTCTGGCAGAAAATTCTGATTCATATTTCCAATAATATCTCGGAACATTTTATCAGTACTCCAGCATCATGTCAGGATGCTGGTGAAGTTCAGTTTTACTTTCAGAGGAGAAATGACAAGTTTCATCAACTCAATTCCTACTGCTTAATGCAAATACATAGAACCACTGCACAATACAGAAGAACTTTTGTACTATAGAAAAGGGAACTTAAACTAAAAGAAGGTAGATTTAGATCAGACATTAAGAAGAAATTTTTTACTCAGAGGGAACAGACAGCCTGGAGAAGCTGGGGATGCCCCGTCCTTGGAAGTGCTCACAGCCAGGCTGGATGGAACTTTGACCAACCTGGTCTACTTGGTCTATGGCAGGGGTTGGAACTAGATGAGCTTTAAAGGTCCCTTCCAACCCAAATCATATCTGATTCTATGAAATAACACTTGCTTATCTGCACAGCAAGCCACTACCAGTGAAAAAGCATTTTGCTTCCTATATAATTACTTAAAAAACCATACATCTTCAAACACATGATAAAGCAGATGATTTTTTTTTTTTCCCCAAGTCTTTTGACAGAATTTAATTAAATGAACAAACCTCTGAAAATTGGAAAACATTAAACAGATTTGCTGCATTATCCGTCAAACCATTGTGCCCAAGTAATACTTGATTTCACTTGAAAGAAAAAGAGGAAAATTCATCTGTCGTTGCTAAAAGCTGTCATCGAAATATTGAACTTGATGAATGAATACCAGGACTTCAGGGACAGAACACCCTCATCATCTGGAGCAGTTGTTTCATAGGCACATAGCAACAGCAGCACAATGGCAAGGGTCAGAAAATGAAATGTGTGGCAGGCCATCATCTGGGCCCTTTGGACTTCAGACTGCTTCTGCTCTCTGGCTTAGGTGATGAGTAAGAGAAACAATGCCTGAGGAGAGCAAGAAACCATGGACTTCCCAGAGCAATTTGGACAGATTTTTATCCCTACAACTTCACTACCAAAAGTAAAATGAGCCTCCAATTCCTGTATATTATTTGGTTGTATTGGAAAACTGCATGCAACTAAATGGAAGCACTGTGTGTGGTCAACTGCTGACCACTGGACAGGCACACCTTGTTTTTCAGGAGAGTGACAACAAAGCAACAGCTTTGTCATCCTCACTCATCCCTGTAAAGCTTAGAGTTATGGAAATGTTGGGAAATGGCTCTTCCAGGGTTATGACACTTAAACAAGAGCATTCTACTAAACAAAGCAGAAGCTTTTTTTTTTTTTTTGAAAGAGAGACAGAGCATTTGTTCAACTGACATTGCATTAATGAACTGCTAATTCTATCTACCCTGCTGCGCTGGTGCCAGTATTTCACACCACAGTATTTTTCTGTCTTGGGAGACTCTGGGTCTTACATGAATGGGAAATATCTAAATACATACAGATATATTTAAAATGTGTTGAAAATAATCTCCCTGTTTTATTTTAAATTCTTTATTCATAGACAAACACTAGTTTTCCCCTGTGTATCAGAAATTAACATTGATCAGAACATTCTGAAAACTAAAGCAAAACATATTTTTTCTGCATCTAGAGAGCCAATGAAAGCATTTTAGAATTGCAGTGACAGGGGAAAGATAAATTGTGTGCTTCAAAACATATATATCTTCAAGCCAATTTAACACACAAAGGATTTGAAAAAGAGGGAGGAGGAGCTTTCACTTCAGAGAATTTCTTCATAAGTGGAGATGAACCTCACTAGATGTGGGAAGCAGCACATAAAGCATTACCTATCACCATTTACACGCAAATTAGCTATTATGGCATAGCCTTAGAATACCATACTGGGTCTAAAGCTGTATTAGACTGTCATTATAACAGATGGAGTCTAAAATCCTATTTTCTGCTCCACTCTTGAGCTTGGTTTCACTTAGGCACCACCTCACAGAGCCTCTTTTCTGCTCTCCACTGAGTGGTCTGCTCCTGAGCACTCAAGCTGTGCCCCTTTGTGCAGCCTCACTTCCCTGGTAGCAATGCCCAGCACAGACACAGACCCAGTACAGCAGCCCCAGGTCTCTCAGCTGTCTAAAGTTGCATTAGCCTTTATCGCTGTAAGCAAGCTCTGAAATCCTTTGTGCAAGTTAGCTCCTTAATACAGTGTAATATACATTTATCTTTTAGTTTAAATTACAAAGCTGCACTGTTTGTATCCTGACACCATGAAGATTACTTTTCAGAATAAAACAACAATTTAGGCACTGATTTTTAGAGGAGACTTCGACCTTCATGTAGGAAGAAACGAAAGTACAATGAATTTACCTAATTCTCCTTGGCACGACTGGTCAGCTCCCAGAGATTTGCTGTGCGAAGTGCTTCTAGAAACTTACTTTTCTTGCAGAATATGTGACAAGAATAGTCTTGGGGAGTTATTACATAAGGAAGACTATTTAAAGTTTATTCATTTTAATGTAATTCTGACATTTCTAAATTAAAAACAGTCTCTTTCTTGTTCTTGTGGTATTGGAGAAGCTCAAAGCACCTTCTGTACAGAAAATACATTCTCACTCCATAGTTTGGTGTTTTGCATTGAAAAAGTCTTTATCAATCACAGTGCACTATATTAAACTTCTATTAATAATGTCTATGTGCATCATGCAATGAATACTGCAGAATCTCCTGGTGAAGTCTAATCTCACTGCCTGACCACTCACAAGTTCTATTCTTGTAGAAAGACAAATTGCGCTAAATGCCGAACATCTAAGTCAACTCCACAGCTCTGCGCTGCCAAACATGTGGAGTTCAAGTTCTTATGGCCTGACCAACTGGACCACCGTATTTTAAACACCATCACACAGAGTACAACTTAATTTTTGCAGAAAAGAACTTCAAATATTAATAGTGGGCTTCTTTGTTTGTATAGACCTCATAGAACTTAACTAAGGGACACCATTTACTTTAACTTTCATCTGGCAATTCCAGCCCATGCATTAAGAAGGAAGAATGATTCAAGGATCACGTACATGATGAATAGAATATTACCAAGGTTATGCAGGGAGAAAAATAAAAAATAAAAAATAAATAAAGACAACAAAGCTTACTTGTGCAAGGTGTGAGATGGCCGGTCATTTTTCTCCAGTTGACCATAGCAGCTAGTTTTTGCTTCAGGAATGAAGGAGTACTTTTCCAGCATGGCTGATGCAGCAGTGGCGATAATCCCAAGGCCATCCCGCACCCGAGCTTCTAAACTGTAGTCCCATTCATCATAAGATGCTGAAATGAGTCCTGAAGGAAATTCCTTGGGAGTGATTTCTGTGTTACCACTAACCAGGCTAGGAACTATCCAAAAGAAATCATAGCCTGTAAGTCCCAGGGAACGAGCCTCATCCAGTATGTAGACAGCTTCATCCTTAGAACAATATAGCAGGATGACAGATGAATGAATCTTCTTCAGCTGAATTTGGGTCTTGGCATCTCCAAAGGCAGTATCGAGTATGATGACATTCTGCATGTCCCAGCCCACAAAACTATTTTCCACTGTGGTCTTAATGACATTGATGAAGTCTCGATATCCAGGGAAAGTGGTGGTTACCAGAGAAAACACATGCCAGTCATAATCCTGCATGATCTTCAGCATGACGATGGCTTCCTGCTGGATAGAAGCCCCAAACTGGAAGAATGTTGACATCACATCCTAGAATTCAAAATACAGTAGAAGATTAAGACTTCTGGACAAGTCTAAAAAGAAGAGTATCTCTACTTCTGCTTCTTAGGTCCACCATAGCTACTAAACTTTAGTTGCCTTCAAAGAACTTTCTGTGCCTTGTCATATTCATATCATTAATAAGCAACACCAACTGTGAGTACTACAGCTAATTAAAATATCTGCCAAAGAGTGACAAACACATTTATATAGGATATTTCCAAGTGCTCAGTCACTTGAAGACAACAAGCCAAATTCATACTGACTGAGAAAGCAAAATCTCCCCAGAGACAGCCACTCACTTTTAAACACCTCATCTCCAGCAGGTAGCTTTACATTCTTCGGACTGTGACCCAATACATTCATACCAAATTTTAGTCACAATGGAAATAAATTGCAATGCACATGCTGTACAGAAATGAAGAAGCTCCGTTACTTCCAAACCTAATGTCTGAGTGAAACTTTATCTCCATAGGTTCATCCAACTTGGTTGAAGCTGATAAAACTCCACAGAACTAGATTTATTGACCCTACATATTGAGTTCACTACTGGTCATGAGTTCACTACTGTTCATGCTCCATTCAAATCACAAGGTCCATTGATGTCTGATGTAGAATTAATGGGATGGCACTCCAGAGACAACCAGCAAGCTGCCAGTGTCCTCATTAAAGGGCTGAAATGGAAGTAAATTCAAACAATGGCCTTTTAGGCTACAACTGGGAGCTGCATTGCCTTCCTGAGGGTTACAGCTGTGCTGTCAATTTGCTGCGAGACTTGTTTCTAAATCACGGGCTTTTACAGTATTCACAGCGTTTTACACATCATAAGGGCAAGTAGCTCTTATTTTAACAACATCTATCAAAAATAGGGGACACAATAATATATTTTGTTGGCATTAAACACATGAACTTCTTCACCAGTCTATTTTTGTCATGCTGCATGAAGTTCTAAATTTATTTTTGCATTTCACATTCTAGATTTATATACATCACCATTATTAGAGTTTCAACGTATCCTTCATAACTATATAATTCTTTATTTTCATTTTACTTCAGTAGTTATTCCTGATCAGCAGTGGCATCTTACGTGCATTATTTTCAGATACAGAATGAATGAACCTGTGATTTGAAAAATAAAATATTGATCTTCCAAGATTTCTTATGTAGCCTTCACAGAAAAGAGAGGTATTTTCCTAAGTACTCTTTTACTAACACACATGGTGAATGTAACTTAAGGAGTTTTATGAACGTGGTTGTGAACTGCTATCCTTTTTACAGTTGAGAAGAAAGAAACATTAATTGTCTTAGGTTCCACAGCAAGGTGGTGTTAAACATACAATTATTAGTGAGAACAGTAGCTAGCTCTCCAGTTTCTGTCTTACAGCTACTGAAATCTATTCACAGGAAACAGAGTGTATTTTTTCTAATATAGATGTGGAGTGTTACTACTTTAAGAATGTCAGGAACCCAGCACCAGGATTTTATATAACAGCAAGCAGTACCAGTCTTCCAACTGGTGTCAGACCATGAAGACTGATATCAAATGTACAAAATACACATCACTGGTGGCAAAGAAATCATCTGCTATGGCATATTTGTCACACCAATGACAGAATTCTCCGTGCTGGTGCCAGATTTTGTAGAATCTTAGGATATCCCGAGTTGGAAGGGACCCACAAGAACATTGTGTCCAACCCCTCGTTCTGCACAGGAGCACCCAAACTCCAAACCCTGCGTCTGACAGCGGTGTCCAAATGCTTCTTGAGCTCCAGCAGTTTGAGGCCGTGCCCACTGCCCTGGGGAGCCTGTTCCCTGCCCACCCTCTGGTGTTCATACACCCTCTGGTGCAGAACCTTCGCCTAACCCCCAGCCTAACCCTCCCCTGACACAGCTCCATGCCGTGCCCTCGGGCCCTGTCGCTGTCCCCGGAAAGCAGAGCTCAGCGCCTGCCCCTCCGCTCCTTGTGAGGGAGCTGTAGGCCGCCATGAGGCCTCCCCTCAGCCTCCTCTGCTCTGGGCCAAACAAAGCCAGGGCCCTCAGCTGCCCCTCATGCATCTTGCCCTTCAGAACCTTCCCCATCTCTGCAGCCCTCCTTTGGACGCTCTTTAAACAGCTTTATGTCCTTCTTACACTGTGGCACCCAACCTGCCCCCAGTGCTCAAGGCGAGACCACACCAGGCAGAGCAAAGCGGGACAGACAATCCTTGCCCTTGCCTGGTGGGCAGTGCTGGATCTGAGGCACCCCAGGACACAGTCTGCCCTTTTCAGCCACGGGGCACACAGCTGACTCCTATTGAGCTTACCAAGAACCAAAACCATAGGTCCCTCTCTGCAGGCTAGCACACCAGTCACTTGTTCTCCAGCCTATACATACATCCAGGATTACACCACCCCAGGTGCAGAATCTGGCATTTGCTCTTGTTAAATTTCACACTTTTTTTTCTTTTAATTTTATACACATTTTTATCTAGAGCAATCCTTGCTGTACACCTTTCCTGGCAATGAACAATGGTCTTGTGTACAATGGCCTGTGTCACCATGAAAGCAGTCTGACAAAACAAGTGTAATACTAAAAATGAAGCTTTTTCCTTTTGCTAGGAAAACAGTTTACAGAAGGAGTTTTGATTAAACATTTTTGCAAAGTTCACACCCATATTGTGCGAATCCTTTTCACATAATTGTGAATGTGAACTTTAGTGAAAATCAATTAGTATCAATCTGTGATCAAGATGATGAAAAGACTGCAGTTATATGGTGAAAACGATTCTGACTTCAGGAGAAGTGCAGATATAAATTTCAGAAGCCAGATTTTCTTCTGAAGCTATTCCATGTAGCAGCACTGAGTTCACATCCTGCTTTTATAGCAGCTGAAGATTCAACTGTACGTGTTTACAAAGATTTTGAAACAGATGGAAGACTGCAAGCACATTCTAGTTTTAGGAACTTAAGCAGAAATTTAAACACATATAAGGAGAATATTCAAGGGCATATTATCCACTAAGTTTAGAAAAAAAAAAAAAAAGACAGAATTTTTAGTGAAGAAAAAGCAAATAAGTCAAGCTCTAAGGGATTCTACTGTTGTATCCTTAAACAGCTGCAGAACTGTTCATTTCGGCTTGTTTAAAGCTTCACATTCTTCCCAAAGAGTAAAGTTATTGTTTTGCTTTATACAGATTTAGTATTTAATTACACATACAGAATTAAATTTCTGGTTTTCTACATTCAAAAACACAGTAAAGTGATGTTTGTAAAAAATATTACTACTACTACTAATAATAAAAACATACACACAACTACTCAGCTATTTGTTTAACTGTCATCTTGTTATCCATTAATTTCTGAAGTAGGAATACAGATACCAAAGGTGTTTTAAATGCACATCAAATGTATACACTTTTCTCATGACTTCACCTTTTGAGATTACTGATGGAGGATTCAAGGAAGATGTACTAGTTATCAAATACAAGAAACTTTTACAGAAAGGAATTTTATAGATAAATCTCAAACCATGAAAACCCCTAGATGTTACACTCATATGAGCAAAAAATTAGTTAGAAGTAATTATGGAAGTGATTAAGTAATTCCTTACTCAAACTGACTTGATTTTTCTGTTCTAGCTTCTTAGCTGGATTCTGCCACAGCCATGTAAACAAACAAGGAGACAGCACTTCAGCAGAAATTCCCATGCTTGTACACAGAAAGACAGCAGCTCTCTTTAGTGCTGTCATTTCACAGATTAATATCTTAGACTCAGTTTCTTTTAATTACTGCATTGAGTCTATAACTGTCACTGTCATAAGAACTGTACATTTCACTTCTCGAATTCCAACAAATTATACAAATATTTCTTTCAAAACCACATCCTTAGCTATTTTCATGATACCTTAGTTTCCTAGCTCCACCTTTTCAATGAGATGAGCAGTACAGATCCACAGCTGATGTAGCAGTGGAGGTTAGCACTGACAGTAGTTTATGGCTGCTAGGGAAAAAGCAGCAATTGATGGTTAGTTAGAGAAATACTTATCTAAAATAAAATGTTAAATCAGAATAAAATAGGGGTCAACATAAGTCCAAAATCAATTTTCCACTTGAGGTACTCGTCAAATTTTTATTTAACAATATTATGACAAGAAGCAAGAAATGGTACCGAATACGATCTAAAAAGCAATCCACAAGATGATTATATTCAGTTATAAAGATTTTTATTACAATGAGACTACAAGTAGGACTATAAAGATATCTCAGTTACTTCATTCTGTTTGCATCCTTCAAAGAGATCCAGAAAAATAATAATTGTTCTCTTATTTTATGCCACTGTAACTCAGATGTTCCATTTTTATATTAGTTTTAAGGCACGTGGTACTAGGTCTACATCTACAGTGCAAGCTGTTTCCTGTTTAATGAATTATAGTATCTATTTGGCATTTTTATGAAGACTGAAAATACTGAAAACAGATCTGTCATGAATTTAAGATGAATAATTTAACATCACATCAGAAATGTACAGAAGGAAATTATTTTTACCAGTATCAAATGTATGTGAAAAATGTATCTTGCAGTGTGCTACCATGGTACTATTTCTGCTGTACTACTTTAAGTGATGTAACGATCCCCAGGAGAAAGCAAGGCGGATCGTGTTTAGCTGTGATTAAAATCCAGGTTTCAGCCATATGGTCTTCCTTACACATAAACCCATAGAAAATTTTCAACAAATCCAAACACTGAAATGGAGGAGCTGAAAAGAAAACCTTTCCTCCCAACACACCCTGCACACTTTTAAACTCTTAAGTTACTAAATTCCTGCCTCTCTTCATTAAGAGTATAGAACATGCAATTCCCAACACAAACATCTCACAGAAGCGCCCAGGGAGAAAACTCCCGCATCATCACCATGGGAGCAATTTGGGGGGAAATTATACAAAACTATGTACTTTCAGGCAAAGCAGAGCAACATACGACTGAGGGGGAAAAAAAAAAAAAAAAAAATTACTAATTATTACAAAGAGAAGAAAAGAATTACTTCCCTGGGACCTTCTTTCACCTCTCTGGCCTTACATATGGCAAAAAAAAATGCAGCAGCAGGGCTGGCAGGGCAGGGGCTCTATGGACAAGAACGAATTCTATACTCTCCAAATCTACCCGTGTATACCTGTAAAAAATGTTGTGTGTTCTACCACTTGTTTCTGAGAAGATGAAGGCCTTCTGACTGAGCTAGAAAAAGAATGGAAAATTTCTTACCATATTATTTAACTGCAAATGCAGAGCCACAAAATGGTAAAGGTCAATAAAAAGGACGAACAGAGGGCTTACTTTTTAAAGTTTGCTCTGGGAGAAAAGCACTCAAGTTAGAAAAGGGCAGTAGCAAGCAAGGGAGTACATTATGGCTTTCCCACATCTGACATGTCCCCTCTTATTATTTCAAGGAATAAATATCAGAGAGGCGTGCTTGTGAAAGGTTAGCACCAGCTTAATCAAGCATGGTCTGTCCCATTTCCCCACAGAGCCTGCAGGGATTCATTTTGTAGAAGCTTCTTTGTTTTCAGGTCATGGTTTTATCCTAACAATTTTGCTTAGGATATTTTTTTATTCATTATATCCATGTAATTTTATTTTACCTTTTTGGCTTATCTGGGCCTGCTACAAGATTTAACGTTTGCCACTAGTTTCAGATGTACCAGAACAGCAAATAAACAAATACTAAGACATGAGAACAGGGTTTCTAAAGATTGTCGCAGAGTCCACTGGTTTTCAATCCTTCACATTCTTGAAATAATACAATGTCATGTCTAATGAATTTAAAATAATTCAACATGCCATCACGCTGTAAAAGTATAACTTAATTATGGATGATGACTAGTTTTGCACAGAGGTCAGGAACCATTCTCTGGGCTGGAGGACACCATCTGGGTTTTCATTCACAGATTGTGCAAAATTGGAAAATGGAGTTTCAGTCTCAGCTCCTGTTCCACCAGGACAAGTAAGGGAAAAATGTTTTCAAAGACTGAAATAACATCAACTAGCCTGTGACTGAACCTGATCAAAAATGTATATATATACATATGCGAATCAGCAGGGGTTTTCATGTCATCGTTTGATAACAGGTTTATTCACAAGAGGTCAAGTATATTAACTATTTAGCAAGAAGGACAGATTTTATGCCATAGATTACGGCTGAGTATCGTTTCTCTTATGCTCCATGTCATTAATGCAGATAAATATTTTGCCATTTATTTAATTCAGGTGTCTAATTTTCTTGTGGTTTCTACAACCGGTATCCTGCTTTATTCATGCAAGTAGTCAGCACCAAACTGATACAAGTAAATACCCTCCTGAAGAGTCAGAAAGGCTTGATTTTCTGTGGGGAAATGACTTTAAATTAGCCATGCTATACATTTTCCACATCAAAGAATGCCTGAGTTCACCTGGAGAGTTCTCGAGTCTGTCCTTTCAGCAAAAACCCTTCAAACAGTTGTTATAGATGATTAGAAAACACTCAAGAAATGTAATGACTTTTCAAATATGGAGAAGACAATTGCTGTGAAGATACTAAAAGGAAGATACTCAGCAATACTGGTGAAAGTAACTGGCTTTTTGCTGTATGGAAGCATTAATCTGCCAAAAATTCACATTTGATGAATCACAACAAAGTTGTGGTGGCAGAGCTAGAAGTAAATGAAGTCCTATTTCTTTCCAGGTTATGCAGCTATGCAGAGAAAAAATTGAGAATATGATGATGATGTGTTCTGTACACCTTACCTACCTGGATGAAGAAAATAATTCACACAAAATGATCCTATGAAATGAAGTA
>VXAV01006386.1:646103-676857 GCA_013399715.1 Alectura lathami | reverse complement strand
TCACAGAGCAGAACAAGAAGGTTCAGTGCAGACGACTTGCTCCTTAATCTGAACTATAATGTGTTGTGCATTTATTTTCTCTTCTGGAATGATTAAAGCCCCAACTAGGATAAAACAGAGATCCATCTCTTGGTAGCAAAACCTAACAAGATCTTTTTTATTCAGAAATTACTGATTGTATCTAATTGATACATCTTAAGAAAAACTGAGAAGGATTTTCAACAATAAAACTTAATGTGCATTATATACACTGTCACCACTCCTATTGCTAGGTCTTACCTCCTAAGTAAACTGACCGTGGCACAATAATCCTCTGTTTAGGAGAACTGCACAGGATTTTTGGACCACCTCATGGCAAGTCATTTTCACTGCTCTGTTTTTCTTCAGGTGCTAGTTACATATATTTGGACCTTTGTCAGATCTGGACAGTGAAAGCATTTTTCATTCATCAGTCTTTGTGTCCTTATTTAATTATTCTGCAGCCTCAAACACAAAATGCATTATTTACATGAAGAGCTTTTTATTCTCTGTAAATAACTTCCTCATTTTACTGACTGACTACAGCTTCTGCTTTAAAATTCTCATCTATTCCATGCAAACCAGATGCAAATTACAAGTAGCCACCAAGGGAATAAACATCTCTTGAAAACTGTGTGTTGATACCTAATGATAAATGACTCCAAAAATATGTAGCATCTCCTCCTTAACAGCAGCAATCGTAAAAGTATATCAGCTACTAACGGCAAGGGGAAAAGACATAAAAGTCCCTAACTGGAAGATCTTATCAAGGAGGGGCTGGAAATTTTTGATAGTCAACTGAAACATCTCTTTGTGTTGCAGCACTGCTGTACGCAGACACATCATAGGCTCAGTTATTATCTGGACAAATAAGAGATGCTGAAAGCATGTAGAGAGTGAGAAACCCTTTTCCCATTGAATAAAAAATTTGAGGGGAAGAAAATTCCTAATTTAAATCAGAATGAAAAAATAATCTAAAACTTCTAGTGCATCACAAATCAGTGCATCTAAACAGAAGTGTTGTACTTCCACAATTTTCACACATTCCACTTTTATATTTTCATGGAAGTCAACTCATATTTATAAAAGTTATTTAAATTGAAAAATATTTATTTAGAAAGTGCATGAATGGTCTGTCTGGATATGTCTGAAATGTTCATAAATGTCTCAGGAAATGTGTAGAAGCAAATCATTGCATTATCACCACTTACAGCAACTCCACTCAGGCTGCACAAAGCAGCCACTGCCATTTTCAGACCAGTTCTTGGAGGATGAAGGTGGGATGGAACTGCCATCACTTCCCTTCTTTACCTGTCTCTGCCTACACCTGCCAAGCTTCTTCTGCTAATGCTTTGTTCTTTAAGTGAGGCAGTTTCCTCTGAAGCACAGATTGCAGTACAAATAACTACTTCATTTTGCCCAAACATTATGTGCCAGTATCTAACCAGGAGCACGAAGTCACCAAATTTTTGAATTTCCAACTTATGTTTCTCTTTCTACTATCCCTTCAGCACCTTTGTCCATTAATAAAATCTTTATCCTGTATATGAAGCATTAAATCTTGTATGATTTCAGGCATTGCAAGAGTGGTTCCTTCTGGCCTGAACAGAGGATTCTCACTGTTCTTGTGTTGTGGTGCACCAGGGACATGAACTCATCGATATGGTGTTTAGGTTTTCCACTTTCATATGCTGCTGTTGCTCACTCATAGATAAAATTCCCCAAAAGAAAAAGAAAAAAGAAAAAAGATTTCATTCTAATAAAAAAAAAAAAATAGGCCAAAACCCCTTACTTTCAGGAATTTTGTTGCAGAGTACCACAGTCCTTGTACAGCAGCCTGTAAGCCAAGCTCTGCTAATTACACATTTAATTGTCTCCAGAAAGACTGATAGCAATTTCTTCACCCAAAAAAAAAAAAAAAAAAAATTGGCTGCATGCTGTAGCAAAAGAAATCTGAAAGTGTTACTGCCTTTAAAATGTCCCAGAGACGCTAACAAGATTGTGTTCTGGCAAGTATCCAGCTTACAGCATAAAAACAGGAAACAATTGAAGGAGGGAGGAAAAAAAACAGCTCCTAAAGAATACGTATTTTGCAGCCTGTTATCATCTGCCAATGGAATTGCTTGAAAGAGAGAAATTTTGAAAAATTGACACCCCAAAAAGAAAAAAAAAAAAGTAAGAAATTGCAATCAGAGTTTTTTTTTTTTTATCCTCCTTGCTTCTGCACCTCACAGAATCAAACATGTAGAAGAATAATGGGACTGCAATGGCATCCCAGCCTGCTCAAGCCTCACCACGGTCAGGGTGCAGGACCACAGCAGCAGGACCACGCCTGTGGAACAGGCCGTTACAGTAGATCTTCTTCCTTGCCACTCGGCCTCTTCCATCAGCAAATATTGTTCTCTTAAATTTGATAAGAATATTTATGGGCATTTGCTATCCTTATTTATTTCTCGTCTCTCCCTACCAGCAAATGCCAGCTTATTTATACCGAGACCCTGATAAAATCTGCACAACACCTGTCATGCTGGAGTCTTCCCCAACTTCGGCTGAGCAAGAGCCTGATGTGACTTGATATTATACAAATCTCACTTTGTACACTGCTGCTAAAAACTGCCATGCTGCCTAGAAAATTGCCTAGCCGAGTACAGAGATTGCTTGGAGAGCTCTGGCTCCTGAAAAAAATTGCATTTTTTAACCATCTTGTGTCCAAGTGGCCCTCACAGCAGCCACCTCCAAATCTGACAGCAGCAGAAGCAGGCATGCCTCCATCATGCAGGTGTCCCTTCGGATAAAGGCTGAGTTTGACAGCCCCTCCTACCACAGGGGTACCAGGCCTGCAGCACACAGAGCTGCCACAGCACCACAGCCTTCATTTACACAATCTGTAGCATACACCATCTATATATACCACATATATTTTCTGCAAACTTCCAAATATTCATCAATTTTACAGGAATTTACTGCTCTTAGACAATCTTAATAAAATGACTCTATTGCCTTTTTCAGCAGAGAATGAAATAAAGAAAGCAAAGAAGCGAACTTAATAAAATTCCTTCCAGCACTGGACAGAAAACCACAAATGAAGACAAATGAGGGAGGAGAAGTCAGCATTAATGTGAAGCACAGAGGGTTAAAATAAATGGCTACAACAGAACCTGGCGGTCACAGCTGCACCAGGGGCCCCACACCGCTCCTTTTCACGCACTGCCCTGGCTCCTTGAGAAAAAACACACTTTGGAATACTTAAATTATTTGCAATAACTCAAAATTTCTTTTTCTTAAGCTCATGAGCTTTCTGCTCATAACCCTGCTCCTCAGGAGAAATATAATTTAGAGATGATCTTAAACAAATGAAGCAATATGCTAAGAAAATCAGAAGCCTTGACAAGAGAGTTATGGCTAAAAGAGAAAACCACACTAACGACTGCTCTGCTGGCCTGGGACATAGCAGATCTGTTTCTTCTCGCCTTTTCCCTTCCCATCAACATTAATAACTGCAGAAGTTGCTTGTAACAGCTGGATTACGTGACTCTTCCCTGCTGAGATCTCCATCTAGGAGCAGCCAGAAGCAGGGGCTGCGGCACAGGGCAGGTGTATGGTGGGGACGAGCAGGTCTTGCCACCCTGCCTTGCAGCATGACAGCCGGGACGCTTCAGGAAACACATGCCATTCAGTTCTAGCAAAGCAGGAATGTCTCCAGGGAGATTCAGACATCCTGCTCAGATGCATGGGTTAAGAAGTTCAAAACCAACAGTGGCACTGCAACAGCCGATAATGATGGCCACTGCTTCTTCAGGATTCCTGTAACTTTAGGTTTTAATCACCAGCACCGATGTTTATGAAAATCATAAATTTTAACTGCTGAATGCAAAGGTGTTATCCTCTAAGACTTTTAGTGTTTTACTATTCTTTTCTCAAAGGCAGACAATGCTGAGAACAGTTGTTTGTCATAGTCACAGTTATCAGCATGTCCAAGAGAAACACCGATTGTCAGTTTCACCAGGTCGCTCTGTGATCGGCCAGTCCACGCTATGAGTCACGTCAATCCAAACATGAATAACTGAGAATGTATGGACCAGATTACTTTGTCAGTGCTACTGCAGTGTTCCTGTGTGTTTAATAAAGCTTTTTAAGACAAAAAGGCACCATAGGACCAATGTCTGTTCATTCAAAATTCATGAGCTCTATTAATCTATCAAATATGTATTTTTATTGGATCTCACATAGCTCCCTCCAGGCAAGGACATTTTGAAACTAATTAAATAGAAATCACTGCATTCACTGCAGTCAGTGCTCAGCTGAGGATGCTGCTTACACACTTTCCTACTAAGTCTCTCCCATTAGCACGCAATCAAACTTTTACAAACTACATGTAAATACACACACAGGTATGAATTAACAAATCAGCAGTTACTGCTTTATTTTTATACATCTGCTTATAAAAATAAGTACTCATTTAGTTGACCGGGAACAGCATCCAGTATTTAAACCACATTTCCTCAGACACATAGGCCATTCTAAAAATACATATAAAAATTCCAGGACTTACAATTCACCCGTGGTTTCTGCTGTATGTGTAAGTTTATAGTTTATCTGAACTTCTGAGCAGAACCTCAGCATCATTTCAAGAACATCAGAAGACGGTGCTAAATAACACCGCCCCAGGAAGATAAGCAAGCAGATGAACTACTGAAGCTGCCTTGTTAGTAATACCTGTATAACAACCTAAACAGCACTTCTTGCACGTTAAAGATACGGAATAGCTTTTGGCCATTATGTATGGAGAATATCACAACAGATAATCATTATTTTATAAGATGAGGATGAGTGAGCTTCAGCTTTTGAATATGCATATGCTACAATTTAAGTTAGCTTCTTCTCTTCAGGGAATATCTCATTATGTGTCAATGCATCAGTTTTATTTCAGTCCCTATACCTGCAAGGTGGTACGATGTACAAGTTATTTTTCCTAGATCCATTCCTTAAGAGCAGCCACGAACAGCATGAACAGATAAGACGACTCATTAACTAGAGTCTTTTGGGGCAGAAGACATATCTAGCTGTTCCATCCTATGAAATGATATGTAATCCTTGCTGCTTCCTAAGAACTCTCACCTCATCTTTCCTCATTCACATACCAATGATAACACTGTATGCTGTGTTGGTGATTTCTCTAGATCACTGGCAGTGAGCATACTGAAGCAATGAAGGAACCAGACAATAAAATCCAACCAAGCTGCTAGGCATTTGCAGTGGCATCTCACTGGCACAACCGTGGAAGGCAGTACCTAGCAAACAAGCACTAAGGTGTAAAATAGGGTGGAATTACACAGCAAACTTCACAAGCAGACAGACAATGATGTATTCAGCAAGGATATGAGGTAAATGCACAGAAGGGCAGAGGATGCGCCTGTGCTTGAGGTGTCAGCGGGACAGGGAGCACCCACTGCGTCAGCAGGGACGTGAGCAGTTGGCAAGAATCAGCTCTGAGCTCTGAGCTTACTGGCTCTGCTGCAGGGAGCCCTAAAACAAATAATTCAACCAATTCACCTTCCCCAAAATCCGCAAAGAGAAATTGTTTCACAAATAATGTGGGAAGCGTTAAGATATAGCTTTCAAGTAGGTTAAAACATAGCTTAACAAATTGCTAGGTGTCCAGCTTGCATTGTGAGGACAAGCAGACAACACTGTAAAACCTGGACTAGAAATTTCTTAACTTGCAGTGATCATTTTCACCTGGAACTTCAAGTTTGCTGAACTCTTCTTTTCTGAAAATGATCCTGTGACAAAATAGCACTTTCTCATGATGCAGAGTTTTCCAAGACGTTTTTGTACGATGAGGCAAAGATCTGATGTCACTCTTAAGGAGATTTTCAACAGTGCTGCTTTAACTGAGCTCACTTAAATTACAAACAATAGAGCATTTCGCTGTGTGTATGAGGGCTTTACAAGTTATCCAAGGAGGAGAAATTTTCCCTGTGTGAAATTGGCCCTCATCCAATCAGACAAGATCTCAGGGCAGTCCTACTGCTTCCAGAAATTCCCAGCACTCACAGGAAAAGTCACAGCTCCCTCGCGCTTATTACAGGTGAGACAGAAGTGCTAAACAGCGTACCAAGCAGCACCGGGCTAATTAACATCATATCAGCTCTAAATGGAAGTGATTCAGCAGTCTCAGCCTTGTAGTAAAGTCTTTTCAGGACTCACTGATGTGAAAGGCTAATACTGACATCAAGAAGTGTATGGTTATCAAACGCTCAGATCCCAAAAGGAAGCTCTACAGTAATTGTTCACTGGAGAGCAGTTCTGCAGCACGAGCAGGAGATAAGCCAGGCACTGTGCTGCTTTTTCCCCCATGCTACTTTATTCAGACATGCTTTTGCAAGCACACAGGACTACACGTGCTGGCTAAAGCATCTCTTCCTTGTTAGTGGGGGGTCAAGAACAGAAAAAAGCTCTAAGCCTCAGCTCCTTCAGTGCCCGGAGGCTCACTGTTCTTTCCAAGCCATTCACACAATCTAACACCCTCACATACCAACTCACCTGTCCAGGCCTCACACAGCAATACCCATCAAAATCCTAATGGTTTTAATGAAGATATAATTAACGCTTGCATTCTTCAGGTCATGCAAACCCTGACCTAGTTCTCTGCGCTGCAATGGGTAGTGAGACAAACTAAAGTTAGTGCCTTCGTCTAGAGTGCGGACACCAAGGATGTAGAGAAAATAGGCAAAGAATGAGACACTTTTGAAACCCAATGAACTTCGGCAGCCTCTTATTTCACTTTTCTTGCTGATTATTGCTGTTCACCTAAATAGAAAGGGAGGAGGAAAACTAACTGTTTTTAAAAACCACTGTTATCAACTTATTAAATCAACCTTTCCTTGCTAGCAGATATCATTTGTAGAGGATATATTCCGAAGACTGAGACCTTCATATAAAACTATAGAAAATTCAGTTTATTGTGCTGTGGTATAAATACAGTGCCTATCTTCCCAAATTAGTGGTTTAAGCAGAAGAGCAAATTCTCCAGTTGTTTTCCAGGGGTGACAACAGGAAGTGCACAGGAAAACTGGATGTAAAACAACAACTTAAACCTCAAACAGATTCTAAACGAAGAGTCAGCATGCTGAGGCATGTACTTGAACACACAGGTATCCCACACCAGGAGTGTTTAATACATAAACATTGCTCCAGAAGATAAGGTCCAGAAGCACTAATGGGAGCCTGAGCTATTTGCAAGGTGCTCCCTTGGTTGTAGCAATTACTTTTACAAAAGGCTATCTTACACAGAAAGAGTACAGCATTATAAAAATGAGCTCCAAGGACACATTCCACATTTAACTATAGTCTATTACCAAGATATAACATTTTCATGCATCATTTTATATTTAGGGAAGCTGTGTAGTCTGGGAAATTATAGGGTCTAACTCTTTACAGCATAAAAGTCCTCATCTGTGCTGTGACAGAAGAATAATATGAGTCACTGATGCTTCTCTTACACCTTTTTACCTACCAAGTGTAAAAAGTCTATAATTTTATGTCTTGTTTCAGGGACAGTAACAGATGGATGACACCTTTGCTTCTGTCAGTGTTCACATGCCCTGTGACAGTCCGGCCATCCAAGAGGCGTCAGCATCCTTGCTGCCGTGCTGACCAGGGAGCTGCGTCACACTTAGTGACACACCGGCACAGCCCCATCTTCTTTCCCCAGCTCCATCATGCCACAGGGGCCATAGGTATCTACATTAACTGCCATCTTTCCTCCTTGATAGCTGCTTTAAGCTGTATTTCAAGATGAAGCGGTGACTTAACAGACTGAGTATTGAGCTAAAAATCTAGATCTGAATTCTAAAGCTCTGTCAGCCAGAGTAATTCTTCTTGGTCCTGGTCTCCTCAGCAGCCCATTAAATCACTGTGATGGCAAAGTATCTAAAGCAGCAAGGAAGCATATGATGTAAAACATGGTCAGACTGAAAAGGTTAGAGACAAAATATGACAAACAAATTATCACAAGCCCATCTCAAGACGGGCAAATAGTGAAAACATGAAAGACAGACTGTCTATGAATCACAGAATGGCTTAGGTTGGAACAGAGCTTAAAGATCATCTGGTTCCAACTCCCTGCCATTGGCAGGGTTGCCACCCACTAGATCAGGCTGCCCAGGGCCCCATCCAACAAGGATGACTCGGATTCACTGCATCGTCCCTGTCCTGCAGCAGGAAGCACCACCTTAGTGAAATGCTTTTGCTTGTAACGCATAATGCTGGTATAGCACTGAGGAAACAATGGCAGGCATCTATTATTGCCCAAATGACTTTGTACTAATCACACAAATTTTTGTCGTTTTAGGAAATCTCACCCTAACTGATTTAATTCATTAGCTCTGCTAGAATTAGGTTCTTTTTTTGCCTTAAAATTATGCAAGGCAAGTTGAGGGAGCATCATGTACTTTAACACGGCCAGCGCTATCTCTACGCTCATTCTGAAATTCTCTCTCTCTCTCTTGTTTCTCTCCTATGACCTTACTAGTCCATTGAATGAAAAATAAAACTTATTTGATGATGGACAGTTAAATCAGAACTTTCCACTGGAGAGACCTGGAGGTCTCAATTCACATCCAAGCACCAAAATCCTCTGTTGAATACCACTTGCTGGGAGACAAAAGGTCCAAAACAGAATGACCTCGAAGGTACGATTTTCTCAGAAATTTTAGAACAGGGCCCTACAAGTCAGACTTCACAAGTTTGCACAAGGCTGGATAACAAAATATAGGCTGTTATTGCCTATTTTGTACCTGAAGCATATACCAAGAGGACCTCTGTAGGCAGAATGACAAGCCCAGCACCTAACATACACACACCAAAACTTACTAGGGGTAACATGCAATCTCAGAGGAAAAGGCCAGGAGTGGAAATGTTCTGCACCAATATATATTCAAGCAGCCACAAAACACTTGCTCTCTAAGCCAGGAAGGCTTATGCAAACTAAACGAAAAGAAACTAAAATGGACACAACAGGCTAAAAAAAAAAAAATAATAGCCTTATTATAATGAATAAAACATTTCTGATTTTAGCATGTAAAAATTAAAATGTTAACATGACAATAGGCAAGTGAAGTTCATTTATTTTTGGATTGTGCATTCGTGTCACTTCAACTGTGGATAAGAGGTTCTTTCCTAATTCATATGGCTTTTTAGTAGCTTGCATAATTCAAAAACTAACAGCAGAAACTAAGCAGAGTGTGTTATATGACTTCATTGCAGTTGATAGAAATGGAACAGAGAATGAAGTATCCATCCAGTGTCTGCTCCGACTGGAAGATATTCTGACTTACCAAATTACGTTAAATCTAATTTGGGGAAAAAAAAAAAAAAAATCACTATAACTTAAATCTTTCCTCAAAACTATTGTCAGAAAGTCCATGTAGGCATCAAAGAAGTACTAGGATGAAATGCGAAGTCCCTTTTTATTATTAATACAACTTGTAACCTTTTGTAGCAGTGATTTCTACATACCTGAAGAACAGGCCTTACATTTCTATCCTCTGTGCATCACTGCCTCCCAGTCCATTCTGCAGTGCTGTGGCAGAGCAGCTGCTGCCGTACTGGTTTTATCTTCATATCTATATTTTGTCTCTTTGATTGAAAAGTCATCTAAACAAGCTTATACTTATTTGACGCCAATATCTAGGATGCCTCACTTGAAAATGAAGTTACAAACAGACTGTTTAGCATGTTAATATGCTAGCAAGCTAAGAACATCTCTACCTCATTCTCAGGGAGTCTCATGCTCTGAGCATTTTCATCAGTGATTAAAGTATTAAAGCTTATACGACAACAACAATTGATACTTTTCAGTTTCCTGACAGTCTTCTGACTCTTCTGTCTAGGATTTCAAAGGAATTTACTGATATGAAGAAATAAATTATCAACATCCACACTGTAAGCAGTATCTTTGTTTTTCCAGAGAGAAAAGCGATGTCCTGAGCAACTCACCTTCAAAAATAAAATTGTGTGCATGTAAGCTGATGCAAATTTTGAAACTTGAAGCCAGAGAACAAAAATAGCTTCGTGTGTATATTTTTTTCAAAAAAAAATTAAGAATGAAACTTTTGGCAGCTATAGGCATCAAGAAGCAGAGAATCAGCTCTCTTCTTTATACACCCACTACGTTCAAAAATAATGCGGAATGTAGCAGTGCACAGATGACCCAAAAGACATCAAGAACTTCATCACCATGGTTCCCTACCCTACAGACAGAAACAGATAAGCCCAAGCAAGAAGAATATAACTGCTTCTTGCAAACAAGTGGCAGGAAAATTGACAAACTTCAATCTGCTCCTCATTGGGCACCACTATGTGGTGGCTGTCTTGCCGGCGAAGTGCGGTCCTGAGGTTAGATTTCCAGACCAATAGGAAGAGCAATATGACTGATATAAAGACAGCATCGCACGCTGTCTTGCAGCTTAAAGTGTCATGCAACTTTTAAGAAAATATCTATTTAATTAGTCAACATATTTTAAGCACCTGCTATCACTTCCTTTAAAAGCTCCATTTCCTTGTTCCCTTAGAAAGCCCTGTGGCTGCTTGTTGAAATACCAGCACAAACAGAAGCGAAGGTTCGGTGCAGACAGACAAGGAGTCAGGGAACATGGAATATCCCAAGGACCTATAACTTCAGTGTACATGATCTGTGGCTTCTGAATTACTGCAGTATGTTTCTACATGAGTATTCTCTCATTTCCTAATAAAGCTTATTTAAATCTTAGTAAGAAAAATGTCGTAAGGTAGGGAAGTAAGGGAAGAGCATCCTGAAAGCTTGTAGAATGGCTTTTGCTATTGCTCAACAAGAAACAGGATGTACGAATGCCTGAAAGCTCTAGGTATGAAAGAATTCAGCAGGAGTAAGCAGAAACATAATGATTCTTGTGGTTGTACAGGATGTAGAGCTAGTTAAGGAGTTACACCAAATACGTTATCAGATAAGAGGACCAATAAGTGATCTCGTTAATTCCTGCTTCCACAAATAAATAAATGTCTCGCAACTGCAATAATCTCATGCAGTGTGAAAAAAGATGCACCCTGCTAAAAGTGGAAGTTGTAAATTACTGAAAAATAGGCTACCTACATGGAGTTTCAAGTTACTGGACTATGAAGCAACTTCAATTTATTATGTAAGCAAACTGCCAAGCGCTACTTCTATATTTGTATAAAAAGCTACTAGGAAAATGCTGTCAGTTAACCACTCCTTTACTGTTTTTCATTTGAGTGAAAGCAAGTAAGGCCTCATCAATGCTGCCATCTACAGAGCACTTTTCCTTCCTAAAAGATTTTTTTTCAAAATTAAGATCTTGAGATTTTGCATCACCTGATAATAAACTGTTCAGGAGCCAAATGCACATCATCTCAAACATTCAGTTGCAGCAAACTTAAATCCAGCTGTATCCTATGTCCTTTTTTCCTGGGGGAAAAAGGGGAAAAGCCAAAGTGTTACAGCGATTTTCAAACAATTTCAAAGACAGTCACATCCATTCACACTGCTGCGGTTGTCAACTGCAGTAGTAATGCTTCACAGACCACAGCAGTTTACAGGGAATTAAAAAAATCAAGGCAGAACAGTGAAAGATTAGCATATAAATAGCTGAAGTAAACACAAAGAAAAGGCATTCAGTGTATCCAGAAACGTTTTCACCTTTGTTTTGCTTCTCCAAAATAATAATAATAATAAAGATAAGTGAATTGATATACAAGTAAAATAAGTAACTCTTTCTGGTAAATACATTCTACATCAAAATATAACCTTTTCCATTTCAACTATCACTACAACTGCTTCATGAATTCCCCACTTTCAGAAGGTACAAACAAATCTCTGTGTAGTAAAGAAATGAAAAATACGACAAAATTAATACATAAAAACAAATGAAAACAGATAAATGATCTCTACAGCAACATTTTGTCTTGGTTTACAATTGAGAAAACAACCTATAGCATTTGAAAGGGAGTTCTGAATTACATAAATGCATTACTACAAATCCAGGCAGCTTCCTTTAATACAGATAAATCTCACTCTAGGAGGTACTGTCATGGTGCAAACTTCGCTTTGTCTTGTCTTCAGTCAGCTGCTCTGCAAACAGCAGGTTTCCCTGTGTAAAACCATGTTTTACCGTGTTTTGGCTCATTCTCTTCAGTAATCACAAAATGCACTCCAATTAGGAAATTAAGTCATAATTTTTTTGTGCATTTTCAGTGCTAATACTCTACTAAATGTACCACGTCAGTTAGCCCCGCAGCCCCAGAGATGTTTGTTCTGCAGAGAGCTGGCCCCTCTGTACTGCCTCGCCCCTCTGCTGCAGGGCCAGTTGTCTTTTCTGTGTGATTCCTGGTGAAGTGTTTGGCTATTCCAGCTGCACTCTGTCACTGCCAGGACAGGCTGGGAACCAGGAATGCAAATGAAGCCTTTGCCATGGAGCATCCCCAAAGACTGCTGCTCTGTGACCCTGGTGTTCCAGACACATTCCAGCCTCAACAGCTTGGCACTGCTGGAGCTTCTCCTCAGCTTCTGCTTCCCCATGGCACAGCTATGTCCCCTCCTGTCCAGAGGAGGAAAGGTGGCCCTACCTTCTCCCAGCCCTGTCCCTGCTGACAGCCCTGCCCAGGCCAACCACCATCTGTGGCCTGAGGGATGCGCACACTCAGGATCTAACAAGCTCACCCAGGTGCCTGTGTACAGGATCACACAGGATCCGCCAAAAATTTCAGCTTAGTTCTGAGTACCATGCCTGCTCCTCACCCAGATTATATTTTTCCATCCCAGGTGTTTTCCTACCACTTGGCTGGCAGTTGCACACACCTGGGGCCGCGCAGAAGATGCCTCTACAGCGCACCGTGCAGGTGCAGATAAACAACACCCAACTCCACTTTACTACAATTCTAAACAAGGTCTGAACAGATATTAATAACCTGCCCGTTTTACAGACAACTTACAGAAAGGAATCAAGGAAAATGAAAAGATTTTGAAGGCCCTTAGAGCCACTTCTAACTCTTGTCCCTGCATTCATGATACACCACTGCAGCGAAAGGTGCAAGAATATGAGCAATGGCAGAGTAAGACCTGTCCTCCGCTGCCACACCACCACATAGCAGGCACCACACAGAAACCATGGCAGCAAGCCCAAAGGAACAAAGCTGCATTTGCTTTAATTTCATATATAAAGTTTTGCATAAATCATATTTTGGAGAGTTGTTTCTGTTCAACTTCATATGAATTTCAAATACTTAGTTTTATTTTTAAGATGATGGATATCTAGAAGCCAAAGATTTAGGCAGCACATCTGAGGCTTGAAAATACAAAATCTGTTGAGAGCAAAACTGGCTAGGCCTGCTCTGAAATTATCGGCAAAGAGAATATGCTTTAATTAGACATCTTCACCAGCAGGTTTTTGCAGACAGCAAGGACCTGCCTAAAAAAATATGATGTAAGAAGAAAAGTTGTCAAAACTTTTCAGCAGATGTTCCGACATCACATGGATGAAACGGACAATCATTTTTTTAAAAGGTAACTGCAATTAACAAGTTTTGCTGATAGTTCTGTAGCCATACACAAGAACATACAAAATAGACACTTCAAGAAGAAACCTCTAGGTAAAAATTCCCTCTGTCTTTGGTGGCCTTCAGGGAGGCTGGACTAGACGGTCTTTAAAAGGTCCTTTCACATCATTCCATGACTGATCCATTCAATTTTTCTTTGAAAGTATATTTGCCTCCCTGCAGAAACATTCAGAATCAGAATGTCTAACAAAAGACATTCAGGTACTGCTTTACACCTCCAACCCAATAACCTGCAATTTTTCCTTTCTCTTATATTCTCAAACTCAAATGGAACAACAAAATGATAAAGCTAATAACATAAATCACTAGTAAAAGTGTGTCAGCCCTTATCATATTCATTTGTTCAATTTCACTGCCAAGGATGCCCTTTGGCAGTTCATCCCTCAAACCAAACACCAGCTCCGCCAAGCAAGTACATGTGCAATCTTTCTTAACTTTTAAAAGGCTTTGAGCACAGGAATTTAAATAGCTACTAACAGCATAACAACACAAATTCAAATTATTTTGCTTTATCTGCATGGCAGTCAATAACTGTGAAGGAAGTGCAAAAGTGGTCTTTCTGCCAAAGATCTGGAACAGAAGGGAAACCCAACAGGAAGGGATACCTACATCTGGACTGGATGTTACTTCTGCTCTGCACACAGAGACCTAGCTTTTTTTCTGATGGCATTCTGGGTGCATTAGTAAATGCAGGATCGTGGTATAGAAGATATTGTAAAACGTCATTAAAATGTACTATTAAAGCTTTCCAAAATCTCAAAGCTGAAAGTACAGAACATCAAACAGCCCACTACATCTCAATCAGGTAGCAAAAACCTACATGTAATACTTTATGAAGATAAGTTTAAATGCTCTTTTTTTCAGGAAACTAGACAGCAGCAGCAAGTAGTGAGTTACCATCTGCCTGTGGAGATGAAGGCTACACAGCAATGGCAACGCATCATTGCCCAGCAGGGTGAGGGTCCAACAGCATGACACAGTCCACTCCCTTGTCTTTTAATTATTTAAATGGATGTGGTATTAATAGGCTTTCTGATGACAAAATAATTTGAGGGATTTATGTGAGGCATTAGCAAAAAAGTGGCTATTTGATCTTGTTTGAAATTCCTTAAATATTAGTGAGAATTCAGTTTAAGAGATAAAAGAAATAGCTAAATCAAACATAACATCTTCTATAAACAACCTATTTATTTTTTCACCTTATAAAGTGATCTCCCTATGCTGTTTGAACGAACACAAGCTAAGACCGATGCTAGTGACCACTCTTGGTCTGCTTTAATTTGCCAGAGCTTTGAAGCTCAGCTATCTTAATAATTGTATATATTTGCATTTTGTGTCTAATAAAATGCATTCAATTTCATGCAGTATTTATAGGCTTTGGCAAATTCAGAAGGAAATCATAGTTTACATCTAGGGTAATGTTTAAGTATTTCAGCGTGAAGCTGTACCTATGAAAGCTTCAGAGACTTTCAAGTTTGGGACATGACTTGCTTCTGCCTCTCGGGTGTCTTTACTTCCACAAGGTTGCACTCTCTTGCAGGGCTGACTGAGCAAAGGCTTGTGAAGTTGTCCCTTGGGTGCTTCCTCTTCTCTGATCATGCCTGTCTAATCATTTCTTTTTTTCTGAGATAACCATGTTCTCTATCTTTCTGTCATAAGGGAAAAAAAAATAAAAATAAAAATAAAAACTTTCAAGGTTACTAGAAGTGCTTTTTAATTAATAATTATGGGTTTTCTCCCCAACATTTGCTTGCTTAATAAAAGCTCATATTCTGTTTTTCATGTTGACTTTTAAGAAACCTCCAATATTTCACCTTTGTGTGAATTTATTGAAATAAAAGATTTAATGGTCTCTTTCTTTACCTAATGGTAATACACCATGCAGTTATAGTACATTAATTTTGTATAATAGCTCTCTGGCATTTTTATCTGCACAGCTGTTTGAACACACCTTTAATGTATCTCAGAAAATACAAGAATCATCTGAGAGCAGGCAGCAAAAACAACTCCTGTACGACACTAGATTTGAAATGAGAAACATCATTATCTCCCAGCTCAGCAAAAAAGGACAGTAATATCCAGTGACCTTTACACAGTATTTTTTGAACACAGAGATTATTTTATTTTCTAGAATTTCCCAAAAGTGTACGTGTGCTATACAGGTTACCTATCGGGACAGGAAATCTATCACATCAGAACACAGTGAATGTACTGTACAGGAAGACGGCACCTGCACAACGCAGAAGCTATACCAAGGAGTTTGGGGTGACCTGAGCAAACATCCAAGCTCCTCCAGTTCAAGAGAAAAAAAAAAAAAAAAATGTATGTGCCTTGAAAAATTACAGGTGTTTTATAAAGACTGTCGATTAAAGCAGAAAATTTTCTAACGCTAAATGTTTAGTCATGTATTTATTATTGTTACAAACTTAGAAGTTTGTTTTCACAAACAATCCTTGAATTTCTGAGGGAGAAGCTCTATAATTCTTCTTACTTCTTTTATGCTACTGTTCTACTACTTTCATTATTTTTTTTTTTCCAATACATTTTGATTTTTGGCAACAGTACCGTTGATATCATATTCCTGTTACCAATTTCAAGCTAATAATCCACAAATCTGTATCCAGTATTTGGGCTTTATAAGCCATTCCTAAAGCCAAATCAAGAGTGCTTTGTGGTAGAAATTCTGCTGAGCCAGCTGGACTGGGCTGGTTGCGGCACAGGAACTCCTGACCGCAGTACTGATCTGGGAGCAGCAGACACTGAACGACGCAGTCTTTGCGGCCTGCTTGGCTCCAAGAGGTTGCTGAAGAGCAGATCCAGCAAGCACCAACCTGCTGCAGGGGCTGGGAGCAACCTGGACTCATACAACTGCTTAAAGCCTTGCTCACCGCTTTTCAGCAGAGTTCTGGTTTCAGAGTCAATGAACGCTCTTGCACCCTTTCCTCCCCTTCCCTGGTCCCATTCCCGTTGTTTTTCCCTCAACACACAACCAACACCTCAGTGAGAAAGGCTGGGTCACCTCTGCCAAGTCAAAAAATTAAGCACAACCCTGATGTCTTCTCTGAAGACGTTGTGATGTCAAAAATCTCAACTCACAACACAGAACGCAGACGTTATTCTATATATAAAAGCAATACATTTTGCGTAAAGTAGGAAACACAGATACTGCTATGTTGCTACATTTGCGGTGAATCAAACATTGTGGCTAGTTCTGGTCTTCTAACAGAGCTCACACCAGCAAATTACACATAACAGCAGCAGTTTCGCTGCTGGTATGTCATATTACTTTTCACAGGAAGATTTTGCTATAGCCCTATAAGGAGATGTACATTTCAGAACAGAAACTCTTTCCAAGAGGAAAGCAATGATGTAATCAGGCTACAAATGGCCCCTGGAGTAAGATAACCACATATTTAAAGAACTTGAGTTTTTCTCAATGGCTGATATGTATGTAACAAAGCCATAGGACCAGGTGCAGTAGGTGGTAACACTGAAAGCTCGTGCTGTCATTAAATTAGTGTTTAAAACTGTTTCAATGATGTTTTTGGCCTGAAAAAGATTCCATCTGCTTAGCTCCATCCAAGTCTTTTAAAACACATACAAATTAACTCCCGATAATAAGATCGGAAGTAATAACTATGAGGACTCTGGAGCAGGAGTAATTTTGATGATTACCCTTTTAGACTCTGTATTAGACCAGCAGATTAATTAGTGAAGTATTTAGAGGTTTATCCAGAGGAAGGAGAGTCCAGAGGATTTTGTTCGATTTCTTGTGGCTGCTACCATCTTCAACACTGTTCTCAATAGTTTCCTTCTCCTTTTTTCCCTTCTGACAGGAATTAAGCTCCCAAACAGTACTTCATGACCACTGAAAAATTATTAGTAAAATCAAAAGTATCCTGCACCTTCTTTTTTGATGTTTTGCTTTCAACTGAAACTGTAAGATCTGCATGACCCACCCTGTCATTAAACAAATGCTGTGTACCTGCAGCTGAAAGAAGCTGCAGGCACTGCAGCCTGGAGCAAGCAGAGTGGAAGGTGCACTCCTGTCCTGGGAGGGGGAACTACAGCTCAGACCCACTTCACAGTATCTACAAAGCTTTCAAATTTGCCAGTAACATGCTAAAAAAGTAAATGATTCTTCAATTGCTCCTTATTAAGTACTCTTACACTTGAATAGTTTACTGAATCTTATCTTGCCTTAGCAAGTGTACTGTTTAGCCTATTGCTACTTCTGTGATGAAGACCTACTGCAATCTCACCAATTTCTATCTCCCTTCTCAAGGCTGTGAATGAGATAAGCTCTCTGGCACCTCTCCTGAAAGACCTTGAAAACTTCAGGAGATGTCTTGGTGGCACAGGATTTACAATCGCTGTGGCCTGCTCATTCTGGATGGAAACATCAGCACTCCTGCACTTCGGGCTGCATGCTTTATGTATGCCCGAGCTCACTCTCCCACAGTGCTGCTTGCCCTCAGATGCAGGTCCCATGTGCTTTGCTGTGACACCAGAGGTGCAACACAGTGAGCTCCTGGTCACCAGGCTGCTCTCTGCACACCCAAACTGCAGGGCAGGTTATTCTTTTTAATAAAAACTGTATCATATAGGGCCAGAACTACACTGTTGGTAGTAGCGCATACATAGAACATCAGAGAGAATTTTTATTTAAGCTCTCTTATGTCCTCTGTTTTTCCTGAGAGTAAATGCAGTCACCTGAAGGATTCCATTGCATTCATGCCAGTACTGGTATTATTTGTGCAACACTTTGTGCAGCCCTCTGTGAGTATCATCTATTTGTGTAAATTGTCTGTAAGCAGAATTCGGAAAGACAGAGACCTGGAGAGGTCACTACAACTTACGCTGGGGACGCATCTGCCTGTGGTCAAGCTCACTGATGAAAAGGTTGCTTGTATCCCTCAGACCTACTCATGATGACAGCAGAAGCACAATTCTTATCCAAGGTCAAGCACCAAGGGGTTCCAGAGGCGAACAAGGCTGCAGCCAACACAGGGCGAGTGGCTGTGCCCAGACAAATGAGATCTGCAGTTCCCAGTCAGAAACACTAACTGTATGCTTTGACCAAAGCTAGACAACCAAAAGCAAAACTGGCATGGCCTGACACTCCAGGGGGTTGTGCTACACACATGTACAGAGCAATAAAAATAGAAGTCTAATTTTTGGAGTTATATTCATGCCAATTCCTTGCACTCTGAGCACAAACTCCTAAATTCACAAAATAAGCTGCATTACACCTGAATCAAGTCCTTTGTCTTTGTATCAAAAGAAAATGCTTTAAAAACTAAAATGATCCACTAAAGAAGTGCATTTGGCTCTGACCACTCAGAGACACCTAGCAACATTTATGGGAAAGACCAAAAAAAAAAAAAAAAAAAAAAAAAAAAAAAAGAAAAGAAAAAGTCTGTCCCATGTATTTCCTAGGTAAAAAAAGGAATCACCTAGTCTGCACAGACATAGAGTTGGAGATCAAATTGTATAGTAGTCAATTTTACTACTACCAAGCCTCTTAACTGAAAGATTTGCTGTGCATCTGGTTAACTAAACTCGTTTCTGATAAATGTTCCTTGGCATTTTAGATGCTGCAAAAAAATTGTTCACGGTAGTTCACTGCTCTTCTGCTATCCATCATTCATTCATGGGATGAATGTACTCCTTATTTTAACATTTCAAACAGTTTTATATAACCCCTGCATTCTAGCATATCGGCATTACTCTCATGTGAGTACTTCAGTTTTGTGAATAATTCAGGTACCTCAGAGGCCAATGTTACAGGAAAAACAAAAATATTTTGGGCATTTGAAAGTTTGACATTTTTTGTCAAATAAACTGTATACAGCTTGCATACATGATACAACTAGTTTGGCGAGGAATGTTTTTCTATTAAAGCACCTCCATAACTGAACCACCTATTTTATAAACATAAGAGATTTCATTTTTTTAATGAACTATTCACCCATTGATGACATTTAACTTTCTTCCTTGTTGTGGTCAAGGGTAGCAGAAGGGATGAGAGATGTCAGTAAAAATATTTTGGCCAATTGTGTACCCAAGTAAATATCCTCAATTGCCTATGGCACATGTCTGTAATTAGACAATATATTTCTTCTAAGGCTGTTTAGAGATGTGGCTGAATAAACACATCAAAATATGGAGTCTTTCAAGAGCTGAACTGGAAAGGTCAGGAAACAACTATTAAAATCTGTAACTTCTTTCTCTTTGCAAGCCAAAGAGAAGAAAGAGGCAAAAAAAAAGGAGAAGCCAAGAGTTACTATTGACAAAATGCATTCATCGCAAGCAGAAATTGAACAAGCATGTTTCCAAACTCTATTACAAATGCAATAATTTAGATTAATTTATCCTCCACCTGTCAGGCCCCCGTATGCCCATAAGTGCTTTGCAAGCTCTTCCCTTCTGCTGGGGGTCTGGCTGCACGCACTCAGGGCCAGCCAAGGCCCCACGTAACGCTGGGCCAGACCACTGGGGGAAGGGCAGTGCGAGAAAGAGTTGGAAGCAGCGTCATGGGGACCTCCTCCCTTTCACCTGCAGTTGGCCTGAAGCTGAGGCTCTTGCTCCTGGCCTTTGCACAAGCTGTGCTCTTAATGTGTCGGTGTGGGCCTCTTGCCTTGGTGACCTGGACCTGTCACTGACTGCAGATGGACTTCCCAGTTTACCTACAGCCTTGTCACCAGTGAACTGGCAGTCACCAGCATGGTGCTGGCACTGGGCACTATCTATCTCCAGAGCTGCTCTGCTCTTGGTTGGCTACTGTGGGACTGCAGATCCAGTGAGAACACTGCCTTGCTCTGACTCGTGGCTCCCCGTCCATCGTGGAATAGACTGGCCGTGTTGTGCAGACATCAGCTCCCAGGTAAAACAACTGGCTTTCTTTTGTTCGGTTTTCCATCGGTTAGCATCTACATCGTGATACCTCCCTGTGGTTGCTAGTATAAATTCTGTCACCAAGGCCTTGACAGGAGGAGAAGAGTTGATTATTTCCTGAAGTCTGTGGAGAAGAGGCTGAATATATTTGTATACTTCCATACACAATCAGGACTTGGATTTGGGGTAGATTATGGTAATGTCTAGTGACAGTTGTAACAAAAAGGTCCTACTCTGGATTTGTGTACAGCAGAAAGATTCCATAAACATTAAACTACACAAAGGCCATGAGGAATAGAAACCATATTTACAGGTTCACATAATGCTCAGAAGACTAGGAATCAATCACACATGAAAGCAGTTAAATAATCAAAACCCAGGTTCAAGCCTGCAATTTTGAGTAAGATGAAGATGTCTAAAGAACTACAGAGGAAGCACACAACTTATTCCATATCCACACAATTTTAATCTTATTCTGCAAACTGAAAATTTGGTTTAGTAAGTTACTTGCACACAATTTGATATCTGCATTGACAAAGCACAGCTAACCTTTTTTTCTAACAAAGTATTTTTCATCTGGGCAGTTGCTTCCATTTCTGCTTGATATTCTTTCCCAATTATTTTAAGTTACATAACAAAACTCCCACAGAAAAGTTGTATGCTCATATCCAACACCATATTCTGAAGCAGCAGGTGTGCCACAGAGGCCATCCCTCCGGTACCACCAAGGGAAGCAAATGTCTGCATCTCCAGAGAACCAGACACCTGCTGATACTCTTTGAAGTACTGATAAACCAGCACCAGGCTGACTGCACAGGCCAGCACACTGCCTGGCAGATCACAGACACCTCTGGGAACACTGAATACACTAACATTGTTGCGCGATGATGGCCTTGAGAACAGATACAAGCAAATATTGATAGAAAAAGTACAAAATTAAAAAAAAAAAAAATCAAGAAGAGGAAATTAACATGAAAATTAACAATTCTATTTAAACCTATGAGAGGTGTCAAGTGTGAATGGTTTGATGGTTTGGTAGGTAAATATATATCACAGATCATTTTGTATTCTGTTAAGATGCCTAAGTCCCTTGAGATATTTCTCTTTATTGTTCACTTCTATTTCAAATCACCAGTCTATAAAAAGAAAGAACTAATATAAACTACTGTACATGCAGCAACAGAGCTAGCAGCTATATAAATATCCCTTAGAAGATAATTGCCTACTCCCTATCATCTCATGAGAAGACACACATAAAAAGTCTGCGAGAAATCTGTTTCAGTACCAAATTCTGCTTAAAATCTTTCTGAAGTAGGTGAGAGAACAGAGGTACAAATATAGGAGAAAATCACTTCTCCATCCACTTCAACCACCAGCAGCGTGGTTTTTCCTCTGTTCAGCTTCCTTTAAACTCAGCAATGCTTCCAAATTTTTGGATTATCCAAGAAGCAGCACCCGCAGCTAAAGATTTGGTTCTAAAGAGGTAACAGCAGCAAACCAGAGACATCAAGCCATCATGGAGGCAATGCTGAAACTTACACGAATGCCTTGACCTGAACTCATTTATGTGGTTGCATTTTCGGTATTCTCTGTTCTCTCTGTAGCACTAGACAGATTTTTTTCTGGGGCACAGAATGGTATTTTCCCTTCACATGCTCCATCAGCCCAGCTCTCGGTAGTGCTGAACACTGACATAGCCACGCACATTGTCAACTAAATCAACGGAGAGGAGGATCCCACTGTGCTACAGACCCAGTCACAAAAACAGATACATTTTGCTTTAAAAATAAAAATAAATTGATTCCTTACAAAATGTAAACTCAAATGGCATGTATATTTTATTAAGTATTTTGATTTTGGCAGTGAAATAAAATTAAATACTACCTAACATGTTTGTTTTTGTTTTTGTTTTTTTTTTTAATCAGCCTTTAGAATCCAGGCCATGAAGTAGTACAGAGGTAACTACATACATTAATGAGGCTGTCTTCTGGAAGGATATTTTCTGGAACATCATGAATTCCCTCCAACAGTCATTCTGAATTCTCCCACTATTGAAATGGAAGAGTACTCTGCAAAGAGGCAACTATCAAAACTGTTAAACAAGGAAGAGTTCATTTTTCTGCAGTTCTGAATTATAAAAGCCAGTACTGTTAAGCAGAGCTCTTTTCCCCTTCCAAGATACTGTTTTATTGCATGCAATAAAACTGTGTCCTGGTCACATCAAGAGATTTCTTAAATGCCTAGCTCGCCTGTCTAGCTGCTAGCTTCTGTGGGCTTTTTACCTAACTTGCCTGAGAAAAGTGGTTTTTGGAGAGTGCTGAAGACAGAGGGAGCTTTGCTAATAGCTGTAATTACATGCTCGGGGTAATTTAGTTGAAAATGAGCTGCATAGTGTTTCCATGTGGCTCTAATATTGCTATGTCTCAGTTAGGGAAGAAGCAGGAAGTCACAGGGAACCTACAAATTATATAAATTGGATGAAAGCTAAGAAAACCATCTGCAGATTTACCTGTGACAACCTGTTTGCCCAACAACACAGGCAGAGATGAAGCAAACAAGCAAAGCACAAGCATATGCTGCTCAAGAGACAGCAGTAAACCACAGTGGAAAGCAAATTTTATTGCTGTGTCTTGTTCTTAAGTACCATCAAAATGTTTTCATATTTCACCTTCGCAAGCGTGCACTGTGTGTTAACACCGAGTGGCAGAGCCACAAACCAGCTCTGCGGCTTCATCATCCACCACCACTGCCCAGCAAGGCAATGGGTTCAGAAAACACGAGAACATGTCTGCTCAGTCTGAAAATATGAAAATAGTATCACTGAATTCCCGAACCAAGTTCAAGATGCACAAAATCATTCAGTCTTAAGCACCCCTTTTATTCTCCACCAATTGAACACTAATCCTTCGATTGAAGATTAATTAGAAACCAAACTATAGTGCACACTCAAAGGCACAAGAGACAAGGGTGGAGGGAGCAGGGCCAATGAAAAAGAAGAGCAGAAGACAGCAAAGGTCTTCCAAGGAAGGCTTATGTATATGCAGTGATGGCTTCCTGATGTCTTGCCTGACTTTAAAGAAGAAAAAAAGATCCTGCTGCCGTTTTCACTCTGTAGAGGCTTCATTTGTTTTTCACAGAGAAGCGATGCAGCAGGTGCTGCTCCAATGCAAACCCCACAACTTGCTGTAGGTCACATGGGTCACAAGGCTGTCATGTGCAGAAGCAGACAGAAGCCCTTCACTGCTGACATCTTGTTCCTCAGCCAACCAGTCAAGTGTTGTGCTGATTGTCTTCGGCCCCAATAGTTTTTACATGGATTCCCATACAGTATATATCGTATCGCCTAGGGTTAATACACATGGTTATTAAGAGCCACCAATGTGTTAGAAAAGATGCATTCTCCAACAGAAGACATTTCCATCCAACCAGACAGGAGCACTGGGTGTTTCCCATGCAGGACCACACTTATCTCACCACATTTTCTCTGTGTTATGAACAGACCACAGCCTGCAGCCCAGAGATCTTCCAACCCAGATACGAACAGGCATTGATTTCATTCCGTACATCATTACTTGAAGTAATGCTGAATTTCCTTGAAGCTACAAATTTCTTGAAGCAGATTCATAGAATCATAGAATGGCTTGGGTTGGAAGGGACCTCAAAGACCACCTAGTTCCAACCCCCTGCTCCTTTGTCAGGAGACACAGCAGCAATATCTTCTATGGAAGGGTCAGAGATATCTTTAAAATATACAATAAAATGTGTGTTTTCTTCAGCCTCTCATTAAATGTGCTTTGTATGCTTCAGTCTGTGGCCAGTGCCTCTAGGCACACAGAAGGCATTGAACTAGCATGGTATGTAAATTGGCATGACTTGCCCAGGTACCAAAAAATGGACAGCACTTAAAAAAAATCAAAAATTAGTGAGTACTCTTGGAAGAGGGAAATTTTCCTACCAGAATCCTCTTTGGAAAGGACAAAACTTTCAACAGAGAAAATGCAAGAAAAGTGAGGAGCTATCAGAGGGAAAGTGTGGCAAGAAAACAGCATCTCTTCCATCACACATTATATTCTTTTCCATGTCATTAAAGGGCATTCCTAAATGTAATGACTAACATTTACATACAATTAGGTAAGTCTCCACTGAGAATGTTCCACATGAAAACATCTTTAGAGGTTAAATGTTTTAAATGCAAGAGAAGCCTTAAAGATCAAGCAAAATTACCTTGTGAAATGCTTTAGGTAATGGCATCTTAATAAACATAGATCACACTTCCACAAACTGGCTGTATCCACACACACGTACCTGTGGATGTGCAAAGGCTGTTCTTTTCATAACAGAAAAATAATCACCTGTAAATTTAGCATTTTGTCTCAAGTATTAACATAAATATTGGTAGATGTTATCTTTGTTGCAGAGAGCTTAGTCTCTGGCAGGTTGCAGACTTGCAAGTTAAATGAGAACACTGCATAACACTGGGAATACCAGCACTGGGAAACAGGCTTACATAAATTCTCTAAAATGAACTGCAAACTTCAAATTACTAGATTTGGAGCTTTTGTTGGCTGATTTCGGAGCTTTCATGTTGGACAATGTCCTGGAAGGCCATTTAGATTTCTGACTTCTGCCAACTTTGCTCTTACATCAGCCAGTAATTCAGCAGTTGGTGTCAAAAGCAGATCCTACACTGCATTCAAAATGAACGTTCCAAAATGCTTCCCTAGTGCTAGAAAAAGCCCTTCACATCAGTCCTAAAAAAAGACACTTACATGAGTTTTGTGAGGAGTCTCAGCATTTACTGATGTATTTCAAGGGCTATAAGGTAAGCGATAAAGAATGAAGCTCTTTTCCAGATCTACCACAGACCAAAGAATCTCCAGTGTGCTTCCAATGACAAAAGCATCACCATAGCTGCTGGGCTAGAAGAAGCTCCTATTCAACCCAAGGGTTGTTTCAGGATATGGCATTGAAACAGTTTTCTAAGTTCTTATATTTTGGCCAATAATACACAGTTCCATAGAGAGAACAGATGCGCTTTTTTTTTTTTTTAAGCTTTCTGGAACTGAAATGTTCATATTGATTATTATTCAAACTGCTGTGCATTGAACCATGTGCTCTCTCAGTGCTACGTAAAGATTAAAAAACTTTGGCATTTGAACATGAGAATATTTCCGCATCTATTTCATATTAGACTCAGAGTCAACAGCAGAGATTCAAGGCTTACCGCTGCATGAATCAGGGTGTCCTGTAGATCTAACTTTAAAAGGCAGTAATAGTGCCAGTGAAGGCAGTGAGATTAAAACACAAGACTTGGAGTAATTGAATATACAACAAGATGCTGAGCCTGGATTGTCATAATAACAAACTGTAATCCATTTTGAATGGGGCCCGTCAGAGAACTATCACATATGGTAACAAAAATGAATTATTAGAATATCACAGTCAGAGAGAAGATCTCACTAAAACTTCTCTGTTTTTCAATCAGCTACAGAAGAAAGCATAAAGGTAGGAGAAAGCCATTATAATTTTGTGCCACATTTATAGACATGGCGCAAATCAAGAAAACCTGAGGGGTAGTGCTAAGATTTCACCTATAAAACTGTCCGCCATTTCAAAACTCAGAAGTAGAAGTGTCAGACAAATTAAGGACACCTAGAGAACAGAAAATTACTTACATGGCTAAAGAAATTGAATTATGAGGTTTATGTTAAAGAGACATCTCTACTGCTGTAGTTAATAAAAAGGATAAGGGGGAACTACAGTTTGATTAACTGTTTTTCATATCGCAGTATGCTTCATGTACTACATTACAGAGCTGAACAAAGCTGCTCTGCGTATGTTTTGATCATTATCAATGCTGTTAAAACACGTTCTGTCAAGAAAAACAGTCCTGGCTAGACAGAGAAAAAAGATTTCAGGGTGTGTATCCACCAATGAAAAGAAGAAAAAGATTTATTTGATAAACAGAGAAATGAAGATAATATAAATCCACCACTATTTGTTTAATTAAACCCATATTAAGTCTAGCAGATAACAACACATTGGAACACCAAAATAGACTCTGGTAGGTTATTAGATTTTCTTTTTGCTTTCATAATCTCCAGACATACACATTTCAGTCACCAAGTTCCTACTGTATCATGCACTTCTTTCAAACATTTAAGTCTTCTGTTTGTAATTTGGATTATCTCTGCATTTACCTCCTCTCATATTCCAAATTAGTAAAACCTTATTAGTTATATCCATAGCCCCTTGACTTTTACAGCTGAGGAAACTTTTGCATCACTCTGTACATAAGAACAGAAAGGAAGTGGGAAAGTTTAGAAACTATATTGCAGCAATTATTTATCATACTAAATAGGGTTTTTAAGGCCTTTACGGAGTCAAGCAAAGGAAACAGTATTTTGTTCAATATTTCTTTAACAAGTACTCACACATGCAGACCAACTTTACTTGAAAGACCTTTCAGAGCCTGCTGGACTACTGAGCTGACCTGAGCGGAATCTGATGATCTAAGTTACTCTCAAAGAGCTGTTATTGTTTTTTTTTTTTTTTCCTCAGAGATATCATCTGCACCCTAATCTTTATATTCTAGCACTTGTAAGACTACCATTTAAAATATACTTAGATTATGATATTGGTAAAATACCAAGTTTCGGGCATAGTCTTGCACTTTTTTTCCAGCCTTTTTAATTTCATGTTCTATAGCCTAAACACATATGTTACGAGTTCATCTCCTGTGGCATTGCCATTTTCCACTTTTTGGCATACAATATGTAAATGCAATCACAGTACCTACTGCCACCAGTATATACCAGTCAAGTGTAACTTTCTGTCTTGGACACTGAGAGTAAGAAAAGTATCCCAGCTAATTTAATGCTCCTCAGAATTCTAGTGGAAAAAAAAAAAAAAAGATATAAAAGACTCTCAGAAATAACTAAATAATCAAATATCCCCAAGACTCATCCAATTCTTATTCAAACTCACCTGCAGTCCACATATTTTCATTCCTGCTCTATATAAAACCATTTTCAAAGAAAACTTCTGCTTGAAAGACAAAGGACTTGGTTCAGGCAACAACAGCAAATGAATGCAGATGCCTTATTCTAGGCATAGGGGATTCATTCCTTGGTTAATACTGCATTCAGCTGAGTGATTTTCCTTTTATGCCAATAGATTTGCAGCACTCACCATATTTCAGTCCTCACTTTGTTTTGCTGTCTCTTACTGAAAGCATATCATCCTTGAGAACACTCAGTAACTAAGTCAGACAAGAAAACTAGGACAACTGTAGCACTTGATTATTCCCACATTGTAATCTCAATATAAACAGAACAGTGAAAAAATAAAAATATAATCACTTATGTTAAAGTCTAAGGAAGGTGTTGTCATCTGCATGTACCAAACACCCAATACTAAGATAAAGCCAGATCAACACCTTAAATCAGATGTTTTCTGTTAACTTGAAATGCTGAAAACTTTCCTACACCAATGACAGCAAGATCCAGCTTCCTCTGTTCTTCCACTTCTGTTTCACTGATCCAGCAAATCCTTCAAATACTCGTACACATCCCTGTGAATACTCTGTGGTTAATGCAGCAGCAATGAACTAACGAAAGGATGAAACTGTGATTAATGAAAGCCGCATAAAGAGGAGGAATCGTCAGCCCTCTGTTTGGCAATCTCAGCCCATAGGTTACTTTTTATTAGGGCAAATTAGGCTAACAGCTGAACTGCAGATCATGCTGATTCATACAGGGCCCTAGCCTGTCAATAATATGGCAAAATATATTTGTTCTGAGGTGTGCATGTCGGAGGCTATTTCCTCAAAGTACCTAATGAATAAAAGTGTAGGACAGTGCTGTCATTTCAGCTTGGATCAAAACTTGCATTATATGTACCTTACAGTGTTCTTTATAAATGCAAGTGACAACAGTATTTTGTTACCTAATAATTTAGATATCTTCATTAATTCAACTGAACAGTGAGGAAATCTAAAGAAAAAGCTGGTACACTCATAAATGGGATAATCTTTCCAAAAATATTTTTTCCATGCTGAAGATTAGGATCTTACTAGACATAAAGCTATGCATTTGCACACTATAACCTAAATATCTTATTTGACATCTAAGTTACCTTCAGATACATCAGAACAACCGAATTATTTTTGTAATAAAAGTCACCTCAGAATTAATACAACCATTGAGAAAAGGGATCTGTAATCAAGCTGCAGGCACGAGACCGAAGTAACATGCCTGGAGCACTCATTTACACACCCGAGTTATAAGGAAATGTTCTACATTTCCCCTTGGGGAAGAGGTGAAATATGCTCCACTGAGCTGGAAACTCACTGCTCTTGATTTTTCTGCCTCCGTTTGACTTGGATATTCCCTCTGTAAATCTGGTGGAGTTATAGCAGGGAGTTCCAAAGGAAAAGGTCACATTTCTTGATGCCATAAAGTTTTGCTTTTGTACATCTGTGTATGCATTTATTTATTTGTACACACTCTCCAGCAACTCTTCACTCGGTCACCATCCCAGTTTCCTTATCAGCAGACTCGACCACCATTCAGTCAGTGGCTCAGAGCCAGCAGACATCCGTCCATCCGTCTGTCTGCCCCAGCAGCAGAGGACAAGCTCCTTTCAGACGCCTCCCCCTGCACCACACAGAATCACAGGTACAGCCCCTTGTTGCAGCTCTAGTTGCTTATTCTTAAAAACAGCTTTGCAGCTTTCAGAGACCACTCTTTTATTCCTGGATCTCTCTGAAGCTTGGGTAATGCTGATTTAGCTGCCGACTTGCACAACACATCTATCACAGGCACGCAGCAAAATATTCCAGGACTTGTTCCAGGTTACACCGAAGTCCTTAAATAGTTTGGACTCAGTCAGTACTTCCCACTTTTCTTTGACACATATGCCAGACTTCAAAAAGTCATCACTAGTCAGCACCTCATGACTGTACAAACAGATGCAACCTCCATTGTCACCAGGACTGTCTAGAAGAAAGAACAAACGGTGCCAGGCCCTTTCTTCTACTACCTCAAATCATTCGTCAGCTTGTGAACATGAGCTCATCAAAACAGTGCACAGCTCTGAGGTGCTGAACTGGTGAATTCTTTCTCCAGCAAACAATCACATTCTTGGGACATGATTTTCCTTGTGAATTCAGTTTTTATTTTTGCTAGATTAGAGTGCAGTACCTCTATATTAGCAAGATTTTGGACTACTCATAAATAAAAGATAAAACTCAGTTAAAGTCCTACTGTACAGAAGAACCTTCCATCATTTAAACTCTTGACCAGACAAGATGCAAAACTAACAGTATTGTATACTGTCACAAGAGAAAATCCATTAAAACTATTATTCTTCTCAATAGCTCTTTTACAGAAATTATCACAAATATCCAGGGCCATGCCAACATGGCATTGTTACTACTAGAGCTAATGCGTATAACCAACTCTTCTTGTACAGCCATAACATATTTCTTCTAAACCTATTACCTCTTATTCTACTAACAGAACAGCATTCTTTTTTCCTCCTGTGGAAAATAAATAAATAAAGCTTGCATCTGAAACCTTAAAAGTTACAGCATTGCTCTTCCCCCCAGGGTCCTGCTATTCTCTCTAATTTACTTTGTATTCTAGACAGTCTGGCTACATTGCCAACACATCAATTATACTTCACATGGTTTGATTGCTAGATTTATTAAATTCAATATAATTAAGTGTGAACCTTTTAGCCTGAAACCCATATGCTGTAAGTACTGAAACAAATACGTCTGAAACTTTTAAAAGTTAACCATTAGTAAAACAAATGTATTATTTTAGATCTATAAAATTATTATACAAAGTAGACTACACTTAACCTTATGGGAGCACAATGAGCCATGAAGTACAAAGCAAAGATCAGTCTTCCATGAAGTAATAAATGAGGCCAAAACACAGACAGACATACTGACTCCTGGAAGATCTAAATTTAGCCCATTACGAATCGTGAGTAGACCAGAATAGTAACCGATTTTTTCTGCCAGAACTAACTAATTACAGATGCAGAACAAAGTTCAGCAAGCTGTGCAATTACCAAAATACAGACAAATTGAATGACAGACATAATTTCAATTGTTATGTAACTGGCAGAATGAAGAAAAGACCAGGGAAAGCTGGTCTTGGCATCTGATACTCTCATTTTCGCTAAACAGTCATTAGTACTATTACGAGTGCCA
>VXAV01006386.1:611057-634524 GCA_013399715.1 Alectura lathami | reverse complement strand
TCAAAAACATGGGGATAAGATTTATGCATCACCTATGCTAGCTGGCAAAGACTTGGAATGGCTGGATAGTAGGTTCTCACCTACTTGTCCTTTGACTGACAGCCCCACCAGGAGGGAATCCTTTTCACTGAACCTAATTATTTTACTGAAACGCTGCCAAACAGACACCTCCATTACACCCCTAATGTGCCAGGGAGAATTACAGCTTTTGTTTGGACGTTCCTGAAAACAGCACAGTAGTGCATGCCAAGATGGGGTCCTGATGTTCACAATTTAAAGGAGACAACCTAGGAGTTATCTTNGATTCCAAATTCTGAGAACAGCAGTAAATTGTAGCTACTGCTTTAGCGTTGTTCTGGACAAGAAGGATCTTTAGTAAAACACTGAACTACTCGCCACAACACCCAAACAGGATGGGTCTGTTCAGCACTGTGCTTAGAAACGTCTTTTGTAAGTAGTGGTCTATTGCTCCTTTCTGTAGTCCATTTTAGCTTTCTTTTAATCTGAGATCAAGGAAAACACCTTTAAAATGGCAAACACTGCTTATTTTGTATTTACATAGACTGTTCAGCTAAGTTAAATGGATTTCATAGCACAAANCCAAATTCTGAGAACAGCAGTAAATTGTAGCTACTGCTTTAGCGTTGTTCTGGACAAGAAGGATCTTTAGTAAAACACTGAACTACTCGCCACAACACCCAAACAGGATGGGTCTGTTCAGCACTGTGCTTAGAAACGTCTTTTGTAAGTAGTGGTCTATTGCTCCTTTCTGTAGTCCATTTTAGCTTTCTTTTAATCTGAGATCAAGGAAAACACCTTTAAAATGGCAAACACTGCTTATTTTGTATTTACATAGACTGTTCAGCTAAGTTAAATGGATTTCATAGCACAAACTACATAAAACACATTTATCTTAGGAATTATAACGCTTATTAATTCCATGATAAGCAGAAAATGCATTTATGCATATTACATCAGTGTTTTTCTCCCTCTGTGATAGTACCTCACACACCTGGTTTTCCTTCATAACCAACTATTGCCCATAGTTTCGTCAATGCTGCCATTTCACATTTCGATTGCATAGTCTGAACTACTATTACCATTAACTATGATTAGAAAGAAAAAGCATAATAGAGACAATAAAAAGAAGCAACAAAGTATCTATTCCTGGACTTGTTTTGCACACTACCACATTAGACAAAACTCTCATTTTATCTGTCTTCCACAGACATGCTCTGGTAGTATTCACAGACTACACACAAATTCTCTCGTCTAGAGACATGTCCGTGGCACAAACGGCTGTGCTCACTTTTTAATTTTGCATACATCCACCATTGCATCACATTTTGCTAAACCTTCTTCCAAAGCTCTCTGCTCTGTTTCAGAGCTCAAAGCATAGCGATCTTCCTCAGACTGTTTTGCCATGGAGGTGCTCCTGTGCTGTGCTCACCCTCCTCAAAAAGCAAAGAACAAAGAGATGCAATGGTACTGAAACTGACTGAGGCAGAAACTGATTGTTGTGGTATGGTTTGGGGTCGGTATGGTATTAATGTGCAAAATTTTCTGATTTGTGTTAACTAGTGTCACACATGATGTTCTGAACTTTCCCCAAACAAGAAAATTACTGGTATTATGCAATAATAGTAATACCTCCAGGTCAGGGTTTCCTTCTAGTCTTTCATAGGCAGCAGTACAGAGATAAGTACTCTTACAAGGTGAGAAGAATAAATACTTCAAACAGATAAGCATCATTCAAGACTCCAGGTGCTATTCGGCATTTTATGTATGGCGTGCATATCTGTAGTTCAGCTTGCAGTGGATTGATGCAGCCTCACATCAGTACAGGAGTATTTGCACAAATGAGCATTCTAACACTTGCTTATAACATCAATACTGGTGGAACATTTCAACATGTTTCAGCATACACCTCTAACTAGATCAATCTACTCTGGCAAGATGCGTCTCAGTGCAAAAAATACATATTCTAGGCTTCTTCTCAAAGCGCATGCAACCTTATAAATGCTAAGATAAGCCATTGAGAAATAAACAGCAGTTCTGTTGTTTGTTTCATCTTCTCCAGGAAGCAAAATCTATGTCGTTCACAAGGGAAGGCCCAATCAAATGTTATAGAAGGGAAGCATTTAATGACCCATACATTAGCTCATAGATATTTGTTGCCATGATAGATTACTCAGACATGAAAGTCAGGTTACTTGACAAGAGCTAGTGGATTAAGTATCTACTGAGAATACTTGGTAGTGCAAAATTAACGTTCATACCCGGTATCTTATTAGGGCAGTTGTTCTCAGCTGGGATTTCCAGCTTATTTACCTGATGCTCTGTTTGCAGCAGCAGCAGCTTAGTTCATCACTCAATATTTCAGCAAGACAGCTCCCAAAGAGAAACAGAGCAGCAGGAATTAATCAACATAGCAGATATTATAAATTCCAGAGGAAAAAAAAACAGGTTTTCATATACCTGGTGGGGTCAAAAAGAGACTGTCCTCACTGGACCAGCCTGGACAATGTGGGTAAGGTTAGAACAGTGCCAGAGTGGGAGAATATGTTGGGTTAGTAACTACGACTTTTTCTAAAAAAGACTGAAGATCTTACAGTTGGCAGAAAGTACCTTTCTGACAGCATGAATAATAGGGTCCTATGCTTCATTCTGTCATAATGCTTAGGCTAGTCACTTCTTCCAAATCCGCATGGTCACTACCGTCTACTGCTTCAACCCTAGAAATATCACAAAAGCACAAAAAATCTGAGCAGAAAGTATATGGAATACACTAACACCACAGCATGGTCTAACAGGCCATCTGAAATAATCAAAATTGCTGGTATTCCCAAACCAGAAGTGAAGTTTAGGAAAGGAGAATTACAATTGCTTGGGCAAGGTGCCAGCAGGAGATCTTGACACCTACGAGTGAAAGACACTGACCACAGGGAGTCACAGCTGCAATCTTGAAATTCCTCCCACATCACAGAAATCTCTCTTCATCAGTAGCACCACTTTTTTAGCATATTTATCACTTACCAGGGCTAACTAATCACATCTTACATACAAAAAAAATAGAGAATAAGTACATCAGCAAAAAGCAACATCTCAGAGGGCAACTCACTTACCAGTTGTTTGTACATGAGCAACGTATTAACTATTTACACACTAATATCTGCATTTGTATTTTGTCCTTTGAGGATTAAAGGTTTTCCTGGATGTCTGTTCAGGTACTTAGGTATCAACTTATACGCTTACCCTGCAAATGGTCAAATTTCAAAATCAGGGTGCCATTTTGAATGCATACCTTACTTTGACTAAAATTAGAAACTAGAAATGCCTCAGGTTTTTTTTGGTTGGTTTTTCAGAAGTGCCACTGAACAAGACAGACTAGACCATTAATCTGCTGACTTGCTGTCTGGGACTGTTAAAGCATTGTCTCAAACCAACCTTCTACAATCAACAACACCTGTGACAGTTTTACACAAAGCCAGAAGCTGTTTGCTTTCAAATGAAAAGGCCCAAGGCAGGAGATACTTGACTTTGGCTCCTGAAGACCCTTGCCTGGGAGCAAATATTTTTAGCTTGGTAGGGAAAGCCAGGAGGTGACAGCATTGTGTTCCATGAAGGCAGGACACAGTACGGCACCTACCTGCCTCCTCTCATCACTGCTGATTATAATTTGCAAGGCCTGGAAGACAGGAACAAAAGAGATCCCTGCTGAGAACTTGGATGCCAGAAGCTGTCACTCAAAGAGTGGTCTGAGACCACTGGACTATAACTAAGGGAGCTCGTATGCTCAGAGTTGTGTGGTCAACATCAACTCCCCATCACACTTTGGACGACAACCCACCACGACCAAAGACCGGCAGACCCTGACACCCAGACTTCTCTGGACCTGAGGAGTGGTGAAATCTCATTGCTCTACTGTCTCTCTCACTCTCTCTGTCTATCTCTTCTACCTTACTCCTTTTCTCTTCTGTCCTATCGCTATAGTCTCTCGATTTCTGGTAATAAAATTAAGTTTAGTTTATGGCATTTGACCTCATTTGTGTCTTAATTTCGTCTCTTGGGATCGTTAAGAAACCTCTCGTGACATCGGATCGCGACACTTGCTATGTGTTTCTTACTGGTTTACTCTCTCGGTAGCATGCCAAATTTCACTTTGGAGAAAGCACATGTTGAATCCTGTAAGTTTGCTGCCCAAAGTCCAGCACAAAGCACAGCTGCCATTCGAAGACATTTGCAATGAAACTGAGGCAGGAGGCCATCTCTCAGTTTTAGCAGAGGGTCACCACGGGCAACACATCTGAGGCCCTAAGGGCTTCTGTGTACCAGTCAGATTAGATCAGAAGCAGCAAAGGAGTGAGAGAATGTAAAAGACAACAAAATCAAAATAAATTTCCAAATTCCCCTGTATCAGCAGCAGTCATCAGTCTAGAGCAGACTAAGGGGAGAGGGGGGATCCATGCACAAGAGCCAAGATGAAGAACATAAAGCTGAAAGGAGATGGGCATGGCCTCAAAAATCAAAACCCTAAACCTCAATTGATAAAGAGGAAAAAAAAAAAAAAAAGAAATCCAATAAAACAGTGAAAGCATTCCCAATAGCATGGTTATAAGAATCAGGGGAACTATAATGTTATGCAATTATTTCCAGGCCATTACAGCTACATTTACAAGGAAAACCACATGTGGGCATGACTTACAATGCAACTGGGGAGCAGGAACTGCTATAACAAAGCTGCCCCATGCAGTAACGTACCAAGTGCCCTGCAGCAGGGAATGAGGGGAAGCCAGTCCTGGGTGCGCAGAGGAAGGACTTCCTTGGTGCACACGGAGGTGGTTCTGAGGGTTTTGCCTGTGCTGGCAAGGCAGCTTTGTTTCATCTTCTGTGCCCATTCTCTTCCATGTCAGCTAAGCAATACCTGGCTTTGCTAATTTAGAGGTTAAGCCATCTCCTTCAAAAAGAAATCCATGAACTAATGCCTGGGAAAGGAACCCCTGAAATACACCAACTTTTTCCAGCTCTTCATACTGCCTTATTTAACAACATCAGTACAAACACGAGCACACATCTACTTTCTTGTTCAAAACAAGATGCATCCTGTATTTCACACCTTCAAATCCAATCCTCTTACCTCCACTGCAAGAAAGCAAGGGTCTTCAGACAATGAGCAAAACTACTAAGAAGCTACAGAAGGATTTGTTTTTTTTTATTCTCTCCCAAAAGAACACCTAGAAGTGCCTTAAAAGACTTTCTGAAGCACTTCTACACCTGCATAGGCCTCTTCTTTCCACATGGCCACATATTCTCCTTAATAGGAGAATCACAAAGTAATTGGCTGCTGCAGGTCCCTGAAAATGAAACAGCTGTAAGAGGCAAACAAATTATGATAATTCTTGCATTAATGAAGTCTGGAAGAAGCCTGAATTGCTTCAGGGAGGAAGCAAGCTTGGTCACTTTGAAACAGAATTTTCTCCAATTTGCTGTTCAGGCATTTCTAGAGCAAAAACTTATTAATAAACAGTACTACCCATGTGTTGCAGACCATATGTAGCATTCATTAGCACATCCCTTCAACCTTGCTCTCTAGCACTAAATTATCAGTAACGATTTAGGATGTTTCATTAAAGTATTTTAGGAAGAATATTCCATTTCTGCAATGACACCATTTCAGTTCTTTAAGCATCACTGCCCAGAATGGCATACAAATAACCTAGCATAACTAATGTCTTTATAGTCTTCCCTCAGTAATGTTCCGCTGTGTATGTGTTATCATGTCCTGCACTTGAAGCAGAGCCTCTCGAGCACAGAGAATACATTCTTACCCTGCTCAAGTCTGCACAGGATCTATGGATTCTGAAATGCATTGCCTTCCCTGGCCTTATATAAGATCTATTCAGTAACAAAATCAAACACTCTGTGATACTAACTCTCTTTTTCAGCTGCTCAACAAGACTGGAGGCCGAGCAGGATGCCTCTGAGTAACCCTCCTCAGCTGCAGACGGTGCAAGCTCTGTGAGGAAGCACCTGCAGTCATCGCTTCCTCGGGCAGCTGCGAGGGCAAGCACTAGCCTGGGGAAAATTGCCAGGAGAGATTTTCAAAGTTTAAAGCTGTATTGGTTTCATTCTCTAAAGCAAAACAGAGACAGCCAGCTTCTGGAAGAAAATACATGAGGACATGACTTTNTTTGTTTTTTTTTTTTTTTTTTTTTTTTTTTTTTTTTACATACCCACTGCCATGAAGGAAACCATCAGATTTATTTCATGCTTACTCACTTTTCTGTTCAATCCACAGAACAGCAATGAATGTCCATCTCAGCCATTAAAAAACACTGTGTTTTGGGTGTCCAGCTGCAGCTACATCCCAGACTGCCCATAAATTCATGTAACATAAACTACAGCATACCTAGCCTGGAATTTCTGACATGCAGCCAACATCACATGCAGATTATGGTGAGATTAGACCACAGAGGTCACTAGGTATTCACTTCTGTGAGTACTGCAGCTCCGTGGCTGTTAACAGGTTTGCTTTTTCCCTAATAAGACAGGATGACATGCGGCAAACAGCTCTGGTTTTTCCAGTCAAGAGTATGTCTTCATCACTTTTCTCCTGAGAGTTCTGCCTGCCTGAGGCACAAGAAAAGAACGAAGTACAAAAAGGCAGAAATACTCAAAGAATAGTCATAAATTCTCCTACTTAAAAAAAAAAAAAAACCAGTAAAATTAACATTTCCGCAGGAAATGAAAAGTATATCCTTTTCTAGGAGCTGAGGTTTTGGAAATTTTGCAACACACAACACAGTCTACTGCATTCTTCCAAGGATCTCAAGGCCTTTTTCCAATGCTGCACGTTAGGATTCTACTCAGCACATTTCATCTTCACCACATCTGGCATTTATATATGCCTGGCTAAATTTGGAGAGAATCCTGTTATGGTTTTGTATAGTTATTTCTCGCTTTCTACAACAGTGAACAGAAACGTAGGACTGGAAAGACCTTCACGCCACAAGTGCTTCATTCTCCAGTTTCCATCATAACACTGGCTGTTTTGTTACGGTTCCCTGAGAGTCTTACTTTGCCTTCAAAATCCTGTTTATTGCCTCCAGTTTCCCACCTAAGTCATGCCCACCTTAGTTCCAGTCCTCCCGTCAATCTATTTTATGTTGCTTGAACAGCTTATCTTCATCCTGCCTCCAGCTATCAGATTCCCCCCTCGGGCTCATTTTCACTAGATTAAACAAACCCAACTCACCTCCCCTCCACCTGCAGGTGAGACTTCCCAGGCACCAGCCACTTAAGTAACCAGTTTCTGAACCCACTATAATACTAGCCAGGGTTTTTCAGAGTCTGGGAGACTAATAGCAGACCACATTCCAGAGGTTTCTCAATTTCCTGCACATTAGAGTGGAATTATTTCTAACAGTGACATTAACAGAAAAAAACACAGGAACACTCTGCCAGCTTCTGTCCCTCATAGCACAGGTAAGTTTGTTGCATACAAACTTCAGCAACATGTAACAATTTGGTCTTATCTAACTTAATCTCATTCTTTTCTTACTCCTCTAAGTTTTTCTAACATATCTATTTTTACAATGTTTCCAAGCTGATAAATTTACTGCAAACTGTGAAGTCTGCAATATGATAAACTACACATTGCATTCCTGCAAGCAGGCAAAGCATGCTAATTTTCTTTTAAATTGAAATACAGTGACATCCAGCAAATTCAACATGCTGTCCTTTAACCATGATCTTACTCTCAGAAAACTTCTAAAATTTCCAGTCATGGTCAAAAGACATAACTCTAATGCTTGAAAACTGAAATAAACATCCACAATGAGCAGCACGGAGATTTTAATCCTATCCACCCGGTCATGGAGAGAACTGCTAAAATCTGGGTTAATCCTTCCAATCCTTAGTCAGAAATGAAAGTCTGTGCGATTGAAATAGTATGCCAGAATCAGATTTGCTTGTGGTAAGGATTTGATTAAGCCAAAAATTAAGATCTTGTCCACAGTTAGAAATAGCTTCAGTTAAAATCAAAGCAGTGCATTTCTACTGCCAGATATTACAATCCGTAAGAGTCGTTATACTGAGACCAAACTCAGTGCCCTTCTCTCCACGGAAGATTAATTTGGGACAAATCCCACACACACTGACTTTCAGATAGGAGTTTTATCAAAGATTTTTTAAAAATACAAATCAACAACTCTCCAAAATGATGATGAAAAACTGCTGTACTGCAGTGCCATGAGCAAGGCACAGTCTTCAGTTAGAGAGAGCACAAAAAAAAGGGACAACTACTTACATTGCAGCTTTATGATTCAGATTCTCACAAACACATCAACAACAGTTTTAACTGCTTTATATTTGTTAGCGTACTCAGAAACATAACGTACACATTAGACATAAAATATTTATCTCCCTCTCTTCCTCTGTAGTGGCCAGGAGACTGCTGCAATTTTTAGCACGTTATAAATGTCAGCATAGAAAATTTTAAAAGTGAATGAGGAAAGGAACCACTCTCCCCAGAGCCATTCTTTCTGCTTGAGGTCTCTTTCATTAAAGCCTGTACAGATCAGGCGGGATCGAGTCTAAAACGTAGCATAGCTGCTGCAGGTATGCTATTGACAGCTCATGCCAAGCCTGGGGTTCACAGAGCCCCCGCTTCCCAGGAGCCTCTGGCTGCTACGTTGTGACTGTGGGAGGCAAAAGCAGAGTGGCAGTACAATTTTCAGTGACAAACCTTTAAGGTTTATAGTAACAGAATAATGGAGGTACTTATTCAGCTCTAACCTCCATACCAAGATAGCCAGAGGTTTCAAACTATTGCATAAGCATATTTCTGTAATCTTTGCTGCTCCAAAGCTGGAAGCTTTTACTCAGGGTTCTTTGAAGTTACTTTGAGAACTGGCTCTCTGCAGATGGAAAAACAAATGATTAAACCAGCTCAATGGAGAATCAGACTTATTGTACATACTTGATTTTAAAAGAAGCTAAGGGAGGGAGAACATTGGGGATTTCTAATACAAACCAAAAGCTTGTTAAGAAGGAAAACATACCACTATCTGAGCTGAGCCAGAAAAGCTGTTTAATAACACAGAAATTTTAACTGGGTCAAACATGCGAATGAAACCTTAAAGTGACCTGAGGAAGATAAAATTTCATATTAAAAATGACATTTAAGTAAAATATCAGGTTTAAATATCAGGTTTAACCCAAGTAAAACCAGGTACAAAATATTTAACCAGCAGTCTCATAAGTCATTTGGAAGATGGCACCCCAAGTAGCATTAACAGCTCTTAACAAACCAAATTACTCCTTTAACCAGAGACTGCTCTTTTACAGAGAACATGCCTTAAGTCTAACATGTTGCTTGGAGTTTGAAACCCATATGTTAAGAGGCTATGGCTGCATCTTTATGCCTTTTACATAACGAATGTACTGAGCCCTTTCTTAGAATGGCAAAAACCCCTCTATCTCCTAACCTTGCAGCACTCAGATCTTCAGGAAAAGCATTGAAGTAGGCATTAAAGGATATTTTAAGTATTTGCTTGCTGTGCACTCCTTTACTTCAGAATGAACTCAGTCACGTTGCAGCGGGGAGTCCGCAAGCAAGACTTTGCCATCCATGCGAGGCTCAAACATGACCTGGATGCTGTAAGAGCGGATGCTCCCTTTTTCTACAAGTACCCTCCTTGGCATTTGGAAATGCTGACCTGGGAAAATGTTTTCAACATGCGTTGTTAAAAAATAAGGTTTTGCAAGTCTATGACTTATCAGACACAGTTGAAAAGCAGTAAAGGTTGGGAAATGAGGGAAATTCATCTTTATTTTGCCTTTCATTTTCCACAGCTTTCAGGCAGTGGCCACTGAGGTACCCATTGCAGCTTAAGCAATCAATAGGGCTTACACTGGAATAAGGATTACTGAGCTGGACCGTTACATTTTATTATTGGATAACTCACTATTTTAAGATCTCAGGCTCTTGCTGTGAACACGGTAAATCACGGAACAGCTCTTCTCAAGGCAGCAGCCACCTAACACAAGGAAACGGAGAACCAGTCCACACTTAAACAGAAAGAAAACAACTTAAGCAAGCACACAAACAACATCAGTAAGGCTTTCAAAGACCATTAAAGGCACTGCTGCAGGTGGTAGTTGACTCCCACATAAACTATCCACAAGTTCATTTAAATTTTAACTTAGAAACCAGAAGATGCATTATTATGACAAATTGGGACTCTGAAAGTATTCCCAATACTTATATAGAGAATATACAAAGTGAGAAACCATTGAACAACTGTTCAGGATATTTTTTAAAAGAAAATTATTTTCTATTTACATCTGTCCTGAACCATTTACACCAGTCCTAGTGTCATTTCATGTACTGAACACTGGAAATATTCCAGTTATGCTACAACATGATGCTAGAACAACAACAGGAAAGTGAAAGAGATTGTAGCCAGAAGCCTTTATCCTGATGTGGAAAAGGTTAGAAAAACGAAAATATGTGACAACTTAAAAAAAATTTATCATAATTGACAGAATGAAGATATCTGGAAAATGCATCGAGGATCATTTGTTTACTTTAGCCAATGTGAGGAAAAAAAATCATACAAACTCGTATTCTTCCTTCTGCAAGACAGCTTACCTCAACAGGAGCCAAAATATCCTCATTTGACATTTCTCTATGCTCTGTTCTCAAAAGACACTGCTTGTTTTCAACCTCGTACAACCAGCTGTTTAGATGACATCAGCATTTACATAATTAATGATCCACAAATCTGTTCTGAGCACATAACTGCAATCTAAGTTAGGTGCCAGTAAACATAAATCTTAATAATATTCTAAAGCAACAGGAAAACACATTCACAAATACTATGTAGGGAAACTGCAGAATCAGCAAGCCACCTAGCACTGTGGAAAGCAATTTATTTTCATATATTTTAACTGTCAGTCTGCCTGTTCCCAAGTATTATGAAAGCCCTAGAGGAAGATCTGAAATTCAGATTAATTTAATTGAAAATTAGTTATAAAAGAAGGGATTCATCAATGTATTTTTAAATGCCAGTTCCCAAAATCCAAGGTAGTGGTCACTCCCCTGAAGCACCTGAACACAGCAAACATACGTATAAAAAAAAAAAAAAAGTATATTTATTACCACAAATCAGAGACTTATTCCAAAAATACTTCCATTCTACAGAAATGGATGTTTGTCTAGAAGGATGCTGGTGCTGGACAAACTAGTAAGCCAACTGCATAGCAAAAAATAAAAAATAAAAAAATAGGGAGGGAGACTGTATACTTAGGAAACCTCTAGACTGACGTCGTCCAAAAGGTTACACAAAAGAGGGAAAGTAAGTAAAGCTAAAAAAAAAAAAAAATAGGAAAATAAATAGGGAAATGTAAAATGTCATTAGAAGACAAGTGTGCAGATTTCAATATATGAACTTTGAGATACTGAGCTACTACTCAGACACCCTGCATTGCACTAGGAAATGCACTTTTAGAAACATCCACCTATGAGAGTATGCAAGGTGCTCAATGAAGAAATCACTCTGCAGGGTAGCAGCATTATCCAAACTCCCAAGGAATCCTGAAGAGGTACCAAGACAGAAGCTATGGCTGCAGTTTTTAATCCTTTTGGTTTTCTCACACATCTTTCTTCACAAATAGACCATTTTCATCAGCTACTTCTGTTGCTGGTGTATCACCAGCTCAGCTCTCCACCTACATTACCCTGGCTCACCTGGTTTAGTTTCTCATCCTCTCTCTATTTTCTATTATTAAATATAAACATGCTTGGCTTAAAGTCATAACGGTTTTGACTTCGTTCTTGGGATTCCAGAGAATTCTTTTTTCCTCCAGCCAATCTGATTTTAGCATAACTATCATCTTTGCTGTATATATGCTGAAAGAGTCCTAGTACCCCTAACACAAGGGACACAATTTTAGGTGGAGGGGTGTATTCTCTCCCAGCCAACCTTGCTTCTGCTAGAAGTGAATTACTGCAATGAACAAATAAAACTAACTCTTAACATTAGGGTGATGGCCAAGCATAGAGTAGGAATAGCAAACATGGGCTGGAGAGGAAGGCAGCAAAAAAGGAGAGTGCATCTGAAGCACTCGAGTCTTCCACATCCACAAGGGGAAATTCCAGCCTTTTTGCAGACAACAGCTGAAATGTAGATCAAGAAAGGAGAGGGGAAGGGACAGCAATAAACCAAAGAGGACAAGGTTAGCTTATTTACCGAAAAAAAAAAAAAACAAACATGGCTATCTAAAATAAAACAGACCATCCTAACAGTGCTTGACTAGAATACAGGCAGCTTCCATTGTTTTTGCATCTGTTTTCTTATGATGATTTCACAAACCTTATCTCATCCCAATTAGATACTTCATATAACTCTTATGCTTCTGCCAACACAATTTACTCAGAACACTAAATTAGCCTCACACAAAAAAAAAAAAACATGTAATTTGTCTGGTAATTATATGTTTCTGTAACTCCTAAAAGCAACTCATTACAGGAACATTGTGCATTTAGAACAGATTACCTTAATTCTATTTTCTGTTTACCCAATTTTAACTGTCGTTCCTAATTGTATTGTAAATTGTGTTGAGCTGGAAGGTGACTATAAAATCCTCACTCTTTCCTCTTTCATGGTGGCTATACATATGCAATGTGTTTTCACTAGACACAAAATCAATGTGGTGAAAACAAAGCAGCTCTATTGTGGATTCTGGCCATGTGGAGAGGTAAGCTGGTAAACATAAACCATCAAAACTTGGTACCAACAAAATTACAGGCAGAGAGTCCTGAACCAAAAGCTAGGACACTGAGAAATAAACACCATCAAGAAAGGGAAACTAAAGAAAAAGATGAGCATCTTCCCACCCCACAATCCCTCAAATGAAACATTTACAGCAGCACCCTGCACAAAAGCAGGCTATAAATACATAGCTGTGCACAGCACAGAGCGTGCAGCATGCCTGGAGCTCTCAGCCGTGCTGCAGCAGGTGACCGGCCTGCCACAAGGAAGCAGCCAGCCATCCTCAGTGCAGGCCTGGAATGAAATCACTTACTCAAAACTGTGGTGGGGATAGAAAGCCTAAAGCAGTGACTGATGAGTCAAGCTGGTCGTGAAGAAAAGCTCCCCGAGAGAGCTTACTCCAAAGCCTCACATTAAGGTATGTATAATTTCAAAGATTAAAGGTGTATGGTCTTCTAGTCAGCTTTCCCTTTTCAAATTAGATCTGAAAAATCTACTTCATTCAGGCTACTCAGAGATGGGCGTTATGTGATCCTGCTGGGAAAAGGCACTGCCGTCAGCCAGCCCCACACACCAAACCACTACTCCTTGCAAGCTCCATCCTGACCAGCAGGTTAATCAGTGCACTTCCACAAAAATACTAAAAGTACAAACATAGCATTTATTCTGTCACCCTTTCTCTCCACCTTCAGTAATACAGTCTGGAAGAAAGCAGAGAGGAGAAAATGCTTGTATACTTTAAAAAACAAAAAAAAACAGATGTAGCTTTCCCAAACCAGAGCATGCCTAAAGACAAAACTAAAGACTTTCAAAAGAGAGAGAAGTCATTCTGGAGCTCTATGGAAAATACGTGACCATGTTTTAACCAAATCCCATCCACAGCCCTCCAACACGCTTCTTGGTGCATTACAGTCAGAAGGGACTGAAATCAGTCCAAAAAAGAAGAGACAACCACAGCACAGTATTTTTGCTTCAAATTTCCATCCAAATGCCAGATAATACTGCTAAACATTCTCCACCCTGTAGATGTACAACCAAATGCCCATTCTCTTGAAGTTCAAGTCCAGTTTATAACCTCATATGTGTTGCTGGATTCCCTAGGTCAGCTTTAGTTCACTCTCTGAAGCTGCTAAGCAGGCTAGGGAAGTAGGAATGGCTCTGACTGCACAAACTTTCTAGATAGGTACATTTGCAAATAATTTCTTTAATCTGTTTGTAAAGTTTAACGAGTCAGTATCCAAGCAAAACTTCAGTCACAAATTTGGAATAGCAACTACTGTTTTTTCAAGATATTCAAACTGATCACAAAGGTTGATGAGGGAACACTAGTCGACCCACCTTGCAGGGCAGCAGTGGAGCCTTCATGCCCCAGTCCCAGGAGGTGTGGACATTTCTCCGCTCTTCCCTAAGAGATCACTTGTGTGCCTGGGGCCTCCTTCTCCTTCCTTTTTTGATCATTTAAGCTTCACATGTATGGAAAGTGCAGGGGAAAGTACTGCAGGGAAAGGTGAGGTGAGATATTAACTGCATACCTCATACACGTTACAGCTGCTGCACACACCAAGTAACCTCTGCAACTTGGAATAGTGTTTGNAAGTTCTAGTGTGCAGGGAAAAGAAAAAAAAAAAAAAAAAAAAAGAAAAGAAAAGAAAAAAGAACCCACAACCTAAACTCCCCCCCAAAAAATACATGTTTTCTAGCTGTTGTGCCTTCTCACAAAAGCCCGAGGCCTCTCCTCGGGACAGTGGGAGACCCAGCTTACCCCAGCAGTGCTGCCTCTCCGTTGCCATGGGACCACACATTGGTCTCCATCCGGAAAAGCTGAAGGGCTCTGGGCTGGAGCATGACCGCAGCCCTGCAGAAGCAGAACCAGACCCCAGGCGTTTTGCATGTAGCTTATACACCTCAAGTACAAGCACGGGGCTTTTCTCCTGAGAACATGAAGTGTAAATCAAATATAAATAGCCAATGATGCTGCTACAGTTTTATTCATTTCAATGAAGTAGAGAAGAAAATATCTCAGGGATTTAAACAAGCAATATGGTGACAGATGGTGTGAAGACAACGCAGGGTCGGCTCCCTCAGTAAAATCCACACAACTTCATAGCTCTAGGAGAGGAGAGGCAGGAGAGGGGGCACGGGTCTGGAGAAAGAGTGTAAGGCTGGCCCACATGACCACAGATTTCTGACAAACAAAACCAGACCTAGACTGCAGAGATTATGCTCATCTGCAAAAATTTCTGTACTATCACTCTGATGTCAGCAGGTCTATCAAAGATATCCTCCAAGCAAGTGTAAAATTGTACAATTAATAAAAATTCATAAGGAAATGCTCCACATTAAACTGTTAGCTCAATGGGTTGGAAATATAAAACACCATTAAACTGTCTAACCAAATAATATAAGCAAGCTCTCAAAAACAATTAATAAAAAAGACATTAAAAATGTCTTTGACATGATACCAATGCCCTTCTGTTCTGTTCACTGCGTAATTTCATTAGGTTTAATATTTTCAGGCAGAATCTGATATATTCTGATTACCAGAAGTGTCTTACGTGCTTTATAGTAGTCCCATTATTATTTTGTAGCTTAAAGGAAATCATTTTGGGTTTTATGTTTGTGAACACTCCTGGAAAAAAAAAAAAAAAAATATTCTAAAGTTGCCACCACGAATGCCTGCAAGCAGAAAATTATGTTGAAGGTCTGGTGTCCTACATTTATGGCTTGGGAGCTGGCTGTGTTATAATTTCCTATAGGCAGGCAATAGTCTGAATGGATGCATGCATAAATTACACCAAATTTGTCTCTCCTTATCTCCAAGAGGGAAAGTTCAAGCTTACTCTCACAGTATTCCAGGAAATTTGCCAAGATTTCCTTTGTCAAATGAAGGGGTAAGAATGAGGAAACTGGTAGGAAAATCCTTTAGAAAAGTAGGAGAGAGTGGGAGAGAAAGAGAGTAAGAAAGCAAGGCACGTCATGATACAGTGCTCCCTTGAGCTCTGAAGCACAGCTCAAAGCAGCGAACGCTGCAGCTCTTGCTGTTAAACTTGACTTTCCCATAACCGTGACAGCACAAGCATAGCAATGCAAAGCAGCATGCTGCATCCTAACCACCTCCTGCTTCCCAAGCACTGGCTCAACGTAAAGAAAAGCACATGAATCCACTATCCAGTCCATATACCCCAGTAAGACACATTTCAAGCATATTTTTAACCATTTAATTACAATGGTCATGGCGTATGCGTATAAAATGTACATCTGCAGATTAAGAGGCCAGTTATAAAAATCTTCAGCATATGCAAGGTTTTATTTTTTAAATAAATATGGATTGTTTTTATGGATATGGTCAAGTTAAAAGATTTGCAAGGAGAGATCAATACTATATTTTTATTGCAGTTCAAAATACAGTAACGATTTCTGAAAGTTATGCCTCCCCTAGCAGCATTAGTACTGTAAGAAAGAAAAAAAATCAAATTCAACTGCTCCTTTACAAGAGGCAGAAGCAGGAAGTATTATTTGCATGCAATGGAACAGTGCAAGGTATGTAGACATGAAACATCAGTTAAATTAATATTAACTACAGTTTAATCTTCCTATCTTCTGCAATGCTAATCAAAGCCAAAATTATTGCTATGCTCAGGAGTATACTGCCACATACATGCTAGTATCAGTTATCCGTAAGGGCAAGAATGGAAAGTTACAAAATTTAAAATTATGTAAAAAATACAGAATTGCTTTTAGAATGAGCTAGGAAAAAAAATCACAAGAAAGACGTACAAATCAATAAGGACACTCCAGGAATTATGATATCCAGAAGTGATTCTAAAATACTAAAGAAATCCTACATCCCCTCCCATTCTTTGCAACAGTTTTTAAAGCTAAGAATTGAAGTACACTTATGGACAGTACAAATGTGAAACATAGATTTTTAACTTTTTTAAAAAAAATAATGATCACTGCATTGCGAGGACACATGACAAAAGCAATGTCGCAAGTCATGAAGAGGCAACTTAAGAGCAGTGAACAAAGGTGTACGTGAAACGGGAAACGTAAATCCTGGGTACCAGAGGCAGGAGTCTGGGTATGCTCTGCCCCCAAGCACAAGGCTGTGGTTAGGGCTCTGGTCGGCACGAGAGCCGCATGGTCTTTGAGTCTTGGGAAAGAGAAAACACAGAGCAACCCCAGCTGCAGCTGCACCGATCCACAAATGACAGGCAAAAATATGCAGGCACTTTGTTAAAATACCTAAAAAATACCCACTGAAAGAGCAAACTCGACTGTAAAAATACAGTTTCACTCACCACTGACTCACAGCAAAATGCCCTATCCAACACCCGGCAGCACCGCAGCGCACAGAGATGGCGGAGGAGCTGAGCGGGAGCCCGCAGTGCACCCTTCCCGTGACAAGGCCCAGCCGGGCACCGGGCAGCACTACACGAGGCCGGTGACACACGAGGCGGAGCAGCTGCCTGTGGGAGGACTGTTCCCCTCTCTTGTGCCCAAAAGGCCACAGCTGTCATCCCTCATCCAGCTTTGGGTTCTCCCCATATGACACACGGACATCTCTGAGCAAGTCCAAGGGACTGGAGTGCATGAGGGTGCAAGGACAGGCTGAAGGAATGGGGGTTTGCTGGAGACAGGACAGGTATGGACAGGTGTCATCGCAGCCTACAGCTAAACAGACACTCAGACTCGCAGGAAAACGAGAGGTCATGGTCGCGATGTGGAGGGAAATTCTAATGAGATATAACAAAAATATCTGCATGGTTCGAGAGTTTAAGTACTGGAACTTGTTGCCTTTTGTAACTAAATCCATGGGATGCTCAGAGCGTGACTGAAGAAGGCCCTGAACGACATGACCCAACATTGGAGCTTGCTCGCTGTCAAGCTTGGGTTGGGTCAGGCAACTTCCAGAGATCCCTCAAACCTCAGCTATTTCACGATTCTGTGTTCACTGTAGAGGAGAGGGCAGATAAAAGGAAAGCCGAAGATGTAAATGCAAAATAGCAGAAGCAAAACTGATTTTATACTAAGCAATTACGGAAAGTGTTGTCAATTCTAATTTATCTGCACAGAGAATAGTGAAGAATGATAATTCAATCATAGGTAGTATTAATTTTCTGGAATACCAAAGATTTAACAATTCTGGAGCTGTTTCAAGAAGCATCACTTTTTAATAGCTCTAATGGAAAATTCCCCTCACCTTTAGTGCTGCTCAGCTACACGCTATGACTGTCGATACTTCCACAACACTAAAATGCTTCAATTTTTTTGTGTCTTTCAGGAAGGTTTCTAATGAGAAGTTAGACTCAATTCTTCAACTTGCGAAAGTAGCACAGTTCAGAGATGTTCAGAGCTCCTGGGTGTGTCTATAACACATGCAGGCTTCTTCCCACTTCTGAAGGAAAAAAATCTTTCCTAATTGTAGTAGAACTAACCATGTTGTTCTGTTTTAGAAAAGAATCATAATTACGAACATTATAATGATAGCATGTAGTAAAACAAACATAACTAAGTTTAAAACCAAATGCTTAAGTCAGGAAACAGTGCCTAAGCAGTGTTTGGTTTGAAATCTCAAATCTGAACAGACATGAGATGAATAAACAAGCCAGTCTGTCTGCAGCACCCTCCGAGGGCTGTTGCTGCACAGCAGGTTGGCACAGATGCCCCCCCACAATTCTCAGTTTGTTGCAGTATGCTGTCTCACATCTGACCATGCCTTAAGCCCATGGAAGAACTGGGGACCAAAGGCCTGGAGTTGGCTGAAGGGTTGCTGCCTGCAGCAGGGGACAGAACCAACAGCAGGCAAAGTGAGTGGCGCTGTCCCGGATGCCTCTACAGCGCAGCTGGGGCCAGGCAGGTGCCGTAAGCATCCCTGTGGTTTATTGGTAGGGTTTTGACAGCAGGCGCCAGATGAAGATGAGCTCAAAAACCTTTTCAGTGCTGTTGGCTTTACATGCCCACCATCATTTACATTATCTATAAGAAGCAACACCCTCGGCTCTGCAGACAAGCTTTAACCAAGCTGCAGCAGGGTCCTGCAGGCCATGGGGGCACTCGGAGCTGTACCCACGTACTGTCGATGCTCATGCTGGGACACCGCACTCCAAATGCTGTATGTCCTGCAGTAATCACTGCACGGTCCAAATGAGTGTGGATTTTAGATTTAAAACTTTGTAACAACTTTCTAATTTTTAAAGAGATGGCTCTTCATGTGAGATTCACATCACTGCAGTATTTATTGACAGTACAGAAAATGGTGAGCTTATCTACTCAGAGGTATTCCAGGGAAGCCTTTAGACACACAGAGCAGCAGAGACAACAGCTTCTCACTCGCATTCCCAGTTAGCGCATGTTTAGGACAGTTAAGCATCATATAATTACCTGGCACAGAGTTCACTGAATTGTTATGCCACCTTTGTGTCAGCCCTGCTTGTACGCTACAAATGACACGGTGGAACACATGCACACTCATTTTGATCTAAAAGTCATCTAAAACATAATTCCACAAGCATTATCCACAGGAAAGGAAAACAACTATTAGAGCCACACAGTAAGGGCAAACAAAATGGCCTTGTTGGAGCACCAGAGGTGGGAACTTCTGCCACCTTTTTTGTACATCCAGCGAGCTCAATGTGAGAGACAAAACAGAAGACTCGACATTGATCAACTTTCTAATGTCAGCTAGCAGCCATGTGTTTCAGCTGAAATCCTGACACTGACTTGGAAGACAGATTTTATATTTGCAGTTCTTCTCCCTCAGATTTCATCTCCTCTTCCTTTATGACAGCACTGTGAACCTCCTTCAGTTCCCAGGAATTCATTCCCAAATAAATGGTTAATTGAGTGACACACACAAGTCTTACTACTGCGCTGTTCCAAACCCAGATGCAAGATCCACTGTGCACTGCAACAGCCAAGCTAAAAACTAAGGCAATTTCAATTACATGAACACAAAACTACTTCAGCCAATTTAAGCTACTAAAGACAGCTCTGTTAGATTGCTTTAACACACAAGTGAACAATTTTGATTTCCCAGATGGAAATCTTAGAAACCAAGTTTCAGCACAATGTTTTATTATCAAACTGCTATAACCCCTGATACCAAAGACAGTGACATAATGATGACAATATTAGCACACAATGGAAACACTGTTAACTTTCTGAGACAGGAAATATATAATCCATTTCATGTTCTAAAGGCTCCTACATAACAGTAAAAAGAATAATAATAATCTGTATCAGTAACATTCTGAGTTCAGCTATTGAGCACTGATGTTATCCAGATTTCTGCCAGTTTCATCGCTCAACTCGCACTAGAATCTTCACTTTCAAATGTTTTTATACTGGTATAGAAGGTTGAGTGATATATATTTAGGAATTTTCTTTGACGTATGTAAAGCTAACTTCAGAAAGATGAGGAAATCTGTGCAGTGATTAAAAGTATATGAAATAACTGCCTGTATTACTCGGCCACTGCACTTACGTTTAAGATAGTAGTATTGACTAGGAGTAATGCTCCCTCCATATAAATCAAGATGCCAAGCACACTGTCATTGAATCTCTGCTATAATTCAGCACTTATTATTCTCAGTTGCATGACAAGATTTAAACAAAGGTCATTCAAAATACTGAGAGACACAGGATCTCTTTAATCACAGTGGAACAAGTTTTTTCCCAGAGGGCAAAGGTTTCAGAAGTTCTATACTGATTCCCCAATTTTAATTGATCACTGCATCTTCCCTGCTTCTTTTTCCCCAAAGTTACGAAACACATCTGGACCACTTCATATTTAGATGATAAGGAACAACATATTAAGAGAATGAGAAACCCTAAAGGGTACATGTATCAGGAGAAAAGTTGCAACTAACATTGTGTGCAACGTGTGCAGTACAAGTTTGCATGCTGGAAAACCAATAAACGACTTCCCACACGAACTCCCTTTCATACAGCATGCACTCCTCAGCATCAGAAGGAGCTTCTCACAGACTTTCCAGCCAAGCAGCTGTCTACACCAGAAAGCTTTGTCCCGTGAGACGCGAGGCACCTACTATTTCAGAAACAGCACTGATCACTCTACAAGATCAAACCTGCCTGCTGTGCCAGTAAAGATATTTTTAATTGTTGCGGTGTTAAGGCAAACAAGCTGCATACACGAGTCACTTCTGTCTGTCATTCCACAACCTCACAATGGATTATGTAAAGAAATGTTTTCCAACAAAACGATTTGTCACTATCTTCAGGATTCTGACAACCCCACTGTGGATTTTCATGAGCTTTAGAATGAAGTCAGAAGTATACAGTTTGTGAAAAATTAATTTAAGAAATACAGTGAATATAAGGTTCAATACAGTGAATATAAGGTTCAATTTTGCAAGACTACTTAAATTATAGAACACAGTGGATCACAGAAGTTTAACCTAATATAAATGTCCTATTACTACTGTTTTTCTTAAATATACTCAGGTCTATAGCTTGCTATTACTTATGAGCATGGCAGAATAGTATCTGCTTGTAATTATGTGTTTTATCCCTAAAATTATTTTATTGAACTATTTTGTTGTTTTTACCGCCATACATCATTATCAGCTAATAAACATTTTAAGTTGATCGGCATTCAGTTTGGTGGAGAGTAAAGTTTAATTAAGATCACTTTTACAATGGAAATAAAATTCAGTTTCAGGCATCAATCCCAAAATATTTCAGAATATTTGATAAGTAGTCAATGAGACACTGCTCTGTACATTTTCTTCTTTCTTAAGGTAAAAAGAGATAATTAGAGGTATTCTTTCTGAACTGCTTGCAGTGATAATTGACAACACTAACACAGTGAAATATATTAGAGTAGCAAAAGTTTTGAATAATCTTCCTACCTTATCTGCCATTATCATGGAGGCCCCACCATGAATTCCAAGAATTGGAATAGAAGTTTGAGATGAAATAAAATCCAAAATCTGAGCTACTGCCTCCTGATCAGTATCATCTCCAAAAACCACTCCATGGATCTTGGTACCGGACATCAAGTCACAAACGTGTGTTATGATGCTTTTAGGGTCAGTCTGGTTCACCAGAAGGGTCACTACATTGACATCAACAGTCAGGTCTGCTGACATTTCTCTTGTCCAGAGAGCTCTGATATCTCTCTCTGTGATATCTTTGGTCCTTCCCAGAATCACTGCAATGTTCAGGATGGGATAACTCTTCTCTGCTCCATGAACAAGATCCAAAGGCGTCAGAAGAGCTTGGAGTACCAGGAGAGCACAGCCAATTTTCCTCATCTTTGCCAGCTTTATCCCCTGTAAAAGTGATCACATTGTATGAGAAAAGCAACTGAGAGGAAAAAAAAATGCACTGTATATCTCCAATGAATGTTCTAAACAGAAAGCTTCTGGACACAAGACAAACTTTAGCAGCTTTTTATAACGCATTCTTCATCTAGTTTCATTTCAAGTCTCTCACATTCCTTCAAAAAGTTCACTTGGCAAAATGATAGATAGTATTGCAGCTGGTCTCCTGCAAGCAAGGCAAAAAAAATGAAGCACAAGCTCAGAAGAACGATCCATTAAAATTCTTCCTGGATGGCTAACAAAATTAAAATGACTGAAACCATTAAAAAAAGGCATCATCATCCTTCTCTTCAACCTTGCTTTCCTAAAATAGGTAAAGCACACAAGTCTATTTTCCTTTGTCGTGAATGTCTGTTTAATATTGAGTCACAGTCTTAATAGGAAGACATGCTTTAGCTTAAAATGATAGAAGCAAGCCAAGAGGTCTGCTGGAAACCCCATCCACGTATTCCGTACATCTCACAGCATCCCCGAAGCATGCTGTTTTATTTCTGAAGAACTCTCCTAGGCAGCTGCTGCTCATGCACAGTCTACTGCATCTCTGGAACAGATTCAGAAGCACAATATTCTATCTTAATTCTTCTCCCTCCTCTTACATGGCATTTGCTTGAGCATCTCAGAACTGCTGATCTCAGACACAAAGTTGTCAGTGGTGTTGAAGGGGAGGGTGTTCCGTAAATGAGCATCACTGCATTGGCTTACTTCGTATCTTCACTGAATCTCTGTATAGGGCTGAATATAGAAAGAGTAGGACGAGGAGAGAGATGAGCCACAGAAGAAGTGATCTGAACTGTCTGAGGGAGGGAGAAGAGGGAGAGGAGGTCTGACTCCGCAAGATCTCCCCGTTTCTGTGCCCTGAGGGATTTCCACCCCCACAACTGATTGCTAGCTGCAAGAGGGGAGTCCCTGTGTCACACAGAGCCAACCTTGTTGCAAAGCGTCACATAGAAAGCACTAGCAGGGCTGGCCAATGAGGGGTGGCATTTTTCAGATCTCCCCTCTTATCCTGCCAACCGTATCTCCACCGTCAATCAGAATCATCTGCCGCTGAAACACGCACCAAGACAAGGCTTGCTGTACCATCACCTCCTGCCGGGGCAGATGAGGAGATGAGCACTTGCGAGACCATCTCACTACAAATCAGCTCCGCTGTGCTTCCTAAGTCAACGCACTGCGGGCCACGTTCCCACCGCTGCAGCACCAGCGGCAGCGCAGCGAGCGGTGGGCACGAGCAAGCCACGTGGCCGCTCTCGCCCGTGCACGTCCCGGGGATTCGAACCGGCGGTCCAAGGCCCCCACCCGGCCTCCCGCACCCAGCGCCGAGCGCATCCCGCTCCCCGCCGG
>VXAV01006386.1:594619-610949 GCA_013399715.1 Alectura lathami | reverse complement strand
CGGCCGCGGGCATGTCGCGCCCCTCGGTGCCCGGGCTCACAGGCGGCCTCCCCGCCGCCGGCCTCACGCGTGATCCCCGCCGCAGCCTGCGAGGCCCATCGCATCTCGGGAGGGCAGCTAGGCGGCCAGCGAGACGGGCACAGGGGGGCTGCAGACGGGGGAGGGAACGGGGGGAGGAAGAGGAGAGGATGAAAAGACGTTAGTAGGGTTGGAGGTTTAACAGGGAAAAATAAAATGCAGTCTCCCGTGGCATGCGAACCGAAATAGCGCGCCTAGAACCAATTCTGAGTGACTAAACTCAAAAGTTTCCCCCCGCCCGCCCGTGTCTAGGAACGAATCTAGGCTCTTCTAACTGGGGTGCCCCTGACGCCCGCAGCCTGCCTGGAACCGTCCCCCTCAGCCCGCCCCAGGTGCTCCCAGGAGGGCACGGGCTGAGCCCGGGGAGCGGCATCCAGCCCCGGGGCATAGCCGGACCGAACTAATGCACACGGGCACGGGCAGGAGTTCTGGCGGTTCAAAGCAAGCGCAGTCTGGGAAGCAGCTACAGCCGTGTGGGATGAAGCACCTGATCTTGTAACGACACAGATTCATTGCGAATTTACCATAAGCAAACCCAGGGAGACACACCAGCAGATCCCGAAAAGCTCGGACTGCTTTGATTTTTCATTCACTATCGCCAGTAAATATGTACATGGACACTTCTTAAAGCAACCCCAGCCACAGGCAGGACGCCGGCGCTAGGCAAAGGCGAGAGGCGCTTCCCACCCGCCCCTCGGCGCCGGGCAGCAGCCGGGTGCCCCCGGCAGCGCCCCGAGACCCCGGCACTCACCGCGTTCGCCCTCCACATAGCTCCGGTTTCACGTTCCTCCAAGTCATCTCAGTAGATTCCTCTGCAAACAATGGAGCGGGAAATAGGTCCTCTAATGCCTGAATTTCATCCTGCAACTTGTGCCCACCGCAGTACGTACAAGCCCGGCAGCCCTTTATCGCTCGAAATCCCGCATGATCAAGTTTCAGCAGAGCCATTACAACTGGGATTTGCTCTTTACTTTTGGCAGGAGGCGTTTCAACGTCTTCATGCTTTTTTCCTTTCTTTCTTTTTTTTCTCTCTTTTTTTTTTTCTCTTCTTCTTCGTTTCAATCCTTCATTTTTCCCTCTTTCTTTCTAACTTTATTTATATTTTCCTCGTCTATATTTATTTATTTATTCATTTTTCGGTCTGTCTATCTTTTCCTTCGTAATTNCCCGCCGCCCTTGCCGGGGCGAAGCTCACGAGCGCCTCGTCAAACCGAGACACATCGCGGCTACTTTGAAGACTCCCCCCTCCCCGTTCAGCCCCTACAAGCACCAGCGAATGAGTCAGACCCAAGCAATCGGGGGAGGTGTCAGATCGGGAAGCGTGGAAGCACCAGGGCTGGGGCAGAAGAGTGGCAAACTTGAGCACTCATCCCACGTTAACAGCCCCAGCGAGAGGCTGGTAGCCCGGGAAACCCCCGAGCGTTCTCCTTTCCCTGTATGCGAGAGCTGTCAACCAGAAATCCCTGCCACGGGCTCTGGGAATGAATGTGGAGCAGCAGCCTCAGCACTGAAAGCAGCCCTAACAGCTACAGACCGCAGCCGGGTATCACAAAAATGCTCTGCGGAAGCTGGCAGCCCAAAACCCCCCTTTCCAGGCACCGTGCCCACGGTGTTCTGCAGCTCCCCCTCAGCCCCACCTTGACATCCCACAGCCTGCCTGCACTGCACCCCTGCTGCCTGCCTCCTCCTGCTGCCCCAAATCTATCTCTTGCTGCTTCCCCCTTTCCACCACCCTGCTCCAGCTGCCACAACTTATCTGCTTCTGTCTGAATGAGCATACCAGCTAGCTACCACACAGGTGACATCTTCTTGCACTCAATCCTTACAGTCACGCTTATTTCTAAGTTAACTACTACAGAGGAAGGCCACCCCACACACCTGCACAGACCCACTCAGTGAGGCACCTATGGCAGGGGAAACCTTTGGGTTCAGACAGGATAACACCAAGTTGCCACTCACTGGAGGCACGCAAAACACAGAACTTGTCCCTGGGACACTTAAGAACATGTCAGCTTTACTGCTCCTGACAGTCTGTTCATAAGAGTCCCAGTAGGTCTATGACTTTTCTTTTTTTTGTTGTTTTGTTTTGTGATTTTTTTTTTTTTTTGAAAGATCTTGTCTCCTGACTTATTTAGAGATGACTTCCTCAGACATTGCATTAGTCTTTCGAAGCAAGGCAATTAAGCAGCTACAACTGTGCCAGTTTTTAAAGTTTTATGCTTAAATGCATCTTTGCATCTCACCCCTGATGCACGCTTTTCTCCTGTAACTATTACAGCAGTGCTTGTCGTGGTTATGGGAGATGAGGCTGTCTCTCCAGCCTGTTGTGAGGGTCATTTCAGTGTCATTATTCTGCAGGTTTATCAAAACAGCAGCAAAAACAGGGGTTCAAGACCTTAAATAACCTCAAATGCAAGTTAAATCCACAATGGGGAAACGTGGCTCTAACATTAGTGCATATATAAAATGCTAAAGATTACATGGTGTCTTTGGAAAATACTGAGTATGTAATATGTCATGTACAATACGTGGACTGAATTTGGTGGTTTAAAGACCAATAAAAGAAATAGCCAAGTTTTCTAAACTTAACAGCGCTGTGTGATTTTCGCAAATTGAAATTTGGATATACTTTAGCGTCATTTCAAATATTTTCCTCAATTATTCTTATAAAACCTCTATAATCCAATAATGGAAGTGCCAAATTAAAACTTAGTCCAAATTAATTTATTCATTAGAATTAAAGTAAAACATAATTAAAAGTTTGCTCAAACACAGAGACCAATCCTGGTGGTACCTACGCAGCCTTTCTGTAAGCCTCACTGAATTCAAGTAGATGGCTGCCTACAGAGTTGAGTAAATGCTGCAGAATTAGCCTGCTATTTTAATAGGCATCCATAGTTCATTCCTAGGCATTCTGCATAGTTTAATTTAAGATTAAAGAGAGGAGCTGCAAACATGGTAAGAAATCACCTTCACTCAGTGGAAACAAAGAAAAAACAATTTGCATTGAAGTGTCTTTAAGTTACCCTCGTAATTTGTGTGTGAAAAGGGAACACTTACTTCAAAAGCAGTATGACAAACACTAACATCCCTGCATTTGAGGGATTAACTTGCAGATTTACTATTTTCATGGAGAAGATTTGTTCTGGAAGGCAGATGGATTGGTAAGCGATTGCCTTCTCCATGCAAGCAGCTGCGCACTCAGAGAAGCTACATCACTTCTGGAAGCTGGGAATCCTGCACTTCTGAGAATGTTTTCCAGCTGGGGTTTCCCTACCTCCTGTCCACTATGTAAACCATAAAGGTCAATCTTTTTCTCCACAGCAACACTGCATTACATGAAGGTTTCCTATTTCCATAAATTACCTATTTCAGAGCACTCTTGTCAACAGAAACATGCAGCTAAATTGTCAGGTACAAGAAATATTTCCAAAGGAGATAAGAGGCCGTGGGGTCTGATGGCCTGGCATAAGAACTTCTCTAGTGCCGTCAACAGCTCTTCTTATATTAGGAAATATTGCTGTAACCACTAAGAGTATATTTACCTGTGTCTCATCTGCCACAAATAAATACCTCAAGTCCACTTGTCCTGAGTAAACTTCCACAGCACAAACTGAAAGCGACATTGATGCGAGGTCATTTTTCAGTACTACATGGGGTTAAGTCTGAAATGAAATCATTTGACTTAGCAAAAACTTAATGCATACCAAACAAACGTGCAGTAACAAACTTCTTTGCAGGTGGGCTGCAAAGTTGCAAACATACCAAATGAACTGTAAAAGTAAAAATAGGAAAAAAAAATCAATTGCTTTCAGATATACTAAAACATTTGGTCACAGATGGCCCTCTTATTGAAAACTGGCTTAGCTCCTCATTTGGCAGTGTCCTTTCTTGTACAATTTACCAAGTCATGCATGAAATGATGGCCTTGAGCTACTCTCAGTTCTGCAAAGGACACGAGCTGGCTGCCACGGAAAAACGGAAAAACGGAGGCAGCCTCACTGAGAGGAGCTAGGGGGGTTCGGCATCCACCTCCCTGCAAACAGCCCTAGTGGGAACAGCCCGGGACAGGTCAGCAGCTACTGCCTCCCCCCTCACCTCCCACCATCATTATCCGAGATTCACCAGGACTGTGACCAGGAGCTGTTTCACGTTCACCAGGATTGTGACTTTGCCTCCTTTGTTTTTTGATTTTTTCCATATCAAATCAATCTACAGCTTTATTTCTAAACTCTGCTATGCAAATCTCCAGAGGAATACTGTTTCTCTGGGAAATCACTAAATTAGTCAGATCTAACTCTGAGGGTCAAGCCAGAATTCCACTGTGAACTCTGTGCTTTTTAATTAAAGCTGGTCTGATAACAAATCTGTGTCAGAGCAATGGGGTCCTATGAAGACTGTCAGCAGCAATCCCATTATACATGCAGCTGCTTGCACAAGGACTGGACTCCATGCAACTGAATCAGCTGTAAATACATAGCTCAGGGCTCCTTCTCTTCTTCCCCAGCAGATGTTACAAAATAACTATTTATTTCTAAAAAAACCTTCTAGGAAACGCCCAAAAAAGGCACCTCACCCTGGCATGGCCAGGGCAGCTTGTTCATTAATGTCCAGAATAGCAGAGGAACAAGCAAAAAATTGCCATTAGCTGTTTAGGGCCAAAATATGATCTCCTCAACTTCACTGTATACAGTAAAAGTGGCAAGCCTTTATGAATCAGAATAATTTTTAATACTATTTTAAGTCTTCTCTTCACTCACGCCCATCTATTTCTGGACAGCATGGTAGGCCTCGTAGCCAAGGAGCTCACAGTTTGCATCAGCCTGTCTAAAGGATGCTCAGATACTTCAAGTGTGTAAAGAAGTAGTTTGCTCCTGCCTCACGTGGAGCATTCTGTGTCTCCATATTTGAGATACATTTATACAGACAGATTATTCACCTAAAAAAACTCCTATAAATAGCTGATCTATATTTTCAGAACTTTTGCCAAATACTTGTTTCAAGTCAGAGATTATTGACATTCTAATATTTTTAAGAAGCAATTACCTAGTTCCAGAGCCCAGTCCCTTGAATAAACACACTCGCACTATGTATTCAAGGAGCTGGACAGACTGATAAGGCTTGAAAATATTTGTCAGAATACCTGATGAATCCTGGAGATAGGTGAGCTACCACAGTCTTACCACTGTTAATATTACCCGCAAAACAAACTTTGGTGCGATATCCTGAAGTTATTTCACTCAGAGGTTGATTCAACACAAAAAAAAACACTACTTAGGGTTGACACCGGGACAGCCACGACCTCTTGCACCTTGTTTCTCCGCAGCTCCTGATGCCAGGAGCACTGCACTGTGGGGGCAGCAACGCAATGCCTACGCTGCAGCTGCTCCCCAGGGCTTCACTAAGCACATTTTTGCTTAGAGAGTTGAGGCTTTTCTAAATCTAGAAAATCAAATTTAGTAAAGGTCGATGATAGCTCCTCAACACACAGTTACCTCAGCTCTAGCTGGAAGATATTTTTAAGATGAGTAGTATTTTGCTCCTTGCATCCCACCCATTTCTCAATTGTAGGCACTAGCTCTATTAAAACTAGGTGCTAAAGGCTTATGAGACATCTGAGCCAGCAGGAATAGATCCAAGACAGAAAAATCCCCCTTGGTCTTGAATTACAGTTCCACATGATGAGTCAGAGCCTTCTGTTATCCATTTCTGCAATACCTGTTACGTGGCTTTTGTTCGCATACTGGAATGCTCTTGAGCCACTTGACTATTAGATCCCTCTGAAGTGCAGTGGTCGTGGTTCTCCCAGGTTCTGCATTTACTCAGCTCTTGCTTCTGCCCAAGCCCGTACTTTCCTCACTCCCTTCAGAGAGGAAGCTTCTTGCTTTTTCCTGCCTGGGGAGGATTTGAGGCTGCAGTGCTCTCCACATTGACTGTGATTATTCGATCTAATTAGTTCCATTCCATTGCATTTTCAAACCTTGCATGGCTTAATCTTACTAGTGGGACCAAAAAAAATTAAAATAAAATAAAATAAAAAGGCTTTGAAATAAAATAACATATTAAAACACATCCATCTACCTAAAATGCTGCAGGCTAGCTTACCCAGATGGCCCCATTCTAGGAACTGATATCCAAATCAATCATTCCTGTTGTTCTAGAGGCTCCACCTAAGAAAAGAAAGAGCTGCTTCACCTTCCTCTAAACTTGGCTGCTTGTCAACAGCTCCTAAGCCTGAAAGAACCAGCTTCTGCCTCCGAGGCAGGTTGGAAGGAAGGAGAGAGGATTAAAGGAATTTCTTAAGTTGCTGGTCATATAGGAACTGTCTGCTCTCTTGTTTACTTCAAGGTAACTCTCATGGAGTTAACCCTTAGCAGATATGGCTTTTGCTTTTGGTGTTTCCTGTAACTCATTTGTAATACCGTCAAAAGTTACAGGTTTAGAAAAGGCCTTCTTCCAGAAAAGTTACAGTTGAGAATCATATTCTTTCCTCCTCTCCTGCCCTAAGGGAACAAAAGAAAATAATTCATTTCTGCATGGACTCTACAAAGAGAGGTCAAGGCCTGTACAGACCCATTTCTAGCTTTTATGTATTGTTACTTCTAAACCTCAAAGGTCACACTATTGCTTTAAACACTTCACCGGAGATGGGAAGCTTTGGTTCTGCAGGTGTCACACAATACATGTCTATGCTGCTTTGAAAAGAAAGCTGAGTTCAGAGGCTGAGATTTCTGTGAATCCTGTACTTGGAAGGATACTGCTGACTGCAGACTTTGCTTGCAGTACCATTACAAACTGATCCTTCCAAGCTGGTGCAGCGTTCAATGCACAATTCTGTGCGCATTCAATGATCTGAATCGCTTGCACACAGATTTTTATGCTGTTGTTTTAGTACCTGAACATAGACACCTACATATGTTTTCTATTTAAAATAGACATAGGTGAATATTCTCTAATGAACTTTAAGAAATTCAGGAACTGAAAGCAAAACAAAATCAACTTTTTAAATGAAGAGCCTTCTACGATTTACTGGAACAACTTCATGATCATGACCTCATTATAGCAACTTAAATAGATATCAATGAAGTCCTTGCTGACTGCTGACTTTCTTTAAATTGCGCTCAGCTGTTCTTTGAAGTAGCATCTGCTAAATAACATCACTGATGTATCAACACAGGTATTAAATCACCTTTTTAATTCACAACATAGATTCAGGTATATGTTCGAGTACATACTTTGAACCATAAATATCCTCCATTTTGTTTTACCTTCTCATCTATGTACTGTGTGTTTATTAAATAACACAAACACATGTAGGGCTAGGGATTTTTTTTTGAGTGACAATGACACACACAAAATCATTAGACAAATATAAACATCTGAAGGTATTTCGCCAATCAATTCAAAGAATTGCCCATCCATCCCCAATTTCTAGAATTAATAAGTAACTGCTGATTTTTATGAGTCAATTAACTGGAATCTGTCTTGGCAGACAGTTGCATGCCAACTACTTTCACACAACTATTTCTGTTCCCACCAGCTCTTTCCACAACAGATTCCAAAATAACTGTGATATATGTAGGAACAAGAATATTTTTGTTTAAGCCTGCCAGATCTTATATTTGATCTGCAAAAAAACCTGACAGATTTCTTGCTTTCATGGTGTTAGCCAGAAAGCCACAACGCTGGAAGGTGACAAGCAAGAAGATACAGCTTCCTGTTTAGGCCTTCTTGCTGGCGGGGAGCAACGCATGTCTCCAAGGTGCTGAACACAAGGGGCTCCGGAGGTAGTCCACCCACATTTACCTTGTGCTGTGTTTACAGCTTCAGCCTTACATACTTGACCATGCTTTCATATCAAAATCCACAGCAGTGTGAGTATTTGCAGGAGAAATAGCATATACACACTATTCTAAGTAGCTATTAAATGTAAAGTAATTATATTTAAGAATTTTTTTTTTAAACAGGTTTGATTTATATTCTCCTATACAAGTATGAGCATAATAACTGCTTGATCTCGGTGATCACACTGTCCTCCTAATTCATCACAGAGATCTATTTCATGGTCCTAAGTTCTTCTTGATGCAAGTCCAAAGAACTTCATGCACTGCATTGTTTTTTCTTTACCAACTGACTTCTCATCTTCTCTGGTTATCAACATACATCCTCAGATGTTGGAGGAAAGCTCACACCAGACAAACATTTGAAGGTTCAAAAACAAAAGGAAAAATATACTCTGTATTTAATCTGTAGATTATCCAGCCTTCATTTTTATCCTAGTTGACCAAAATGAACTTTTAAATAACAGTAGTCCCTAGGCCGGCTATTTATACCAACGGTGAATTAGAAAATTGATAGGGTAGAAAAATCAGGCAAAATTGCTGAATGACAATTTTACTTGTCTCTGCTGATCATAACAGGTCTTTGAAGGTTTGGTACTTTTAGTGTGTGCTAACATTTTATAGTTTTCTCTTCCTATAAGCCTTGAAATTATCTGCTTCTCACATGTATTTGATCATGTTTTGTCTGTGAATTGTTAACTTTATACAGTTGAGCAGTGACAGGTCCAATGTTTTCACAGGAACAATTGCACTTCTGTAAACAGAAGTGTATTTTGTTCCCTGAAGTTCAATCAACTGCTGAGTTAAACTTCATCTCAAGATGATCAATTAAGACAGTTAGACCGCTGAGGGAGAAGAGCATGGGCAGGAATAAAGCTCAGTTTGTAAGGATGAGTGAATAGTATTTTGTCATTCAGACTGTTTTCCAAATAAGTTAACTTTATAAGCATGAAGAATATACAAAAAGAATTCAGCACAGATCCAGGAACTTTGATTTTATATATGGATTCATAAAAGACACGAGCATGTGATAGGAGAGAATATCAAGTCAAAATTCTAACTGAACTTATAAACATAGTATGAAGCATGCTGTTGCTGATAAAAGATGCAGTTGTTTTCCTTTTTTTTTTTTTTTTTTTTCTCTTGTCTTCCTGTAAGAGGGCTTTGGGGCTTTACAACTTCAGCAACCATTTAAAATGAAATCAGACCTGTCAGTTGTTCACTTTTCCCAAGATAAAGACGCAACTTGTACAGCCATATCTCAAAAATCGTGTCCTGTTGTAGCTAAACAGTATGACACTAGTAAGTGCCACACAAAGATTTCTAGCAACTACAGAGAATGCTGAGAGCCCACCACACCTCATCTTCAAGAAGCACATGAATACAGATTGTGTATATACCACCTTTGGGGCATGAGATTGTTAATCTAAGCACATGAAATCATATCTATTTTTAGTATTAAGTACATCACTGTATAAAATGCTCCTCTTGAAGTGTCATATGTTCAGAATAATTTGCTTCATTCACAAGGCTTCTGAACAGTTAAAGTTCTGGCTAAATCCCCAAATTCCACTATGACTACTCTTATCAAGCTGAACAGCATCTGAGTGTTTGATCTCCCTTCGAGAAAAGCAGAGGGAACAGCAGGATATAATCCACTCCCTCAAATGAACGAAGAGATGTTCTAGAAGTGAAAGGACGTTAGAACTACTAAAGGGGACAACAAGCAACTTCACGCATTGCCTTGAATGGCAATCACCTAATAAATGCTGCATGTCGCTAGAGTACAGCAGTCCTGCATAAGCACAAAGGAACTGCATGTTGTACATTCCTCTATAGGAAAGGTAAACTTAGAACACGGAAACAGCTATTTCAGCAGTTACCATGCCTTCCAACTGCAGCAGAAGAATGACTAAGCTTGCTAGGGCTGCGCACTGCACAGGCTGCTTCGAGCCACTGGTACCAATCCCAGCACATGAGAACTCCTCTCTTCCCATGTGGTGTGAATGCTGCTGTTCAAACCTCTCACACTCCTGCAGGCAGAAGTAAAATGATGTGTTGAAAGCTTACTTTGTGCTCAGACCAAGGGCTTAAAATAGTTTCAGACTAGGCTTAAAATCCAGGCCTGCATCTGTACTGCAGTTGGGTCCAGAAGGCTCTAGACCAGAGAGCATCCTGGTTGGACATGTCTTTATAGTTCCCAGTGCATGAGCTAAAGAAAAATTCCTCTGTGGTTCTGTCCAACTGTCCAAAAATAGCAAATGTGATTGGAATGTATTTACTACCTGAGCAAAAAATCAAGCCTCTGTATAGAAAAATTCCCCCGGTCTACACTGACTTTTGCAGAGTATTAGCTGGACAGCCAGTGTGTAAAGCAGTTGGATTTGAGTCACCCGCATTGTTCTGTGAAATAAAATCTGTCCCACGTGAAACGGCCCTAAGTTAGCATTCAGCACAAGCAAGTTATTTTAGTTTGTTTCCGCATGGAAACTACATTTAAAACTGGGTTGAAGATTTCCAGTACACAGCTATATTTATATTGTTTACACAGAAGCTCTTTCAGAAGCTATCCACATACTGTCCACATCAAATTATTTGTCAAGATATCATCTGAAACTACTCTTGGAGTCATTAGCATGCAGCCCTGATTACTCAGCAGGCATCTAACCACAGGAAAGCAAAACAAATCACGTAACCTTGTGTTGATTTAAGAATTGTTATGGTGTAATCTGATGTCAACTGACAGTGCAGTGCAGTTGCAGCACTGCATTGCATCAGAGGTGAGCCAAGCAGGCAAAGAACCAGAGCTCAGAACAGCACAGTTAACTCTTCAGAGACTATCAGAAGAAACAGCAAAAGCAAATAAATCAGTCAGAGCATAACTAGCTTTGAAGAAATCCCATTATTCAGGCCTTCACCAGACTGAACTGCTTGGGGCACGGGAACATTTAGCAAACATAACAAGCACACAGTCACAGCGTGTGTGCACATGAAGTGCCTTCAAGAACTCTGGAGAATACACACAAGCAAAACAAATTACAGAGGATGCTTGCCTTCTCCCCTGACCCTGGTGAAAACTGACAGAGGAAACCTTTCTGTATTCAGATCATCCTTTCAGATCACTGCCTGGAGAGCTGACGTTCTTTGTTTTGTTGAGTGCAGCACTAGGATTTTCCTTTATTTTTTGTGATGCTCTTCTAATCACTTTGTGAAGGTTGTGGGCATATACCCCAACCTTGCCCATCTATTTAAGGGTATGCTGTGTTACTTGGAACTGTAGCTTCTTTTCCTTTAATAGTTTAGTTACATCACTGTCATAGCCTGCCTGGGGGGGAAAACCAAAGGACACAAAGCAGATACCACTTCTTCTATCCCTTTCCCTGCTTCTTTAAAAAGACACAGAGCTGAGACCAAATTATTCAGGACTTGGCTGCCATTCCCAGGTTCTCTCTGAGTTTGTACTTTCATCCCACGGTTTTCAATTCAGCTGTTTTTTCCTTTACAAGATTTTGAAGACAGAATTTTCAGTGAGCCTAAGGCACAGCCAAAGCAAGCTTCACCTTATCGAAGCACAGGCTTCAATTATTTCACAACTTTTTGTGAAGCGTTAGCACCACCACTTGTAAAGAACCAACTCTGCCCTGTTTATATGCCAGACGAAAGACCAGTTTTCACCACTTTTATCCCAGCATTCCTTCTGCTGCTCCAGCACTGGGACAACAGATTCCCTTCAACAGGACTGAGGCCGTGGTTACCACTGTCACTGGCAGTATGTGGAAAGGCATGAAAGGGAAGGGAGAGATGGTGCACCACAGATAGGAACCTTGCCTGCCCAGAGATCCTAACTCTTCCACATCACATCCTTTTCCCAGCATACTAGTATTTCTGTATGTGGAATCATTGTCAACCAAATCTCTATTGTTTTTGCAAAAATTATAAAAAAATTATGGCTGAAAAGCTAGGTGATCTCCGCAGGTCAGGATAAAACAGAGAACAAAGGGTGGAATTCACTGAATTCACTCTAGAGATACACCCCCACTTGTATTCCAGCATCCCAGAGAAAATAGGCAAATGTTTTGCCAACAGCTTTCTTGGTGATGACTCACCTATCCTCTTTTATCCTCAGCTTCTTTACCTTTACATAATATTGCAGAAATGTTCTGTTTCCCATCAAGGAGTGTCTTGCATGTTTTTTAAACACATTAAAGAAGATTTACTTTGAAGCTTTGAATTGTCTGTAGCTTCCCCCAGCAGAAGCATCACAAATATCGCAGTGTGAATGAAGGATATTTTCAGATCACTGGTTAATCCAAGATAGGAAAACAATTTTGCTCTCTTTAAATCAAAAGTTTATTTTGAAGGAAATGCTGCACATTAACTTTTTACTGGATAACTAAGCGAGGTGACATTGACTCAAAAACACTTGTTAAAGTAGTAATTTTGGCCAACTGAACAAACTCAATTAGATTAGATCGCAATATCATACTTCCAGGTGACCCAAATCCATATTTTCTATTGAATAAATGGCCAGAAAAGATACAGCCTAGTTCTGTTCAGAAGTAAAACACATCAGCAACTTTTCACTTTGTGTGCTCCTTTCTGTTCTCCTTCCTCAAGAGAGCTACTGGTCCAGCGGGTTCCCAGTGCAGCTTATGCACCTCTCTGCCTTCCTCAAAGTATTTTGAGAAGATCAGAGAGGATTAATTGCTGTCAACCCCCAGAATTACACCATAGTATCTACCTTACAGCCTTACTACCTGGGATGAAAACCCTTTTACGCACTGGCTATGCAATAAGTCTTTCTCCACTGGGGCATTTTTGGGAACATTAATCCATAACACATTCTATGAACACTGTCTCCAGTATCACTCAGATGATAAAGAAAATTGCATACATTTGTAGAAAGAATTAACATCAACATTACATAAATATTCACCCATAAATTTAGCTCAAATTAACACAATGGATCCCATGTCAACGGGAGAATGATAGATGTTTCATTCATACAGAATTTCAGCAGAAGACAAGCTCTACGTTATAACCCAAGCAACAGAAGCAACACTATGATTTAAACTATGAATTTTTTAAAAAAGTATACAAAATGAAAACAAATCCTTCAATCCTTTTATTTCACCCAGAAAGCTATACTGTAAATACATTTGTATTACCAACTCCAGGATGTAATAATCTCATCAAGAGGGGACACAGGACTGATTTATTTATAAAATTATCAAGTATACTAGCAACATATCTAAAAATATTTAACTTCTTAATCACAGGAAATCCATCTCCTGATGAGCAGATTTTCACTGTTAATCAGTGTGCATTAAAGCAGATCAGATAGCTTCTCTTCACTAAGTTCATTTCTGCTCTTTGCAAACTACAGCGATATTTGTAGATGTCATCATCCTGCACAAATTGAAAGGGAAAGACTAATTAAGAAGGAACTGAACAATGGTTACTGAAGAAAACTGCTTGAGAGAGTATGTACAGCTTCATTTGGTAAAGGGCAGTAATTTGTTCTCCCAACTCATGATGTGCTGGCTAGTTGTTTGTAGTGGATTATTCCTCTATCCATACTTGTAAAGCTGCAGTTTGTTGTTTGTTTTGCCCTAGTTCCATTATTATAAATTATTATGTTTGAATCAGCTTCCGACCTACATCTGAAGAAACAGGATAGAAGCTAGAATTCAGAGTTTACATATCTTCAGTGACACAAACTCAGATTAGTGAAGTGTGTCGGGGAGAAATCATATTGAAGAATATCTTCATATTGAAGAAATGAAATAAATCACCTAGTAACAAATTGCACTAAATAGCTACAATCTAGAAAGTTGCATCTGAGGCCAGGAAGGGGAAATTGAAATTGTAGCCACTAAGCAAGGGTAATTTGTGACCAGGAAATGGCTGGGCATGGAGGACAAGGTTGCCTGACTGCAGAGCAGGTTGAACTAGCAGGAAGCCGGAATGCCAGAGACCGAATGACTCCACATCAGGGAGTGAAGCTTCCTTTTCTGCTACGTGCCACAGCAACGGTGCAATGCCATTGCTCAGGGCACATCTCCAGTGACTGGAGTTCATAGAATGGCCTGGGTTGGAAGAGACCTAATTGATCATCCAATTCCAATCAGCCTGCCGTGGGTTAGGGTTGCCTCCCATGGTAGCCCAGGGCCCAATCCAGCCTGGCCCTGAACACCATGCTCACAGGTGCCAGTGTGTGTAAGGAATCGACTCGCCATGCACCTTTGAGGACTCCTCTTAGATCCACTTACGGCAGTGGGACTGTCTAACACATTGTTCATTGAACCTTTTTATACCAAAGCATGTGCATTGAATTTGCCTCTAGTGGTACAATAAAAATTCCCCAAGAGCCAGTTAGAGGAATCCTCTTTGCTCAGCAGGCATGAGGTCTACCACAGGAACCTGTTTTGTTTTCAAAAAATCTCAATTTTATGAGTAATTTCCAGGATTAACAAAATTGCAGAAACAAAAAGTTAGCCATATAATGGTTTGTTCAGAACTCCAATTTTCAACTGCTAAAAAGGTGGTTTCCACACGATTGACTCCAACGGGTAATTGGCCATTCACAACCTATTTCCATCATAAAAAATTCTCCTGCTCTAAAAAGAACCAAACAGGGACCCCTTCTTCGTGATGCAGTAGGAATGCCTCAATTCACTTCTAATTTCATCCTTGTCATTAGGATGAGAATAAATTGAGATAAAATATGGAAAAACACAGAACTTTTCCCTTGCCAAGACAATACAGCAGGTGCCGTTCATTCACTTGACTGACAACTACTCACCATCTTCCAAATTAAACACAGAAGGAATTCATGCTTTTCTTTTTTCTCTTGCAGACTCTCCCTCTGAGACTTGCACTACAATCACTACTAAATTGCTGCCTACCTTCCAAACATGCACAACTTTCTTCTACTAAAATTTAAACATATTTAGAAAACATACAGATTAAGTAAGAAAATACCATACTGAAAAATACTTGGAGAGTGCCCTTAGCCAATCTGTTCACGTCTTCTCAATAAAACCCCACAGGAGCTTTCCTCTAGGGTAAGGAGATGGATAATTTCTGGTGGACCTGCCAAAGGCAACTGTGGCCTTCTGTTGTTGACACAAGCAAGCTGGTAATGCAACCTGCTCTCAGGAGTCATCAGAATTGCGTCGTTCATTCAGTTCCAACCAACTCACTCACACCTTTACAAAATTTATGAATGTTAAATAAAAGAGCACCTGAAATCCACTGAGCACAGGCAATGAGAGGAAAGGCAGAGATTCCTGTCACTGAACAGAGGCACAATTAAACAAGAGATAGTTTCAGCTATGCAGTTTCCACAGCTGTGCTGTCCAAAAGCAAAAGCCAAGAGGCAATATTCTTTCACAATGCAGAAAAACAGCCAGCGCTACCTGCCAAGAGCTCTTTCTATGTTTTTGTTTCTTTTACTCCAACCACTTCCATCTTTGTAGCGGATCTGGATGATACAACTCCTCCTTTTCAGTACTTGCAATGTCATAATCTATCAGTTCAACTTTCCTAAGTACCTCATCTGCCTCTTGAATGTATTTTTTGATCCATTTTCCTCAGATGCATTTTTCAAACTTCTTAACATCTCTTTCCTCTATTTGTTTCCATTATCAGCTGATAATCATATTTCCCTTCTAGTTTATTTTCCTCTCCCAGCTGTTCCTTATCTACCCCTCTCACTCCATAACAGAGAGGACATAACAGAAATTTCTTAACACTCTCTTCTAGTAAGTACTAACTCAAAAAAAAAAAAAAAAAAATTCTAGTCAGAACAAGAAAGCGGCCAAAAAAGGAGAGAATATTTTATTGACTCTAATCTGGAATACAAGAAAAACTTTCAAAGTTTCAGTTTATGTACTGCCGAATAGATTAGCTCCTCGTTCATGAGCTTTGAAAGAAGTTGATTTATCTCAGTGCAGAACAAGCAAAAATATTGAAGCCTGAAATCAAATTATGCAAAATGAGAAAAAGTTCTCTGCCTTGCTATATCAACAGTTAACTAACATGCAAAAAGAAAAGCAAAAAGGAGGCCAACAAAACAAAAAATCAGAATTCATATTCCTCATAACCAATGCAGCAAGGAAGAATTTAATCTTCACTGATGAGTCATGTGAGACACCCTATAACCCTGCTCTTGCCTGCTTGGGTCTCCCACTGCTCTGTTGTGCATAGTTTCCTGGGTAGAAAGTTATTTTCTAACACACCTGTAAAGATTATATATAAATAAATATAAATACATGCAATATATAAAACAAACTGCAAGCCACAATTTCTACGCTTGCTTCCCAGCTCCAGCATTTTGCATCAGTATCTGCTCTCGAACAAATCTGTCTCACACTCAGAACCGAAGTCATTACAGTGATCGTTTGGGC
>VXAV01006386.1:544729-594594 GCA_013399715.1 Alectura lathami | reverse complement strand
TGTGAGCCCAATTCTATGCAAAATTAAATGACATGCAACTAAACCCCTTAAGACTAAGTTTAAAAATAGCCAGCATACAATCATTCACACAACAAAAATGGCATTAGACCAACAAATTCAGTCACAGCCTAATGCCTTTCAACAAGCAAGGAATTCTGCCTTAATCTTGACTCTATACTGCAAAAACACGAGTTCGATTTTCTGCTGAATTCTTTGAGCAAAGAGTAAAGGATTTTACCTACAACAGTTTCCTACAAGAAATGGAAAAAAAAAATAAAACTTATCTGTTACCAAAAAAGAAAAAAAGCTTCATCTAATCTCTCTACATTGATTATTAGATTGAGAAGTTAAATCTTCAGAACTGCAGAGCACAAATGTCATGGCTAGAACCCAGCTTAGATAACTACGATTGTTTTAGACATTCTCTATCGAGTACTGATTCAACATCACTAGAAAACATTTATTTATGACTGAAGTAGTTGTTTCACTGTACATGCGTTTCACATTTTAATTAACAGTCATTTCTACTCGTTAAAGTACTTTCAAATATTTATTTTTCAGCTATGTACGAGGTCATTTTTTTAATGGTTTCTTTAGCTTTTCTATCTTCATTTATAACCTGTGTTCAGCAATCTGCCCTCCCAGTCATAGCTGAAATAATATTTAAAAAAAAAAAAAATATGGATAATGGCCTTTAATGAACGATGGTGCTGAGCACTGCAGTTGTGCATGATTCACATCACAAAATATGCTCCAGTTGAATTTACGTTATTTCCTTGAGATGCTAGGGACCCATGCAGTAAACTGCTACTAATGGGCAGTTTCTCTATTTTATTGGCAGCAGAGGTAATAAAGCAAAGCAAATGAATTTGCATTGCAGAAGGATTTTGCTCCCTAGCCAACACTCCCCTCTCGCTTGGTTACAGTTACCTATACTGAGAGGTACCAATACAGAAAAGTCACTAAAAAAGGGTAATGAATTTAGAGCTTCCACAGTCAAGCTGGCCTGCAGTAACTGATAAAGCAAGAGCCACCTAGGCATATATCTCAGCCCCATACCTATCCAGTCAGAAATGTATTAAGAACTGTAACTTACAAGAGCATTTATGTTGTTGCTGTGCACTATTTGAGGCAGAAGAACACAACATTTCAGATCAAAGCACCTTCTCAATATAAATTTCACCTGAAGAAATAATAATCGAAATGTGACACTTAGACATCTCTATCTAACCTCCTGAGGGGAGGAAAAAAAAAAAAAAAAAATCACCTTGTGTTTTCACTATATAGGATTTTATGCATTCTTCAGTTCATACCTTACCTGGCTCATTTTTTATTATTATTTTTTTGCCAAAGTTGGGGATTGCCCATGTTTTGGTTTGTACTTTTGATCTCCATCTATTTCAGTCAAGGGAAGAGTGAAGATTTTCACTGCTGCATATTCAAGCATTAACAAAGCTTGGACTCAGAATCAGTTAAGATCTTTTGATATGCAAGAGACCTTGGTTATACACCCATGCAGTTAAATAAATAGGTAATAATTCATATTTATAGCTAAGCTCTCAAATTTGAAAGCTAATCTAAATTTGGTAATTTGCTTCATTCTAACGTGTATTACTTTTGTTTCATATGCTTAATTCTGTTGCAAGTTACAGCTTAGAAACTTTCAACATTTAAGTATTGACTATAAATTGATGTTCTACCAAAGGCTGTACCTAGAGACCTTTAAGAAGCATGTCAAAAATGGGTGCCTCCAAGGCATTCATGAGATGAGATTTACACAAGATATAAAAGAAAAGGATTTCTGTATATCAGTTAATGAGCTGCTTTACAAAAATATGAAAAGAGACATAATTTCTTTTAATGTATCCTAAATTACTTGTTCCAAAACTCAGTCGCCTCTACTAAAGGGTCAAATTTAACATCCCCTGAAAACCCTTTCCTCTTGTCCACATGCACATAGAATTTCAAGGAGCTCTCTGGAGTCTTGTATAAATACCATAAAAGCAGAGGTCTTACCTGGGTGAAAAGGTGCACTGTACAGATTTGGGGGATTAGATTTCCTTTGCTTGGGTAGGGTAGATTTCCTTGACACTGTCAAGAAAAAAAAAAAAAAAAAAGGCAGAAAAATGCCTAAAAAATGCTTGTAGTGAGCTTCCAATAGCTAATGCTGTGTAGTGTAGCCAGATTTGGAAAGCCTCAGCGGCATCCACAACACTAGAGCAAGTCCAGGAACCTGATATACAGAATCCTTAACAAAACCATCACGAGCTCTGCAACATTTAATGTCTTAATGCTTATTTCAGCTCAAAAGCACTTCAACTAAGATGTCTAACTCCACAACCACTGTCAGTAACATTTACACCTTTACAGCAAATTCAAGACTCAGGCAGAAGACACAGTAGTAGAACAAAAAGCCCCAAAGTTGAACACTCAACGCTTTTAACAATCCATTTGGAGGATGTTTGCATGCTTGGAACTCCTCTGCCCAGAAGATGAAGTGTATGGGAGAAAACTGCTGAAGAAACTTCAGTGATAAACCAAAGCACACCCACCACTCCCGTGTACTCCGAAGGACGTTACAGCAACCCACCCCACCTGACATACGCCCAAACCTTTGCAGCCCAGAAGGCCAACTGCGTCCAAGGCTGCATCAAAACGGGGTGGTTCTATGATAACCACAGCCACTGCTTCCTTCTAAAACTGTGAAACGATTAACTTGTTATTCCTGATAAACAGCATTCCCCGTTTACTCCACAAAACTCCACTCTAATCTCCCATCAGTCATCTCATCCTTAGCTCCAAGTCTTTGAGCAGCAAGTTAATCTATAAATGAACTGCTTTGTGCTAATTGAGGCATTAAGATGAGTCAAGGAGGTTGGCAGTCAGTCAGTTTCTCACTGACCCATAAGCACAACAGGAATTTTAATACCCACTTTACTAATTTAGCTGACCCAATCCTCAACAGCACATTTACTAATTACAGCTTTAAATCCTATAAAGAAGTTTATCTCTTATTATTATAGCCTATTACAAACACCAAGCTGTAGTACTGAACAGCTTTGGAAAACTGCCTCACCACCAGTTTTTCAGGCAGTATCTGCATTTCTTCCATAAACAATAAAGTGTTGTTTGCCTCTCGCAGTGTATTAACAAAGCATAACCAACTTTGTACCAGAAGCTCAGCCAAGACCTTCAAAAGTGGTTAGCATTTGTAATGAGATAATTAAAATAAAATACTCGGGATTTTTCCTAAAATCGAGATCCCTTTTAGTGCATCTCTAAGCAGGCTCTAAAATAATGAAAACACTCAAGAATCACAACTTGCTTTTCAGAAAGCTCCTAATGGGTCTGAAGTAAATGGACAGAGAGGAGAAAGCAGAACAGAGAGGTCAGATTATGACGACTAACAAATGGGTGAATGTAACAGCAGGGAGGAAAAAAGAGTGGGTACTAGGATGCATGTGAATAACAACTTTAACTGTGTTATTACCAAGATCTTTCCTACAACAGTACTCTTTCTTCATCTGCAATAATTATTTCTGGACTACTAAGACTTTGATTAGACTGTTAAGACTTCAATCAGGGACAATTCATGAGGCTAGACGGAGAGTGCACCAGGAGAACAATTTCAAATAGGGAAATCCTGAGTACTAGTTCATATTTCAAAGGCTGCTCAAATTTCAAGTTAAGCAACCAAATAAAACCAGACAACTTGGAAAACAGTTCTATTGTTGAAAAGAAATGCTTTAATTTCAAGGTTTTCTGCATATGAATGAGGGGGGTTGGAACTAGATGATCTTTAATGTCCCTTCCAACCCAAGCCATTCTATGATTTAGAAGTAGTTGAAAGCAACCACTTCTTTTAGTTTTATTTTTATTAAGTATACAAACTTCTTATCAGCAAAATTAAACAGACTTTTAGCACTTATCTCAAAATGAAACAAAAAATCTGATACCAACTGTGCAGTGAAGACACCTGCTGAAAAATGAAAGCCAATTTACTTAGCCATTTCTCTATAAGGTACCAATTTTGGAGATACTCAGTTAAGTACCCTCCTAAAAGGTTCTCAGAAGGTTTCTTACCCTCCTAAAAAGTTCTCAGAAAACAAGAGATTTACTAATACCTGAAAACTGGATGACTAGAAACATCATCCTTAAAATAATTCACAGAGCTTTTGCATAAATGCCTAGCAAATTGTTCTGTCTTCTGTCTTTGAGTAGGTGTTCCTGCTGTTTGAGATATAATAGCTAAGTGATTAGCATACATACGAGTTTGTGCTGGCATGAACGTTTATACTACCAAGTACAAAAATGAAATACAGGAATGATAAGCAACATTTTAATATTTACTTTAAGCTATACAAATACCACGAAGAAACACTAGCTGCATAACACATCACTCAAAACAGCTGTCAGCTTGTTGGATTTTCAAGTTCTATATACTCTCTGCTCGGTTTCCATTGAGAAATCAGTGTTACCGATCTTTGATCAGTTTTCAGGAGTGTACTGGGATTCTACAAGACCCAAAGACATCCTGAACCTCCCTGGACACTGCAGTCAACAGAACAGAATATGTTTGGACGTTCTGTGAAGAAATCCTGCAGTTAAGGATTCTTGATCAGAGACAGTGGACATACCTCAGCCTGCCTACTCAGATTAAGATGCAAGTATTCTGCAGTTCAGTGACTCTTTTCCCAGAATCCTTACCTTGCCATCCAAAGGGAAAACTGGAAAACATGGAAGAGGATGGAAAAGATAGATAAAGAAATTTGAAATTATATTTGTCAGGTTGTGTTTAAAAAAGAAAAAAAAACCTGATTTGTACTAATATTTTAATATCTCTGTTAATGAAAACCTTAAGTAGCAGAGATTCTACCACCGTCCAAGATGCTTCCTTATCTTACAGAAGAATCCTAATGTTTATTTTGGTTTACTGAATTCTTTGCTCACCTCCCACAAACCTGGTCCACAACATCAATTCCTGCAGGCAGAACACTGTCCAAGCAAGCTACTGAGTCCAAATAAAGTTCAGGTAGTCTTAACCCTTATGTTTCTTAATTCCAGAGAGACATTCTGAAGTAAATCTTGCATGTACAGAAGGATATTCTTGTTTTGGTGCTGTTGCTGCATAAATCACTAACACCTGAATTATGGTGAATGCATGCATAGCAGTACCAACAAACACTTCAAAGTGTTCACTTCATCATNTTTTTTTTTTTTTTTTGCCTAGAAAAATAAGTATATGCAACTAAGGATCCAAAAGGAAGATGAGAAGGCGATTACCTTAAATTTCTCCTGTCACACATTAACACTTCAGTTTATCCTCCTGAAAAACACAGTAAACAAGTGAAAATGCAGCCCCAACACAAATTACAGACTGCACAGTGCTGTCTTACAGTGCAGGAGAGCTGTCACACAGCCTGTGGAACTGTGGAAGGAGGGTTCTACCCTCCTCCCCCACAGCCATTAAAACCATATTTAGGACAGGCTGAGCTAGTTTGACAGAAGAAGCGTCACGACAATGTTATATGCTGAAGCACACAAACCTTTGCTCCAGACAACTGCATTATTTATGTAACGTACTAGACTACTGTGCGCTGTGTCTTACACTCATGAAAAGGAGGGCTGTAACAAATCCATGGTAATGGAATTTTATTAACCCCTTTTATTTAAACTGCCATCATAAAGGAAGTCCACCTGACTCAGAGCCAAAATCACCTTCACCGTCAGCAAATGTATGTTTCATTTACTACACTACATGTGACAGATTAGTTAATTGTCTGTTAAGCTTCATCATAATTAACGGTTAAGCTCTTAACTCCTCAGTGTCATTTGACTCTGGAAGCCACTGCACATCCTCCGAAAGCTCCAGCCATTAAGCAGGAAAGGCAAAACGTATTGTTAGAAATGTGACAACCTCTACGCTATGTGCTTCTGTGACCAAAGCTCTTGAAATAGAAATAGGTAAAAAGGGGAGAACAATAAAAGAAAACAAGTGTTAATAGGAAAAAAGATCAGGAAGGATGGTACTGAAGAACGATTAATAAGCACAGGAAGTGGCAGACTAAAAGGAAAACAGATGGCTGCTAGAACTTGGGGGAAAAAGGACAGAGTCAGAGGACAACCTGCAGGCAATAGTGCTGCCTGCTAGCTGGTCAGCGGTGTTGTATCTCATCAGTGTGCCAGGCAGGAAAATTTCGGCTCAGATAAATTTCAGGAATAAGTAGAAACAACAAAATCTATACTTTGAAGATAAAAAAGAGTTTAGCTGTCTGCCCTTGAAGCCTTCAAGCTCCATACTTTTGGATGCTCATTCCAAGAAACAGCACATCACTCTTGATTATTTTTTTTTTTTTAATTAAGAAAACTAATAGTCAACAAAAGCAAGCTAGCAACATATTCTTTGCAACAGCAAATCATGTAGAGACACTGGTGATTGAGGGTGTAGCTTACTTCATCACAGCCAAAAGCAAATGGCCCTAGCTCCTCCTGCTTCTGCTCCTGAGAGTCTGCTGAATTGATACATCTCCCTGAGGTAGCAAAACCATTTCACTTCTCTTGGCAGTGCAGCAGAGTAAACTGAATTGGCTCAGCAAGGGGTCTGGAAAGGAGGAAGAAATGCCACATTTGGAGGTGGTTGTGGGTGGAAAGGGAACATCCTTTTGTCAGGGACATGGAGCTGTTAGAATGATGGAATACTTCAGCCTTTGAGACCTACAAGAAAATGACAAAATTGCATCATTCCCTTGCTCTATAGAGAACGGTCACAGTAAGAAGGTGACATGATTAAATGAGGGGAGGAAAGAACATTGAAAATATTACTGAGAGATCTGTTTGGCTATCATATACTTTCAATAATTCATGAACAAGTTAATTTAAGTATTTTAAAGAGGCTATAATCAGCCAACTATTCAGCAGCAAGTCATTGCATCCCTGCAATCACACTGAAGTAGTTTTCATTTATCAGCAGATGATATGTAATGAACTGACACTTCAAGTTTTTAAGTTACATTTCCAATGTTTTGGCATTTCAATGAAATTGGGACCTGGTTTTCAGTGCTTTCCCACAGTCCATCTCATGGGGAGAAACACAGCAATTTTTCTTTTTTTTTTTTTTCTCTCAGTAATGTCAGTGCAGTTACATCTCCATTGCAACTGACCCAAGAACCCATTTTTAAAACACTTACAAGCTTTCATTACACATAGGTCTTCTTTAGGATCTGGTGAATTCTAGACTGACTAAAACTGTCTTTAATATGGCTCTGCTTATAATCTCCCACCTTCTGCAATAGGAAAGCAGAATTATGTTGCAAAAAGACTAAGTCAAGAACTTCCACAGAAGACCATAATCCAGTACTACCTGAGAAACTAGAAAGGGAGAGGGCAACACAGATCACTCCCTGCAGCACGAAAGAGAGCAAACTTACTCACTCTCCGCTACTAATTTAAGTGTTTAAAAAACAACTGTACTCAAGGCAGTAAATAAAGAGAAGAAGCAGAGGCAGCCTGAGAACCAGTCTTCAAGTTACTTCATTCCCTTGAAGTACAAATAAAGAAAGTCAGTCTGAGCTCGAGGACCTGTCCTGGGACATTGGTCCCAAAAGAATATGAATATCAGCTGGTAATGATGTACAGTATATTCCTCTGGCTCTGGCTTTTTCTTGTAGGTTGGCAGCCCAAAAATCAAATCACTAAGATTTTCTCTTCCATATTTCTTCCTGTAGAACCCCCAAAGCATGAAGCCAAAGTTCCCTAGTTGCAGCACAAATGTATGCTTCCACTTTCAGTTTTTGAGCTATGGTTTTGATGAAGTGCTTTTCTTATATATTCTTTCCAGCTAATACTGACTTTAAGTAATTTTCTTTCTTCTGCCACAACTGATACCTTCATTATTGCTCTTCCATTTTCCCTCTCCACTGTAATAGTCATTGGTAATTGTGAGTATGTGTGGTTTATTATTCAAACAACCTAAGCAAAAAAAGTCTGGAAAGTGGCAATGCTTGTTGCATTTGCATACCCAGAAGAAAATGAACCCTTGTACTGGTGTATCTTTTTAAAGGTCCTATCACACAAGCACAAGACTGAGTTCTTTACTGAGTCCATTCTCTTTCTGACATTCTGAAGAGCTGTATAACTCCTAGAACCACCCTCCTATATCTCACAGAGAGATAATTCACTGTTTTTGTGAGTAAGCACATAGCTAAGCCCGAGAAATAATGTAAGTAATTGCTCATCTCTGCAACATGTTCTTGACATAGCTGAAGCATGCACTGCATCTCTGAAAAAGGAGAATTGGCAGAATCAACTGCCAAAGTCAGACTAAAGATAAAGCCTCCATTAGAATCTAAACAATAGCTGCTGAGCTAGAAAGCAGGCAAGTCTAGAAGTGACACTCTCAAGTAGCAGTACTAGCAATGTTGAAAATGGTAGCAATTAATGAAAGCTATTTAAACAGTACTTACATATAAAAAAAAATGCTTAAGAACATGATTTAACTATTATATTTGCAGCCGCATGCCTCATCTTAGTTTCCTAACAGGGGGTTTGAAAGGCAGAGCTTACATACCCAGCAAAAGACTAAGGTCATGGTTGATGCTTCTGTTATTGCTTTATCTTCACCTTAATGCAGTCTAGTTAATAGGACAGTTTATGTAATGTATCATTTGGACAGAAAAGGCTGAACAGCAAAAGCCATTCTGGGAATAGAAAGGTTTGTTGTGCTGTGTAAATTAGAAGTAATAGAACAGATATTGAACATATCTTATCCAACTGAAGCATTTCATTAGGCATTAAACTTAAAATCAGGCATACTTCCTTCAGAAAGCAGATACACTGTAAATGCAAGGAAGGAAACCGGATTTAGTATCAAGGCTCTCTTCTAACAAAAATAAAGAACAAATGAATACAATAAGCCTTTTTTCAACACAATGGTATTTAACAAAGGCTGAAGTCTTCCTTGCTGCAAAATCACATGCTACAAAAAGAACAGAACAGACTATAGAAGTGAATCATTGCAAAGAGTTCTGTATAACTTCACTGTTGAGTGAACTGTCTCAAGACGTATAATTAGTCCATAGTGTTGTAATCTGTGCTTATTAAATAGTTAACATGTTAACAACTCCTATACAGTTTCAGCTGAAATCTGCAAAGGTATTAAGCAATGAAGGGGTTAAAGAAGGACCTGAGAGTAACTTGACTATGTTTGCTGAGATTAATGTGGATGACATCCCAGTGTATCCATGAGAACAGCACTTCGTGTGGAGGCCAGAAAAGGAAGGAGGCAAGGTCGAGATAGAGAAGTGAACACGATAAAGAGGGAAACTGAGACGTGAAAAAATGAGTGTGAAGCCTATTGCTTATTGGAGTGTTTAACCTAAAAGTTATCCAATGATTGTATTACAAAAACATTTGTGCCCTATGAGCTTCTAACACGATAGGTCACAGAACATATAAAAAGAAGCTGTGTGAAAAATAAAGAGACTTTTGCCTGATCTACACCTGTATATGTGTTTTCTTTTGTCCGTCTCTACAGCAACAAAGCAACAGATTTCACACACCAGGTAAGCTGTCCTAAAGGTCAGTACTTAGCTGTGATGGGTTACACAAACATTACTACCTACTGACCTGCACACATCTGCTGTCACAGTCCTCCAGGCACTACAGCAGCATACAGAGGCATACATACTACTGTAAGAATCACCTCGTTTTTGTAGAGCTATAAACCTAGAAGGGATCATTATTTTATGTTAGTGACAGTATTTGAGGAAATCACCATGTACTAATATTTTTTATTATTATTCAAGTAATTTTGGAGAGTTAAAAGTCTTTTAAAGCTCATCACCTGCAGAAGTATACAGACTTCACTCTGCCAGTCTGATACTTTGAAAGAATAAATAGAATAGAAATTGGTGGTTTCCCTTGAGCCTACCATACTCCAGCCAATAAAGCAGCCATCAAGGCACAGCAGAGGCTGGTTGCTGCCTGCAGGAGAGGGAGCCAAGCACCACAGCCCAGCCAGAAGGACAAGCACCTTTGCCAGCCAACAGTACCCAAGCAAGGGAGCAGAGCAGGCCAGAGATGGCAGCCGAGATCGGCCAAGAGCCCAGATCAACAAGCAAATCCACAGAGGCAACACAAGCCAAACCAACAAGTTAGTCCACGCATCAGGATCAGGCCTGGTGACAACACTCAGGTTCAGACACAGACCAGTGACAGCAGCAGGTCCCCCTTGATGTCAGCAGGACATCAACCCACAGGTCAGAGCCCTAGTGAGGCCTGCAGCACCACAAGACCTAGCCACCATCACACCAGAGGGGCAGCGCTGCTACCAGCAGGGCAGGGGCTGAAGACCGAGCTTTGACGGGCCCAGCCCCACGAGGTTGTTAGAGGCCCCACCTGAGGCTGGTCAGGGCAATTAAGACATTTAAGACCTATTAGTGCCCTGACAGCAACAGAATCAGAGCAGTAGTTCTAAGACCTGTGTTTTCCTCTTTGCTGGTTGACTTGTTTCTCTTTAAAGACTGCCTGACTGCTAAAATAAGGCAAAGACAGGAATTTCATCTTGCCTTTGATATTGCAGCTATGGCCTACACTGGTGTGTCAGCTCGTTCTGACTCATTTGTATTGAAGTTTGTCCTGGATACTGTTTGCTTGCTCCATATTGCACTTTATTTGCCTACAATTTGCTCTTTTTTTTTTAAATCTATCAACATCTGTTAACCTTTTCTCATCCCCCACTTCCAGTTTCCTCTACACGTTTTTTTTTTTGTTGCTGTTATAGCCTACAGCTGCACTCAACCACTTTCTGCCATAAATATTGACTGCCATGATCTATCTTTTCTTTTCACCCCATACTTTCTAATAATATACTGGATAAATAGGAATATGTATTTATTAATAAACAGGTGAAACAGACTTCTCAAAAAGAGCATTTTCCAGGAACACTTTTAATAATACCCCTAAAAGCAACCTGTAACACTGATTCTTAGTTCTGAATACCAATTCAGATGCTAACTCATGCAGTAGGTGGATTTTTTTCACACTGTTTAAAATAACCAATTGTTAACAGAAGTTAGTTTCTCCCACTACCAAGTCTGAGATACATTATACCATATTTCAAGAAATTAAAGACATTGCTAAATAGCAACTCAGTGACTTCACATTCTGCATTTTCTTAAACTCACTGCTCAAACAGTTTTGAAAGCCCTAGTGCTATTTCAGTTTATATAATTCAACAGACATAATTTGGCAACTGTCTCATATAATAGCATCCTAATTTGAATGGGTTGAAATGAATACCTGTGGCAGACTTCAGAGTTCTCCTAACAATAGCAAGTGTTTTCCTAACATTGTGAATCTTCTTTACAAATGTGGACAGTCGCACATACTAGACATTGCATTTTCTTTCTCTTCTACATGATCAAATTCTAATTACTGAATGCAGAAAGCACTAACATTGAAGTGAATTGTGCTGTGCAGTGGTAATTATCAGTTCCACAGCTTTAAGTAAAACCCTTACCATACTGCAGTATCTTACTATGCTCAGTAATTAAGAACATAAATTCTGATAAATGCACAGTATTTCCTTCAATGTCCTGCAAAAGCTCATGACATAAAAAGTGGAGATAACTGTACATCTTACTACAAAAAGTAGCTAGGCAGCGCAGATTTAAGTAAGTTTTTTTAGTTATTATTATTATTCTAGCCATAAGACTGAAGATACTTTAAAATAGTTTCCTTAAATACAAGATTACGCATTGTTTACATGAAAGAAAAAAATATAAAATATCTGGTACATGAGATAAAGTAAGTTCACCATACTTATCGCACTGTATAACACTATACTAATCACAGGAACAACAATGATCACTTAAAGGACCTGGATCATTACTGAACGTTGCATTCAAAGTCTAAGTTTCCTTCTTCCTTACTTGACATATTCCCAGAAGTTTTACATTTACAATCTACTTTGTGAAAACTTTCTAGTTGTTACTAGCAGGAACATGGGCAGCACAGAAGAGTTACTAAGCTTAACATACTCTAAAAAATATGATTCCACTTCGCTAGTGAAGCCTACACAAGGCAAGATAGACTGGCATCGCCATATCCTACAAATTCTAGGATGAATAGCTAAGCAAGAGGAAAGCATGCAGAGTCCAAACTATGAACAATGGGACACTGGTACGTGATAGCCAGGCAGAAAACACTTCAGACCTATTTGAGTTCACAGTGTGAAGTGCCAAGATAAATACTCTGGAATCGCACACACACTTTTCTTCATCGCACAAGGCCCAATCTTCAGATGCAAGAAATTTATTAGCTACTGAATTGCACAAGTTAAAAGCAAATAAGGAGAACAAGGAATGGTTGGGGCCTAAATCACATTTACCCTGCAAAGGATTTAATGGAGCAGCAAGTATTCCCCTCTACTAATGCTGTGTGACGCTACTCTATTGAGATTCAACTTCAAATGGGTTTTGCTCACATTTCCACTTGCTTTGAGACTTGCTTGGAAATGCTCTGTAAAGCAACAGGCCAAATGTCACCAATCTAAACAGCCATACTCAAGCTTAGATACCTTTTCTAGCTATACTCTATCTACTAGTTCACTCTGATTCAGAGGGATGATCCTGTTCCCTCCTCTTTCTTCCTCCTTTTTTGCACTGCCTCTGGAGTTGATTTGAAGGTATGGTAAACAACGTCATTCTGCTTATGTATAGCAAATGTAGCATCTTATGTTGTTTTTCTACCCTGATAGCAAATTCATCAGCACATCACACCCTCAGACCAACTCCAGAACTGACAGAGAAAGCAGGGAGGGAACATAGCCAGGTTTTTGTCCCGCTGGGGAGCAGGAGAGGAGAACTACTCCTACTCGTTCCTTCCTTCGAGCAGCAGCAAGCTGTTAGATCTGCTTAGCCATTCAATGCATTTCCAAACAGCTGTAATAACGTAAGCCAGCATCACCACGGCCCAGACTGTTCTGGCACTGCACTGACCTAATAGTGTAGTTTTTGGAGAAAAAAAGCACAATCTGCATCCTGTTAAGTCAGTTCCCTGACTTAGCTCTACATGGATTATACAGGTGCCCTGTAAAGAGAATATGAGACTGCGTCATATGGAGGGAAGGAGAAAGGTGGGACTGCAGCAGTGCTGACATGAATTAGTTTAAGCTGTTGTGTAACAACATGTATAGCTACTTATTTAGTAGCTTAAAGTGATTAGAAAATAAAGACTTGAATGAGTCAGATTCTGTCAGACTGCATGCATATACAAAAATTGTACAGATGATCTCAATACATACTTACTCTATGCTTGGGCTTGATGTTTTACGTTAGCTAACTCACAGTATTAAGGACAACCTACATTGTGATTTCTACATGATACACAAGCCTTTTAGTTTAGACCTTTTATTTTAAAGAAAAATGTGGCATCCACTTCTATTTCCCCAGCCAAAGTCCCACGTTTTAAATGGCTGTTATATATTATTGACAGAGGAAGCAAGTTAATAACTGAAAGATTTGACAACCCAGAGGAAATAGCTACAGCAATAAATAAAAAACCCAAGAAAATGATGAGAGAAGTTCTTCAGCCTTGAGTACGTAGTTTAGTGTTGGGTTTCCAGACTTAAAAACCCAAGACAGAAAGAGACCACAAGTCTCAAATTCTTATGTTGACTGTGTAAAGGGCTTTGCCAAAACGACCTGGAGACCTGCTAGGACCTCAGAAACTAGTGCCTCCTCCCCAGTCTGCCAACATCCTTGGTGACAGATAGATTTAAGCAAGAGGCTAGGCATCAGATTTTGAGGAACAATGTCAAGCCCTCTCCTCTACAAAACCGCCACATCCCAGTGATTATTTCTGACATTTACTGAATAAACATAGCATGTATAACCTCCAGCTGAAGGTTGCTAAAACACCGCAAACTTCACAATTTAAAAGATTTTTACCCATTATATACTGATACAGATGAAGGAGTTACAGTTCTTTTGAATGTATGCACTTGAATAGCATACGTCATTATCACAGCTTACTGGTACTTGAAAAACGAAGGCAAACAGACCCTCATTTACTTCTATCACAACACCAACAGATGTTGCAAAAGACAAAACAAATGAACAAGACATATATGGAAAGGCCCCAGGAGAATGACAGATCTGTAGAGACAAGTATACCTTGGAGCACACCAATATCCACTGCTGGTGTAGCAACAGCTCTCAGGTCATTTCTTCCATTTGGGAAAACATAAGCAAAACGGTTTATTCTTGTACATCTACACAGATGAGTAAAATAACTTTCCAGATTACATGCTAGGAATGCCCAAACAGAACACACAGGAGTCAGAATTATTTAGAAAGAATATAAACTTATGGGTTTTAAGTTGCCATAATAGCATCACAAGGCACTCGTATTATTCATGCCTAATATTGTCAGTAGTTTTTTGGTCTTTGTACAGTGCAGTTAATTGGGGCAGTTGAAGGAGGAACATTTTGTCAAAAAAAAAAGGCACAATGAATTCTCAGTTATTTTTATGTTGACATCCTGGGTTTGCAAACCAGACAGTATTTTGAGGCATGGTTAATTCTGGCTGTACAATACTGCAACTTGAAAGTCAACTTTCTGTAATGTTTTGACTCCTGACATTCAAAACACACACACATTTTTACTAGGGTAAGTTGGAAAAGATATTTTTGTTTGTCTCTAATAAGTACAAATGAATGAAGGTCTGTCAGCAGTGTGTTCTAATGCAGGAACCCAGTAAAAATACTTGTTCAGGAAAATATGGCCAATTAATTTGATTTTAGATGTCACAGTGACGTTACTGACTTTATAAGAATATAGTAGCCTTTAGCGATGACACAAATTTTGTGTGACATCCTATATGCTTACACTTACTTTTAAGTGTAAACTAGGATGAATAGTTACAAGTTGTATTAAATTTTGTTTAACTTTATTCCTTCTTTGTACATATACTTGAGCTATAGCTTTTTCAAATTCGGGAGTCCCGGTACAAAGGAGTTTTGCAGAGTATTTCCCCTACAGATAAAAGTAGTTGGCAAATACCGTGTATTACGTTTAATCAATAAGCTAGTTTTTGACTGGAAGTAATGTTGTAAGCAATGAAATTATGGAAAGCAATCAACAAACAAAGAAAGAAACAACAAAACAAATAAGCATAATCAATGCTACTCAGGACAATTTCAAGGAAAATTACTTAACATGCCCACCAACTTTCTGAGGTATGAGTTTTCCCAAGTTTTGAAATAAACATCTGTAGCCTACAAATTTATGGTGGCATTTAATTAAAAATAAATACATAAAAAAATTTGTGTTTTAATCTGGCTGATCAATATAGTTTTTCCAATTAGTTCTCCCTTAGATCTACTATTGCTATTCCAGATCCGTGTTAAGAATATAAACAAAAAATTAGAGTTGGTAGATAACAAAATCTGTTAAATTATTTATCATCTTGCCACCACCTCTTGACTTATTTCCCCTTCAATTTCTTTTCTGCCAGGTTACTATGCCACTTACTGCTTTTTAAAAACTAACAGCACTAGTTCTAAATGAGATACTTGACAAGCAAAAGTGTTACGTAAAGATCTGTATTGGGCTTCTGTATGAACTCAGCTCTACTTTTCTATTTATCATTTAAAGTTTACTTTCTTGCTCCCTCCTCCTCTCCCCAAGAGGTAAGGAAGGAAAGTCAGAGGCAATGCATATTTAAAATTAACACTACACTGAAATGGACTTTGCAGTCAGTGCAATTTGTTACAGCTAAGGAGAACAGCTGGATATTTTCTTTTTACTAATAGTTCAAATGCCTCCTGATTTTAAAACAAGATTATATTCCTAAATAAATCTTCATATTTTTCTCTTATATCTGTCAGCTTTTTATCTACAAAATGGATTTTTACAGTTTGGGTAGATTCACAATTATGGTAGAGTCATATTTAAGGATCCTCTTTTGCTCTGTCATAGATTGTGGCAGCCATATAGATTCTTCCTACAGACACTGCATAGTTAAAGTGTTGAAAAAAGAGACGTCAGAGGATATGCTGAGTCTCATTTGTGTCCCACTCATGCTTCTGCATCTCCTAAAGCTGGCAGCTCTCTGAATCGATGGCTAATCACCCTGTCTACTACTATGCAAAAGTCTCCGGGTTACAGCAGTTAAAGCCAGAAGCACCTTATACCGCTCTGAGAAATGTGGAGCTGGGAATAAGAATGGTTCTTAGATTTTCTGCATGAAGGGCTTTTACTTTATCCTGGTTGTTTATTGCCCTGTGCTGCACAGAAACAAGCCTTTCTCTAGCTCTTAGGAGTATTTTACTCAACTCTGGTGGTTACTTAAATCTTTTGGACAATAAAAAAACCTCAGAATAATACATCTCTAATAACCTCTTAAGAGTAATTCTGAAAACAAGTCTCACGTGATACTAGGCTATTTCATGTACCCTTTTTATGTCTTTTTTTAAATAAAAGCTATACAAAATTACAACTTCTGTACAAACTATCATTTTATCCCATTCTTCTCACACAAGCAAATACCTCAGTACTTTTAATTTCAGCAGTAGAATTTGGGAAAATAAAATGTAAAGGTTCATCTGATCGATTCTGTTTCTTCCAGGATGCTGAATGCTGCCTTCAGTACTAAGATGGAGTGCTTACTGGTACCTTCAATCTTTGGGCAAATCTGCTAGCTCATTCTTGATTGTTAAGATCATCTGCTGCCCTAAATACTGCTTTAGAACTAGTGATCCCTCTATGAGAACTACATTTCATTTGCTTGCAGCAGGGTGGCTCTTCTTTTGAGCTGCTTTTCAGTATATTAAGAGGAAGACTCCATTTACTCCCTCTTCCCAGTCTTTCATGATCTCATATCCAGCCCATGCAGCAATTGCACCACCCAATGGAGCTAGGAGTGGAATCCCAATTATACTGCAGCATTTTTCACCACAGCACACCAGAATTTACCTCCAATTATTAGCCTGACTAACCATGGCTTCAGAAATTTTTTTGTGCTTAACTCAATTTAAGAATAGAATCATAGTGCAGAATAGTGGATTTTTCTTACATTCTTGATGTCCTGCTTGTCGTAAGAGTTGGTAATCAGTTAAAATGAATTTGAAACACAGCATGTGTTCTGCCATTGAAAAGATACTTCATGGAAGCTCTGTATGAAGGCTTGCATAATACAACACAAAACCACGACCTGCATGTAAAAAGTAAAAGTCAAGAACACACATTCTATAACCGTGTCTATGGATATAAGATTCATGTGTTTTTAAGGTAATTTTTGTAAGACCTAGAAGAGCTCTTACAAGATGAGATACTTCTATAAACCCAAAATCTAGTTCAGAAAAATACAATCAAATGTGATTTACATAAAAATGGCAACGAAGTGGGTATTCTTTTCTAAATGTCATTAAACTATTTTAGTTTTATATAATTCTGCAGAGCCATTTGTGGAAATCTACAACATCACAGATTCAATGTTTCTGAAAACTAATGGTTTGAATTGATGAATATAGCACTCATCCAGATTACTTTCATTAGTCACAGCTCGTATCATACCAGTACTCCTCTGAACACATTAAGCAAAGATATTTTAGTTTGTTACTAGACAAGGAAGTGTAACAGGAATAATTTCTGTTTTACTTAAAAGTAATATTGACCCTGGGAAGGAATAGAAGATGCATTCAGATAACTAGTTTTATACCCAGATTTTAAACCACTTTTTCTCTTGATTATAATCAGTTTTGAAAACAAGATGCATCTGCAGGACTTACCAGAATTCTTGCCTTTCAGCAAAGCTTTCTGTCTAGCCTCTGAAAGTAGCTATTGAGCATATCCTTAGTTGCCACCATATATATCTGAATTTTTGACCCTTCCAAGTAGTTAGCCCAGATCTGCATATCAATACCACATCAGAGCACCACTCCATGTTCAGCTGCCCTTCCCTGGAGCAAACCTGGTTTGCTTCTGCTATCAAAACAAAGGATGAAAAGCCATAAGAGCAGTGGAAGCCACAGTGGAGAATCACTCTTGGCTAGATCTCTTCAAAAGCATTAACACATGAAACTACCGTGGACCCATGTATATCAGACATATCTGGCTTATCTATTTCCATGGTAAATTAAGCAAAATTAAATATGGTCCTCCCACTGTCACTTTGCCACAACCAAAAATAAAAACAACTACCCAAAGTCAGCAGTATTGCAAACAGCATCCTGAATCAGAAGCAACTTGTAAGAAAACCCAAAGAGAAGAGGAGAGGGGAGGAAAAACATTCCCATTTTCTGACACGAGCAAAGATCTTCACCAAGAATTGACAGCATCACAGCCAGTGTTAGTCAGCACATGATAGGACACACAAATTTGCAAGATTCAATCAAAAGAACATGAATCGCTATCAGAAATTTCAGCTATTTTGCCCAAGGGATTTAGGGGCCTTCCATGACTTCTGTTACCAGTGGCCATTCAGATCCACCCGCTGACAGCTGCCACAGCTGCCAAATACCCACCACCGGTGAGGAGCCAGGGCTCCATTCCTTCCTTGCACCTGAATGTTTGCTCTGCAAGCAACCTGCAGTGCCTTTGTGGATGAAAAGTAACTGAATGTGACCTTGACTACTACTTCTCATTTTTAATACTGATTTGGAAAATGTTAACTGCTACCTGCAACTAATATTGCAAAATTAACTTTCTTTGCTTCAGGGTTTTTTTTCAGCATAGGTGAATTCTAATAGCATTCAGAAACTGCATTCAATTTTATGTAAAATGTCCCCACCATCAAATTAACGTACTAACCATTGCCCTTGTTGTTGTCTCTCTTTTTCCCTCTACAGTGGGACAAACCATTATAGATGTGACAGAATTCCACTACGAAGTGTTGGTGTCGGGGCCTCTGAGAATCAGCTTAATGTCATGAAAATGACATTCAGGCCCTGAATGTCAGAGCTGAAACTTCCACTACAAAAAGGGTAGAAATGTTGGGGTTTGGTCCCTGAGGCTGGAGCAAGTGGTTACTCTAACTCACTAACTGACAACCTAGCTTATATTTTAATTATATTTAAAGTTCTTCCTTATTCTTCTTCTTTGACATTTTGTGACTGGTTAAACTAAACAGGTGCTGGCAAACATCTGCTTTTTTACCAATGCAAATTCAAAACTCTCTGGCACCTCTTAAAAACCTTGTAGTCTCTTAGACACTTGGCAAAAAATAAATAAATAAATAAATCCCCTACTGTTTTTAAAAACATCTCTTTAAAAAATAAATAAATAAATAAATAAAACCTGCATTCAATAGAATTTGTTTGGCTAATGAGTATCAAAAAGCACACATGCTAGGATAGGATGCCAAAAAAATGTATTACTTGTAAATACATTCCTCAATAGAAACTCTCTGAAAACAGGTTCAACATGTTCAAGAATTCATAATTTCTAAGTAAATACAGAGGACAAGCCAATGAGACATTCTAAGCCTCTTACATGTCACGTCTTCCATCTCTCTTCCAGAAGATGGAGCATTATGCTAAAATACTACAAACCGAAGGAAAACATAAGTAAACTTCATAAAACATAACATAGCTCCATGGACCTTTGTTTATTTCACTTGTGCTCAGTGAACGTAGCCTGTGTGACAACAAACACCACGCTCAGGCTTTGCTGGGGGAAAGCAGACGCCGGGCAGCTCTGGAGCAGGTCACAGCCCCATCACAGCCCTGTCACAGCCCCGTCACAGCCCATCCTGCGGCCAGGTCCTGGTGCCGGCAGCGGCTGCTGCATCCCAGGCCAGGCATCCTCCTGCTCTGCTTCTTCCTGCAGCTGCCCCAGCAAATGCTGCTTAGATGCAGGGTTATGATCATTCCAGAGGGCAATGAAACATCTCCATCAAGACCTCCAACTACTCTTATCACCTCTCCAGAGCTTCTAAGGGCAGATTTTGAACATCACCTGGCTTTAAAATCATTTGGAGCAGAGCTTCAGGTTTCCTTTCCTTTGAAAGGAATCTAACTTGCGCTTGCAAAAACTGCATAAAGAACTGAACCAACAGAAGCTAAACAGAAAAAATCAGGGGACTCCCTTCAAAACTGCACTGCTGCTCTGACCTTGATTGCTAATGCAGACAGGAGCCAAGCCTGAAGTGAAGGAGTAGGTATGCTGAGGAGACACAAGTGCTTCTACCTCCCTTCAGAGCACAGAGCAGGAGAAACGCCTGTAGAGCATGGCAAGGTGAGGAGCCCACTCAACAGCTACTAACACGTCTTTATAGAACTTCTGTCTCGTTATTTAAAACAACCACTCAGATAATGTATTCCATGTAATAGTGATTACACAAGTTTATCAAGCATTAGAAACAACACAAATATAATCCAGTATACGAGATCACCAGTGCATAACCTTGCATATACAAAAAGAGACAAGTTCTGAATGCAGCAACTTGAATATTCTTCACTGTTCTATTTCAATTTGTAAATCAAAACAGCAAGTGAAAGGGTACAGGCCAGGAGGAATAAAACAACATAGACTGTGCATTGCAAAACAGATTTTTGGAAGGCAAACTTTATTTCACGAGGTTAGTAATAATACTGAGAACTGGCAGGTGTTCAAAGAATAGCCTGTTTCTTGGAGACTGATTCCCTAGTCAGTCTATCACACATCAGACGTGAGCAGGTCCAGGTACAGGCTCTTCCACTTAATAAGCAGTTACTCTTCTGCTGCTTATACATGCTTTCTAGAGGCATTTTCTTCTTAGGTAGAGTTAAAACACCTCTGTCTGATCTGTTCCAGTGATCATTTCCTGTTTGCTAAAAAAAAGCCAGCCTCTCTGCTTCCCCTCTGAGAGAAAAGCTGTAAATCATACTAAGAATTGTTATGTTGAATTTGTGTAAGTCTCACTGATAGGACTTTTTCCTTTTTTATTTATAGATTTCCAGCAATGTTAACCACATAGAAATACAGCTTTTGAGCAACTTTTTCATACAGTGAAAAAAATTCAGGGAGACCTGGTTGACATTGGTGCATAGAAACCATTTTGCATGTGAACCAGATAAGGCTAAAGACCATATGGAACACTGCTGATGTTAACTGTTTGCTACAGAATCCAGTAAGAAACAGCCACTGAGTGAGAAGAACAAGCCCATTTAAGTGTCTGATTTATTTTACAGTGTCTAAATTCTAACACCTGAAGAGGAAGAAACGTATTACAGGAAAAGGAAGAAACTGTGGGATAGGGACTATTAAGCTGAAAAAAAAAATCAGGCTGTCTGGATTTTTTTTTTTTTTTTTTTTTGGTAATTATCTGGGAGGTGTCGGTCCACCTCAGATACTCAGATATATGTAGTTCTCCAATCATTTGCTCACCCAGCCTACCAACAGAATCTAGAGTTTGTCTAAGAATTTCTAGGCCTCTGTTACACCTAACAGAGCAGAAGCAATGTCCTTCTTTGCTGTTATTTTTATTTTATAGTTATTTTTCACATAGGAATAGCCAAGCAGAAGTCACATGAGTTTCTCTGTATGTACAGTTTTTGCTTAACAGCCACTAAGAAAAAATATATGACATTTTATGCTCTAAATACACTTCCCTGGGAAGTAAGAATTGCAATTTGAAAGTTGTCTGAGCAACGATGTAGCAACTAGAGAAACTAGAAATATAATAAATCAGTTTGATCAATGAAAATCATCTACGTTATAGACCTTTCAGAGAAAAAAAACAAAATAAACCCCAAGCTCCTCTGTTTTTCTAACTGTGCGTTTGTCACTAAACCCAGCAATACAGAAGACTGCAACTTCGCAAAAGTCCTCCAACACTCCTTTGTCCTCATTATCTTCACCTAAGGATAAAGCAATAAAAAACCATCCAAATGCAAAATACTACATTTTTAAGTGTCCAAGCAGCCTTTTCCCAAGTTCTATTCATTGACACTGCTCAGGGTGAACTGCATTTGAGAATTTCATATCATCAGCATTTCAGAAAAGCTTCACAAGCTGCTTGTGAGTGAACAAATTACTCTGCATAGTTATGAATAGAAAATAAACATGTTATCAGACTTACATAGTCTCTAAATCGCTATTCTAATGCTAATTAATGGTTTTATCTGTATGTATACAAAAGAGTTAACTAAATTAATGCTGCTATTGAAAATGAATACCATCATTTCAGAAAATGAATCATACTAGAACTTCCATATAGCAACAAACTCTTAACTCTTGGCCTGCAAAAGGCAGTATGCTCTACTGAACATTAACACCATCCCTTCTCCTCCCTGCAAAAAAAAAAAAAAAAAAAAAAAAAAAAAACAAAGCTTGGCATGTAAGAATCTCTTTCTTCAAACCACTGGCTTCATTCATGCTAACACAGCACGTGGTAAATCTTTGCTGCAAGAGAGCACTACTGACTCCTGCTCAGCTTGCCCAGCTCCTTCACCCCAAAGCTGCTCTCTAGGCACTGTTTATTACAACTCCATGGCAGGGCTTTACACCAGCCCTTCTCAAGCCTCGTGAGGTTCCCCTTCTCCAGCCTGATAACTCTCCTGAACAGCATCCCTCCTTGCTGCCTTCTTTTGTGCCCACAGGATACCAAATTAGCTGAGGGAACAAAGCCACATGCCTCTCTCTTCCTGCCCCTGCCAGAACCCTAAATCTGCCAGACCCCACTGATAAATCACCCTTCATCCCCTGCAGCTCCTCTGCCTGCAGTTTGCTCTGTTTCTGTTACCACAACCAAAGTAAGTTTTACCACACAAAGCTTGGCAACCACTGAGGCAGCCTTGCTGCAGTGAATCATGGAGGAGATCTTCATGACTGATGCAGTACAAAGTGAGAGCAAGAAACAAGCATCCAACAGGGAGCAGCACAGCCTCTCCTCGGTAACTCAGCCTGCCTCACACAGGTGTGATAGGAGTTCTCAATCCCAGGAGTGATTCAGACTTCTCTTTAAATGTATGGCTTCATTCACATGCAGGGAACTGTAAATGTTCTGAACAAGTTCTGGCTGCACAAGTTTCACTCTTCAATGCAAATATAACTTGTAATGAGGTATCTACACTTCATATGAAAAAAGGTGAATCTCTAAGCCTTGGAAGCCATCCCATCTTCTTATGACTTTGGACTCTTCCTCATGGTGAAGAACATATGAAACACTACCTGAAACCCAAACCTTGAAAGCTAATGCTGCTGCCACTTAACAGGACAGCAGATAAATAAAACCTGACATGAAATGACTGAATACCAAGGTCAATGAGAAGATCAAGCAGACTCGATTTTTCAGGTAAGAAAAGGGGAGCGCCCACTAACAGACCTCTGCTTACAGAATTGCAGAGAGCTGCACAGAGCAAGCATTAGACCCGCATTTGCCACAGGAGGTTGTTCATGGGATAGAATTTGCCAATTTGCTGCTTTAGTACAAAGAAGCTCCCAACCAGAACTGAAAACCAGTATGCAACAATTCCACGTATTTATGTCCGAGGAGTGCAAAAACATTATTCTAGAAAGTGTAGGAAAAAGCACATTCTGACTTGTCATACACAGGAAGAAAAACATCACCTTTAAGAACCATTTCAACCTTTCCACAACACTAACTTCTACTAGGATGATTACTGAGGGAATAAATCATTCCTACCACTGAGATCTGTCATAAGCAAGTAAGACTCCCCCAGTTCCTCCTCAAGTGCATAAAATGCACCTCAGAAAGCCCACAACACTACCCAGTGCAGGGTCCTTTCTCCTAAAGGACATGGCTGGGTCAGAGACCATGAAACTTACCAGCCGCAGGTAATGGCCACCCCTGAGGTTGCTTCCAGCTCGTGGCACAGTAGGGCCGGCACTCACATTTTGGACCTTAAGTCGGCTCACAATCAGTCATCACCTTGGGCACATCACGTTAATAATACTCACAGGAACAAAAGAACATCTGCGGCCACATAAAAGCTCAAATTTGTAATGAACAAACTCACAGCGCTGCCTGGAGAAGCAGATGGAGCCACCCCTCAGCTGGGCACGGGTGGCAGGAGGGACGGCAGCACCCCAGGCTGCAGGTGGCACGGGGCTGATTCAGTGCCTTAGCACTGGAGTCCAGCTTGCCGTTTTTGTGAGGCCGTAAGCAGGCTGATCTTCCCCAAATATATGTGGGATGGGGTCTAGCAAAGAGTTCAAGTAACATGTTTTGCGGTGTAGATGTGGTTTGGGTCAGAATCCGCTATTGTGAGGGCAAAAGCCAGTCCATGTTGGTTGCCTCAGGAATCTGGGATCTGTTTTTGTGCTTTTTGCAAAAACAATGTGGGAAAATCTGAAAACTGTAGAAGAAAATAACACTCTTCAACTTTTTTTCATTATTGCTGTTTCCTCACACAGTGTTTGCTGCACTTCAAGGGGATGTGCTGCAAGGGGAAGCAAGCAATGGGAATATAAAGGACTCTCCAGAAAACACTATCTACAAGGAAATACTGAAGATGGTAGAAAAAGACTGGATGAAATATTAATCTTCAAATACATTAGGGGATTTCAGTGCAGAGGAAGGAAACGGTGTAACGGTCCTGGAGGACAAGATGAGAAGTAACAGGTTCTAAATTGCCTGTTATTAGTCAAGGGTAAACTTGTGAATGCTGAAATGAATGTTGGGGTGGTTGTGGAACTTCAGCTGGCATTGATCATGTCAGCAAATGCTTGCTGGATTTGGTACAGGTGTGAGTTATCACACTGTGGGCTGATAAAGGAAGAAACGGCCTCCAGAGTACCAAGTGGCCCTGAGTGCTTATCTTTGTCTTCCCAACTACTCAGTCATTTTGAGTTGAATCACAGGGAAAATAGAATTGAATATAGTTGCACTTGCAGAGGTGGGGGCTTCAGAAGATGAGTGAGGGGTGCCTGTTAACCTCTGAAAGGGAGATGATAGATAAGCTGTTATTTTCAACTAGCCAAAGTTAAACGGAAGCCATGGTGTTTTTCATTAAATGCCAATACAGCCCTTAGTTTCCATCAGTCACGTATTTATCTTTACGATGAGCAAAGGTTGTCTAGCACCACTAGGGAGTGTTCTATGCCGACCTGAATAAGACTGAGTTTAAAAAAAAGCAAGAGTTGGCACTGTTAGCACTAGCTCTTTGCAGCTGTTAGCTGCTCCTTACTGTCCTGTCCATTGCTACTGCTAAGACCAATGCTTGCACTTTGGGGTGACAACTGGATGGCAGTGTTTTCCTGCTCTGAAACAAGATATTTAAGTTTTAATAGACTGCTATACTAAGATTTTATAAAAGTGTGTGTTTGCAAAGCCATAAAAAATAAAGACTTTAGACGAGTTATTTAAGGTATTTGGTTTTAAAATCCAGTTCTTTTTTGTAGGGCATGAAAGGTGGAGTATTCACAGAAATGTTGGAGTAAAAAGATGCATGGCTCTAACTAATCAAAAGCAAGTAAAAAGCTGAACAAAAAACAGAATACTTCAACAGAGGAGGAGTTTTTACATTGCTTGCAAACTAAAGATCATTCTCTTCAGCCAAGTACCACAGAATGTTTTTATGATATATTTATAGAAAGTAATATTTAAAGCTTGCATCTTTTTTGCAAACAAAATAAGATCAGAAATCTTTATCAAACAAACAGAATTCCAAGCCAGTGTTCCTAAAGCTGAGAGAACAAGATTCAAGGGAGTTACTCTTTTTCACAACCTCAGCACGACATTAACTGTGGACTTGCATATTGCAGAATGCTTTGGAACTTAGGGAAATTTAGACTTTTTAAAGACGTTTTCAAATGGGGAAGCCAGCGTCTGACAGCCGGGCTCTGCAGGAGCAGGCTCCGCTTCCGCCACGCGGAGGCGCTACAGGAACGCCAATAGCACGGGAACCCTGTGCCAGCAGGCAAGCCACGCTGGGAGCGACCACGGCCAGAAGCAGGCGCACAGAAGCCCTAACCCCAGAACTTGTTTCAGACATCTTTCCCCCTTTCTCTTCCTTATTTAGTCTGTTACCGTCCTTCTCCTCCAAATTTGTCACGACTGAAAATGTGTTAAAACATTAGTTGCCAACAGGATTTAAATTTTTACCCTACGAACTTCCAGGTTCCAAAACGGTTTTCATTCTTCAGTACAGATACTTTAAGCATAAGCAAGAATTTTTCTGTTGAAAATATTTTTAGTAAAAAGTAAATAAAACCACCTAAAGCAATATTATATATTAAAAAAATCAAGAATATATACATATAAAGAGAAATATAGCACCTTTTTGTACTTCTTGCTAATAAGAAGATTGAATCTCTGAAGCAGTGAACATACATTACATTCCTACTTTCTCCCTTGTATATATGTGTGCATATTTGGTTTGAATGAAGTTTTCTGAACCTTAGCATTTACGACAGCAACGCAACTGTCTTTTCTTTCTGGTAATTGATTCTGATTTAAATTTGATGAGTTGAAAGTACAGCTTCACTTTTTTTTTTTTCCTTGAGAGAAAGAGAACACAAGCCTTCTCCAAGAAGCAGCAGTAAAATAGACATCTACATCACATGATATAGTCCAGATAGCATCAAGATTGTTTTGTAACTTGAAACTGATAATCGTAGTTGAATTCTGTGACAGCACCTGCAGCTCTACTCATCTGTGCAAGGAAACTAAGTGACTAAGTACATGCACAGGGTTGTGGTTTATTTGGCTAAATATATTAAGGGAAAAAAAAAAAGAAAAAAAAAGTCTAGAAATTCACCTAGTTCAGTAATGATCCAAGGTAAATAAATATCCCTCTAGAAGTAACGCACTCCCTTCAACAGCACGCAAGGTTTTGTAAGCTGTTATTACAAGTGTGCAAGAAGTATTTTCTACTTTAGGCATAAACATACTGGGTGGGTAGAAGCCAAGTATCAGTAACATGCTGAATGTTAATACATAAACACAAGATGGGTTGTGACACTCCTGTTAGCATGGAAACTATACAGACAGCAACAATTCAGAAGTTTATATATTTACATAAGTTTGTATGAATAAAAAGTAGTGCATTTGGCTTGCTATTGTTGTTTAAATAACTGGTTTTGTCTTGGTGCCTAGACTTTAAAGGAGTTTCCACATCTTTCTCCACTGGCAAGGGTCCCTCCTTCTCCAGAGCTTGCTGAAAAATTTAACAACACTGCTTCTCCTCAGAAGCCTGAAACTGAGAGAGGCCTATGTGCAAAATGCAAAGGGAACCGCGCTGTCACGGGCCCTTACAGAAACTGATCCAAAGGGTGCTCCCCTACACAGTTAACATTCCTGTCTGCTCCATGAAAACCTCAATAGCAGTTGTGCACCAAGCTGGAGGAAAACAAGCAAAATGAGGTCTTTGCCCCTTTCAGCGACTTGCTGTTTATCAGAGGTTATCATCCCGAAGTACTGCCTATTTGAGAGCAATCTGTACAAACCCGTCTGTACTTCTGTCCTCTCAGTGCACACCTGAAGCTTGGACTGGAGCAGATACAGAAGTCACCAGCTTGTCTCTAACATTTCTCACACTGCCAAGGCATTCAAAACAATCTTAAAAACACAGCTGTTTCTGCAAATGAGGAAAAGAGACCTTACAAGTGATTGTCTCATCACAGCACGTGTGGATCTTGCGCTATTCAATAGCTATTCTTGTGGGACCGTGCACTTGTTCAATACACCGATGTTTTGTCTGCTTTCCCTGAAAGATCTTCAACAAAGGACAAAAATAACCAACTTGTGGTTCTAGTACAGGCAGGAAGAATTTAATTTTACCTGTTCACACAAATACTCAACTATTTCTTATCCAACATTGGGTAAATATATCCAGGCTTAAAGACAAGGTCAGACTGCTGAATGTATCGCGCTTGCTAATACAGTACAAGAATTTGTTTTAACTTTATTTCCATGTACAGCTTCAGAATATATAGAGCACAGAAAATGGTGTATTTTAAAGGCATATCAGGTAGAAAGAATATTCTAAAGTATGTTTGTTCTGTTAAAACTCTAGTTCAAACTTCTTGGCACTTGTTTTCTTCCTGCTCAGAACATTCACGTCTGTTCTGTGTGGCACCATGTGCATGCTGCTGTTTGTACACTGCAGTGTGTGTGCTTTTCACTTCTAACTAAAGGGATAGGGCTTTCACTGTGGAAGTAAGCTGAGTTCATCTATATATACATCTTTATCTTAAATATTTGCTCTATAAATGACCTAAGCATTAAGGCAAGAAACTGAAGAAGTATTTCTTCAAGTCAGTGGCATATCAGCTTAATTTACAATTTTATAGGATCATCTTCTAGATATAAAATAGTTTTAACCCACATTTGTTTTAGAATGTTGCTCTTAATATTTCCTCTTTGAATAAGACTAGTAAAAAAAAGCCTAACTTCTAGTCTATCTACTTTCAGCCTTAAACCTACATCTGTATATTTAAAACAAATCCTGCTTGCTAGCAAAATTCAGGTTTTGAATCTGGAATGTATTCAGCAAACTGTAGAAACACTTTTTTAAAAAGTAGGGTAAGTAATACTTGAAATACAGAGTGTTCCCACTAAGAGAAAAAAAGACTACTAGCATTGTGCTAGAGTGGTGAGAATGCATTTTGCTCAGACTGATTTATTGCTGTTTCGATTCAACTACTATAGTTTTTACTTTTAATTTGCTTTCTGCTTATTTGTCTAGTTAATTTCTTATGAGTCTTGTTGTGCTTTCTATGCTCCCTAATACAAGTATTACCTGTCAAAGCATTTTAGGATGCTCAGGGAATGGAGATGGAACACCATGAGCCATTACTCATGTTGGAGACAGCTCCTATAGAGTTCTGTGAGACATCAAGGATGAGTTACCTGCAGGAATGGGTGACTATCAGCTGAAGAATAACAAGGTAAGTTACCAACTTTAGTAGAGCTAAACTATTTTTTAATAATGAATTTGTTCTACATTAAGTGTAAAACCTCATTTAAGACCTATTCACTTCTTATTGCCTATGTATTCGGTCAGCTGTAGGGATACATACATGGTTAGTGCTTTTACAAAGTCAAATCTATATTCAAACATCAAAGCTGTGACTAACCAGGAAGAGACAGTTCATTCATTCCCCACACTGGTCTCCAAACTCCAAAACCACCATCAGCCAAAGCCAGTACTACACTGCTGAGCCTGGTTTTAGAGCAGAGATTTCTCTCATTCAATTATGAAAAACTATCCTGGAACTCATGAGCATAGCAACTACACTCTGAGTTCTTTAGTAGGAGTGTTCAGTTCAAGGAAAATCCACAAAGGAACTTAGAACGAAATTTGTAAGTTTCCTTGCAGGCAATTTCCTAGTGCCAATTTCCTAGTGGGCAAATTCAGGGAAGGCTTTTGTAAATAATGTATTAACCAGCAAATTACTATCTAGACAGAGCCCAGTGTAATAGACATGTTGAGTTTGGCTGAAGAAAAAAAAAAAAAAAACACTAAATTTGGTACTGTGTGATCACTAACGTGCTTAGAAATTTGCAGATGTAGGTAAGGTAACACTTCCTTTTTTTTTTTTTTTCCTCCCCAGGAAGACTGCATAATGCAAAAATAAAGGGATACAGAGGGATATGGGACTTCAGTGGAGTCTCTTACTGCTCAGACTACTCCAATCCCAAGTTGTAAACTGAATTTGATGCTAACTTGTCCTGCCAAAGGCTCTGTATGCTTAAACTAAATATGATGAACAACTAAGAGAATCGTTTGCTGGAGTACAAAAAGGAGTTGTTTACTTTTGCAAAGCAAGTGGTTTTAATAAAAGCTTGATGACCCTTACTGCACATTATAAATAGCAGAACACTAGTCTTCTGCTAGAAGAGCCACACTGAGTGCAGCTTTGGGCTGTTATACTAGTTTGCTTTCACACTGTGATCCTCGCTTCATTTTTCACTCCCCCTATATTTATCCCATCGCAAAGGGCTAGATCTAGGCCAGGAATGTGCTTAGCATATTGCTTACAAATTAATTTGCAAAGACTACTTGTAATCTGATAGAGGCCAGAAACAAACTGTTAATGCCTAGTAAAGGGAAAACCATTGATGATGATGAAACATGTACAAGAAAACTTGGCTCTGTCTTGCTCAGACCAAATGCCAGGCATTCCATTAAACCTGCCATTTTTTTGTATTCTGTTTCATATCAAGAACACAGTACATTTTTAGAGAAACAATACCTTTACTACAAAACCATGTAAATGATTATGTACAAAATGGTTACTGGAATTTGGTTTTGTACTGTAGTGACAGAAATAGCTAGCTGCTGACATTTATTTACGCTTCCTTAATACTAGGTACATAACACCACTGATCAGAGTAAAGGCAAATGCAATCCAGGCTAAGACGAAGGAATAGCCATATTGGCCTTTAGAAACTTCAGTGATATATTCTTTGCTCTTGTGCAGTTCTTCATGCCTATCTGTATAAATGGAAGCTGCAATCATAACGCACAGACCTGGAGGAGAAAAAGAGCAAAGTTTAGTAATCTTCAATGATATCAATACGCATAGTAACTGCTCACTGACCGTCATCTGACGGCCACTTCCACCAGTGTCTTTTTGCAGACACATTTTCCATCCACAAACTAAACTGGGAGCATTTCAGGACACGTTCTCAGTTTATTTGGCAGGGACTAAATCTGAAGTGCTGTTGTGTATTTATGTCATTTCCAATGAACACAAAATGATTCTAAACATCTGGATAGTTTTAAAGACCAACAAAAATTAAGGAAGTACCTGCCGGTAACAGCTGGAGAATTACTTAATTTGATCAAGGTGTTCAGAATCTTAGATTGTTTGAAACCTTCAAAATTTAAATGATTTTACTTCTGAGCTGTGATGTTTTAACTGCTTAAGTAATACAGAATGGAGCAGTTCCACATTTAAACAAATATGCAGGACAAGCTATGACCTTCAGAGCCCTACAGATTTCTCATGCAGCTCATTTTTTTAGAAGCCTTTTTCTTCCTCCCTTTCCTACTTTTCTATAAACATCATCTAAGTCACAAGTGTTGAAAAATCACTCACATGACAGGAGCTGGATAACAGAGGTTAACACAAATCTTTCTCCTTGCTTTAGACGGAAGAGTTGAAGAAGAAAAACCAGAAATGCCACACAACAGAAAATAGTAGATAGGATCATGGAGGCCTGAACAGCCTGGATTGATTGATATTCTGCAAAAACAAAAGCAGCTTTGATTAAATATACAGTTTCTCTCTTTGCCTATTCCCCCAGTGAGCAGAAAGGAAAAGCTGAATTCTCTAAGCAGGAGTTCATCAGATACAGCAAACCAAGTGCGTAAGCTTTGGAGGATTTTTCTCTGCTTTCTTGCTATTAATACAGACAGTGATTTAGAGATTTATACAAGCTTTTCACGAAACTGAATAAAACACAGATGAGACAATTTCTCACATACCACATCCTTTGCTACCCTCTGTGTAATAAAAACACAGTGAAACTGCCAGGTGTCCAAGACTTACAAATGCAGAACTAGACATGATAACCACACTAGGCAGAAAAGATTCGTTTCAGGTTTTTCCTCCTGTCAGTCACTTCCCAATAACTAAAAGCTAAAGTAACCAATAAGGTGCAGCTTGTTTGCCTTTGCTGCAAAGATTTGGACAAGCTGAACTACATAGCTAAGCTCCTCTCGCATAGTTACGCTGCAGCCAGTAGGTCTGTGAACAGCAGATATACCTGAGCTATATTTACTCCAGCTAGTTCTGCTACCTAATTTCAATGAATGCATAGTAATCCAACGAAGTGTAGGCTAAATTCATGTCAGTTTAGATATACCTGCGCATAACAGGATCACCTCACCGCAGCACAGGTATTGCCCTAGGCCAATTTGACACTCAGACAGCAAAGTTACTACAGGGCTCCATGGCCCTTCATCTACCTATTCAACATGCACACAACCTCAAAATGTGGGAACACAGCAAATGTCACGTGAACAAAATAAATATATTTATTTTGGTAAAGCAAGGTAAGTTAGGCTGTGCTGTATATTAATTTATCTTCATTAAAACTTCAGATTGTGTTCTGATTTTTCTCCCCTTGCTTAATTGTGTTTACTCTCTCACAGTGTACCTAACAGTTCCTTCTGTTTTCCTCTGACAAAACCTTTTGGAACAGCTTGCTTTTCTAAAATGAAAAGCCACTATTGCATGTTTTCAGAAGGCACGAGTAGTTAGAGCATACAGGTTTTGAATAAGCATATTATTGTCCCTGCAAATTTTGTGTCGATTTCACCAATCTCCTGCTAACGGAACTGAGACATACGCGTGCAGACATACTCACCACTGAACTGATCAGTAATGGCTGCGCAGGTGCTACTATTCAGTGTACACATTCTCCAGACATCTGTAGAAAAATTATCTCCTACCCACCAAGCCTGCAAAACAAAAGTAAAGTATTCTTTTACAGAAAAAAAAACCCTACAGCAACAAAAAAACCTCCTTAGTTATCCTAGTGTCTCCTGATCAGATACATCAACTGGAAAAATGTCTGTTCCTTCTACTACTTAACCTTCCAAACTAAATTTCAGATCTAATGGACTTAAAAGCTTTTGTACATGCTAGCTCTCAAGAAAGAGAGGGAAAGAAAGGCATTACTCTTCTGTATCCTGGGATGGGACAGGAAGCCTCAGCAATTAGAAAATATTTTTGTTTTCCCAGTAAAGAACTGAAAGCTTTGGTGTTCCTGCTTGAGACCTAGATTTGGGAAGTAACACACAGAGGAAAGGGATCAGAGGCCTCCCTACATTTCCCACTAAATTTGCAATTGAGTCATCTACTGACCAAGAAACTTCCAGTACCTGAAGGGGGCCTACAGGAGAGCTGGGGAGGGACTCCTCAGAAGGGCAGGTAGTGACAGGACAAGGGGTAATGGCCACAAACTGGAAGAGGGGAGATTTAGGCTGGATATTAGGAAGAAATTCTTTACTGTGAGAGTGGTGAGACACTGGAACAGGTTGCCCAGAGAGGTTGTGGATGCCCCCTCCCTGGAAATGTCCAAGGCCAGGCTGGATGGGGCTCTGAGTATCCTGGTCTGGTTGGAGGTGTCCCTGCCCATGGCAGGGGGTTGGAACTAGATGGTCTTTAAGGTCCCTTCCAACCCAAACCATTCTATGATTCTATGAAACTGAAGGCTGCATGTGTTGCTATCTGTTTGATTTTGGAATTAAGGGTATTTCCTTACTCACGTATCGTTTTCATTTTAGACCTGTGTGAAGCAAAACAGGGACAAGGTTGGCACTCATGAAGCACAAGTGACTTCCTACTGTTCAGACAGAAACGTTGGGTATTCAATGATTGCTCACTCCTTAAGATACCTGGACAAGCTGTGCTTTCTTCATCCAGATCCTGTTTGCGATGCAAACTCCTTAAAGGCACAGCATTTTTTATCCCATGGAAAATAGCAAGGCAATGCATCCAAGAAACAGAAGCCCTGTTTACAAATTTTCTGGTTCCTGACACTGAATTACTCTCAACTTAACGCAGTGTACTGACAGCACAACTACATGTCCGCACACTGTGGCATCTGACTGGAAGTAATGGTGACAAATTATGATCTCACTCTGCTATTTCTCTTTTGATGTTTTAACATCTAATGCAAAATAGTACTGCAGTGGCTGAACAGATTTTTACAGTAGCTTGGGAAATGCAGCGAGCACTCCACTCAAGTGGCATTTCCTCAGGAAATCTATTCCAGTTCCGATAGCTACCCAGGCCTTTGTTTTGACTAGTTTTGGAAAAATCTGACTTTTAAACATGACTCCTGGTAGCATCTGCTGCTGAAATAGACATTCCAGAAACCTCACAGAATATTGGGCAGCTTTGCAAACAATGCAGCAATAAAGACACTAGCGTATTATGGCAGTAGCCATATGTGTCAAGGTAACACTGGATTACAGTGTTTAAGAAAAAGCACTACTTTCTCAGCATGCACTAAGTCATTTGTTTGTGTGTTTTTGCTGTCCAAGTAAAATAAATTATTCTTCAGCTTTGAATGTTTTTTAATCCATTCAGATTTTCATGACAACATAAAACCTGTTAGGGTAATGAAATCTAATGGAAGGTGGTTGCACAGCTGCAGTTTGAAATTGTTTAAAAGTAGTTAATCACACAAAGCAGAGTGCATGGCTTTGTAATTCTGTAATAATATGATTTGTATGCAACAGACGTGAAATAAGAATAATTCATTGTCTACTGTCCTAGCTTTCTAAATATTCAAAGGAGCAGGGTAAGGCAACCCGGTTTTAGTGCTCAATTAATGACCTACTTCAGTGCGACAAATCAACCAGATGGCTGGAAAGTAACATCTCAGATTGTACAATTTTGCAATAAAAAATTGTGGATAACACATCACTTAGAGCATAGTCTTTGGAAAGACTATGGGATTCAAACCAGTTTCACTCAGTAAGGTAAAGTACTTCCAGTAGACAATTTTTTTGTTTGTTTTATCCTAAAAGCCCATGAATTCATTGAATCTCTTAGAGAAAGAAAGAATCTAGTGCAGTTAAGAGTACCGATCATTGTGCAGGCAGTTTTGGAAAGAGGACATTCATATTAAGAGCTAGATCTAAATATCCAAAAATAAATTCTTCCTGGTCACAAAAATGAAAAAGGAAATTTGAAAAGAAAGCCACATGATTCTAAAAACTTTGTGCTGAAATTGCTTCAAGTGCATGGAAACAAATTCATGGCTGAAATTATCCTCATCTGAGGTTGGTTCAAAGGAAAACTGCCACCTCTATTTTTAGTTACACCATTCTAAGTGTTATAAAACAACTAACTTCAAGGGCTGTATGTTTTTTTTTTCTTACACAAACATTTGTTCTGATAATAAGTTGTTGGAAGATCTCTAAGGTTCAAAATATATCTAGAAAACAATCTGAAACACGGTTAGTAATAAAACATTGAATAAAACAAAGAAAAACCTTTGGTGTTTGAGGGACAAAGAGAAGAAAGGACACTTACATTGTCAATAGTTGAGATGAACAGCAGTGCTGCTGAGGTTATGTGAAACACAATAATGAAAGCCAGAAGAATCAACATCCTTGATCTGAGGAGAGTTTAGTCTGAGATCAATCTGTTTAAAAAAAAAAAAAAAGTGTAGATGCTCATTCTTTAAAAGCTGCTAACCCATCAACCCATCATTACACTACTACGCCGTGGCTGTGCGTAATTGCAAGAGTTTCAGAGCACGATGCTTTTGAAGAGTTGGGAATGTCACATGCAGTTTGGCTGCAAAGCATGCAGTCTCTCTCCAGAGGGAGAAGACTCCACTAATCAGAGTTTGCATCAGTGTGACAGCTTGTTGTTTGTTATGCTACCTAGTGTCACTGGTGTTAAAATGAATCTCAGCTTGAAGTGAAGCCAGCAGGTGTGTTTTTTAATATGCCAGTGGGATGGCTGCAGCGAGTAAACACAGAATTTTCTTCTGCAAGCTTCTCCAGCAAAGGTATAAAAACACTCCTTCACGCTGACTTTCAGAGGAGTACTTTCCAAATGACAGCCTCACTTGCATGTGATGCCAGAATTTCCACTGGCTTTTTGGTAATGCTACATTCTGCAAGAAAACCCCAGCCTTGCAGATGTGTTGTCTGCATTTCACGTGTATCATTCTGGAGCCCTATCACTCATTAGTACACTATGTATGCTTCTCCACTTCCTTAGCTTTTGAAATTTTCTCTGAAAGGTCAGATGATCACATCCTTGTAACACAGCAAATATTTGGAAGAAAAGGCAATTATTTTGACTTAATTTTTTTCTAACCCTCTGTCCCCTACTGCTGTTTGCTAAGCTCACAAGTGACACGTACCATAAGCAATGCAGATGGAGCACGTACCCAAATAAAAGGACTACTTTGACAGCATTTTCAAAGAGAATAGTGGCTCCAGTGGCACTCTCATCAGTCCAAAATACAACTACTCTGCAGAACTTTAACAAAAAGATAACAGACAGCATATAAACACACTGAATAGAGACTAGAAGTTCCAGACTAATCCTTTACCATCCACACTGCAGCACAGAATTTCACCGCATTATAATAAGCAAAAAGGCGAAAAACATTCAAGTGCTTTTGAGAAAAGGAAAACTGACCTGATAAGCTTATTTCTGTACCTAATTTGAATGACTGCATTGGAAAGCTCAGTCAAATTGTAAACAAGGAAAGCAGCTAGTCAAATTTCTATTCCCTCCAATTTTCCCCCTGTTAAACTTGCCTTTTCAGCCACAACAAATAACAGAACTCGTAACTTCCTCCAAAGAGCCCATTCTGCCATATGAGTCAAGATCTTCTGAATCTAGCAGCCACATTGTGCTTCTAGAAATGTCATTCATGACTGTTCTACTGAGCTATTCTTGAATGAAAGGAAAGAAGAAGGGAAAGAAGATAGTTTGTGGTTTTGTGTGATGCCACATCAAAATATTTTGTAATATTTGTAAATTGTACCAGTCTTCACACAGCACTCTCTTGTCTTGTGGTTAAGGTTTTTTTCAGTTTCATTTGTTGCACAGATGGTATCTAAGCAGACAATAATGCAACAGTCATCTGCCATATAAGGTGAGAGAATCAAATTGCACTCTATTATTTTAAGGCTAACAATGCATCTTACTACTTGACAAGTCATAAAGTGAGAGAGGCAGAAAAAACACAACCTAATTAAAACCAATCTTGCAAAATCAAGACTTGCCAGCCCAGAAAATTCCACAGTTTCAATCAGCTGAATGTTTTGGTTTACTACTTTCAGTCATAAACAGTAGTGTTTTGAACAGGATGGATAAACATGTACAGGAGACAAGAAGACATTCTATGTTTCTCCCAAACAAAGCCAAGATTTAATGAAAGAGCATTTTGTTTTGTTTTCACACACACAATTAAAAAAAAAAGAAAAGAAAAAAAAAAAAAGGGCAGTAAGAATAGTTTAATGCTTCTCTTCTCAAGAACCTTTGAAATAGCCATGTTGAGATACTCCCTCCCGACCTGCTGGCAATGGCTCCTTTCAGGAGCTGCTACAACTTCTTGGCAGATACAACCACTATACACAGTTACGGGTATTAAATTCTCTGGGGGGACAGGAAGGAGCTAAGCCGATTCCAAGTAATTCATACCAGGGAAAACTTGCTCCCCACCCATAGAAGGGCACAGGAAGATCTGCAGGCTTCAGTCACTCCTAGCAGCCTCTTCCCAGAGAGACAGAGGATTGCCTGGACAAGGAGGAGGATTGCCTCCTTCCCAGCCTGCACACGGAGTAACGAAGGGAGGGTCTTCCAGGTGAACCCCTTAGATCTGGGCACAGGCTGCACAGAGCAGCTCCGTAATCCCAAGGTGCAGCCAGCAATGGTGGAGAAGCTCATCCGGAATCTGCATCCCTCTTCAGGCAGAAAAGACTTCATCTCTCAGCAGACCTGTAAGCAGCCAGGCCTTCTTCACCCCAGACAAAACTGGGGTTTAAAAGCTTATTCTGAATACTCAAGATCCTTCTGCTCTCTAAGCAAGAACGTTTTCCCTCCCTGGCTCTCTGAGATCAGCCTGCCTGGGTACCTCTCCCAGAAGCAGGCAGCACCTTTCCTTTCTCATAGGCTAGCAAATGACAGTGTTATGTTTTTGCATGGAGAACACTGTTTGCATTAGCACTCAGAATTCTTAATGTTTTAGTTATTTATTACTAACCAAATGCATTGGTAGCATCCTACTGCACATGCTAGCTGTAATCCTCTCTGATTCTTATTCACTGTTCCTGACTGGTTCTCTTCAGGCTCCCAATTGGCTCCAGTTGTTTTAGCAGCTGAAGCTTGCCAAGCCAGCAGCATGCCACCTGGCAGTGCGATCAGCATCTGCTTTCTGCCTTGCTCACAAAATGGAAGGCACCTGCAGGAACAGATCAGCCTGCACCACTGCTTAACCTGGCCGAACTAATTCTGCCCAACAGAACCACCAGCAGTTCAGGCTTGATTAAAATCCTACCTTTCACATTTAATTTACGCAGCCAAGAAGATAATATTGCTTAAAAGTGGTTGCTAATAAAAACAGAAAACACTTTAAAAAAAAAAAAAAAGTATATATTTGGTGCTGTAGCACTTTGCAGTATTGCACATGAACAAGAATCCACAATTATATTAAGAAGATGCATAGCAATGATCAGGCTTCTCAGATAAAATGTTGGTATCAATGTGTGATGTGATAGGGGATTCTGTACTATTTTGTTTCCACTTCCTTTTTTTGCAGATTTGGAAGCACTGCCCTACCTACCACTGCTGGCACATGCTGCTAAGAAAAGGTTTCTTGCTCCTCTGTGATTCTCTCCCTGAAACTGCCTGACTTTCCTGTTTTAGTCACTTGACTATAGGTAAGAATACTTGCATTGATCAAATTATTTCTGGGTAGAACCACTCTCACGTTCTGTGATTTGAATACACACTACGCTCTCCAGTCAAAGTGCTTGTAATTAAGTCCACTGCCTTAAGGCATGGATGGAGACTGGGATGATGCAACAAGTACTGCTTGTCTTTCCCCAAACTCATTTGAATTCTAACAGTTTTTACACGCGCACAAAAGCTTTCTAGACCCACTACTGATCTCCTAACAGAGGCAATGGAGCCACTCATTGCAGCCATACGTGATGAAAATATTAGAGGCAACAGTCGCAAGTTGCAACAAGGAACGCTCCAGTTGTGCAAAATGGTTTTGATATATTCAATAAGCATGATTAAGTATGGGAACAGGGCCCAGAGGCTGTGGGATCTCCATTCTTGGACATCTCTGTAACTTGACTGAAGCAAGGCCCAACACTTCCTGAGCCAGCTCCCTGCTCGGAGTGGGACTCTGGACAAGAGCGCTCCTGAGGCCCCTCCAGCTCTGCTCCCCCATGGTTCTGCAGCTATTTCGGGAAACCCCTGTACTGATCTTCAGCAAGGCCCTGAGAACAGAGAGCTTAATATTTGACTTACTTCATGTGACATGAAGATGTTGGGGTTGTAGTAAGAATGGCATTGGATGTTAATATGAATTCTCCAATTACAAGACTCAGCATTTAATACCACTTCACAAAGGTTGTGGTAGGGCAGAAACGGGCAGGTAGAGCTGAGTTAAAAGTGCATCCTACCACTGAATCCAGAAAGGGTACATTATTATCCTGCTGAACACATGCACAGTTGCTGTGCCATTAAGGTTTCCCACAAATGCTGTTAAGTTGCAGGACACCTGCTTAAAACCTTAAAAAGAGAAGGCCAGTTATAATTTTTTATTATTCTTATAGAAGAACTGTTCCTGGGTAAAACTCTTGTGCTGCCGTATTTTGCACAGGGAGTTTAAATGCAGCAGTCACACTTATCTTTAATCTTTTCAGTAATATAGACTATTGGAGAAAGTAATTTGCCCCTTCATTATCAGAGCCTGATGTGCTTTACAAGAGGTGGCCAAGAAGGGCCTCTGCTGTTATCTTCAAGACATGCAGAGACAAGTACATTTTTTACAAGAAAAAACAATATAGCACTCAGTACTACACAGGAAAAAAAAAAAAAAAAAAGGCATCCTATCCATGCCATACAACATTTCTGTATTGTAATAAGCAAGTATGTTACAAAACTGGCTTGACTCTCCATGTCAAACTCCACCCCTACCCCCCAAGAAAAGAGCTTCACATTATCTTTAAGATAAAGTTTATCTTTAATGTCCAGCAGTACAGAGACATGCCTACCTGAACTTCTGCTGTTTAGTACAGCAAGCAAGCAAAAAGGAAAACTCTGCCTTGACAGTTCTCAGCAGAAGGTTTATCACTGCTGTCCAGTCCAGATGCGATCTCCACAACCCGTGCCTTCCCTTCTTTCCATGCATTTACACTCTGCTGCCAGGCTATGTCTCCCGTTTGTGCACACTTAACTTCTGCAACCAGAGCAGTACAGTCTGTTTATCCTGCACTCATTTGCATCAAGCTTATCCCACAACGTGGCCTCCTGCTCTCACTTCTTCAGACCATTTCTTTGTGTCATCTTCACCTGACTCCACATGTGCACAAAATCTCAGCCCAGGCAGTCCTGATGCATACTCCCAGAAGCAGGGTGAGAACAGTGCAGAACAACTCCTGCTCTGTAATGAGCACGGCTGGAGGCATGCAAGCTGCCAGTCACCCACGGCTGGTGTGCTGAAAAGGCACACCCAAAGCCAGGGCAGAGGATCCTGCCAAACAAGTCAGCATACCCGCAGCCTACTGCCCTGAGATCTTTCATTGCAACTAGACCAGCAAGTTTTCAGGCCATCAATAAAGATTTAATTCAACTGAACTTTCTTGAGGTCACCACTGTAAAATTGAATCAAAGCAAGCCTTCTTAATTGCTAATTCCTCTGTCCCTTGGTGCTACAATTAGGACTGTATATGTGAAGTCAGAAGAAAAAGCCTGTATACTGGTCACATGAAAAGCTTGTCATCTTGTGATGTATCATAAGATGTTTGGATTTACATGATAAGCACTTCATTCTGCTCAGAGTTCTTGTGTCGCATCTCATGGTGTCTCATGACACAGACAGAGAACCCAGGAGTGAGTGCATGTTTTGCCTGTCCCATTGCCTTGAACCTGGCATAATATCCCCTGGTTTACATGGAACAGAGTGATACTATAAACTTTTTTTTTTTTTTTTCTTTTACCAAATACAAAGCATTCTGTTTTTCTTGTGTGATTCTCAGAATTGGAACCAAAAGTGAAGTATGTTTAGACAGGAAAACTAGCAAAAGCTTCGAGGGTTTCAACAGTTCTCTAATGCCTAAATATCAAACAACATAAAGGACAAGAAATTCAGGAAATTTAACACCAAGAGAATAATTACACCAGTTGAAACAGCTCACTCCAATTTCATTATTACCTCTACCTGAGCTAATTTAACAGTGGGGAACACCAGCATCACAAGATACAATTTACTGAGTGATATTCCTTAAAAAAAGACAAACAATATCCAAACTCTCACACTTTTTCCACACTTTGTCCTTTTTATATTCTCCAAGCTGACTAGCACAATAACGCTGGGCACCACGGCATGATTTTATGCTTGATTTTCTGCTAACTTGCATTTTTTCCAGTTACTTACTTCTTTGTCATGCAGGAGGCTAGTGGCACCTATTGCTTGTTCTCACTAGCTGCTCTTTCATTTCAGTGATACTGGACTAAAACCTCAAGATGCCTAGGATACCTTTTGCTTCTAATACCAGTTAAACTTCTGTTTTCATCCTTTGGCGTCTTATGAAATACTGGTGCCCATGACTATTTATATAGCTCTTACCCTACTGCTCGTGAGCAGTAACGTACTGTAGTGAGCTGCTACTGTTAGAGCTTGCAAGTGTAAAACTGCAAAGAAAAATGAGTTTGAGGTCTTATTTGAAAGTGTAATTCAGCAGCTAAAATTACAAGTTTACCAGCTAACGTGGCAGTTCCTGCATTTGTGCTCATATATTGACTTCTTGGTCTTTAGGTGCCTGAAGGATCTGAAGGTCTCCAAGGACCTTAGGTGACCTATTCTTCATGTTCAGGCCTAGACTGAATCTCAAACTTGTTTTCATGCTCAGGTGTTACAGGGCTAACAGTCAATACAGAAACAGTACACCCTTTTTGAACCTGTAGTCTCTTTAGCCAGCTAAAAAACTCGTAACAAGTGCTGGTTGGTTCTGACTAGACCTCCACAATATTGAATGAGAACCTAAGAAAGAAGTGTGAAGTAAGAGTAACAATCTACACTGCAGATGGAGTCCTATGCAACTCCTCCTGGTATGAAGGTAAGTATGAATGTTAAGTATGCTCTTCAAGAAATAAAATTTTAGGCGCTTACTTGATACTGGATTTGGAAGTGAGCAGGCTAAGTGTACTGTCAGTCCCTAGATGGCACAGACACCATAAGCTCTTTTTGCTCACAAACAGTGGAGAGCTCTCAGCAACCCCATACACTGAGAGGTCGCTCGAGCTTGTAGCTGCTTGTGCTATCGATTTTACATTGAAGGAAGAAAGCTTCTTACTTAGGCTTCCAGCTACTTTTCAAAGTCCTTCGTCACAAAGCAAGGAAATCAGAAGGAAATGAAACAATGTTCCCCACATACAATTAATGAATGCATACGGAAAAATAATAATAATAATAATAATAAAATAATAATACAGCAAAAATGAATTCACAGCATTTTCTAGAGTTTGCTCTGTTTGGACTACACTACTTGTGCTTTTATAACTCAATGGTAGAAAATGAAAACCATTCTCCAGAACTAGATTTTTGGGTGCACTTGAAGCAGGCTGTCTTAAAACCCATCAATCTCAGCTAAACTAAAACAGTCAGCTTGTTGTATTTTGACAGTGAAATACAGGGGCTTGGAGGCAAACTGGCAAGCTATGGTATGACCTACTTTTTATCCAACTTGTTTCAGGAAGTTTTGCCTTGAAAGCAAAGCCCCAAGGTCTGCCTTTTTTTTCTTTTTTTTTTTTATGTGCACCAAGGCAAACATAAACGTGCACCTGTAGTTTAATAAGGCCTTCTGTCGTTATGGCAGTTGGGTGTTTGTCCATTGTACTGGTGCTGTATGGGACCACCTGAAGAACTGTAAACTTACAACGAATAACCCCATGTCCTCAGCCTACCGCTCACCTACGTGAGAGGGGATCCTGAAGCACCATTTCAGCTCTGATGAAACTATTTCATGTTAAATCTTAACTCCCTCCTCAGAAACCCTACTTGGCTGCCAAGGTAGTATAGACAGTGCTTACCAGTTAGGTCACCCAAGTGCCAATTATCCCTGGCAGATCTTCCCTGGACTTCCCCAGTCCATTCCTGTCCATTCTCAACCTGTCCTCCTCATTAGATCTGTGCTATTAAGCCAGAACTCCAAAGTCTGGGAAATTATAACGCTGCTATCCCATACATTTCCAATCAAAACCAAGAAAAAATATTGCAGCAAAATTGGCTAACTGCTAGCTTTGAGTACTGAGAACCAAAGAAATTGATGCTTCTAATTTCTTAGGAATGCTTTTAATGAAGTTAGGACCTAGGGATGCCAGCACTGCCGCCACTTCTGTAACCATGTCAGCCATTTATTTGCAAACAAGTTCAGGCTGGGTTTAGACTTGCCCTACCACTCCTTTCACTATGGCCTCACTGCATGAACTACAGAGCAAAGTCACTCTGCCATGAAGCCTCTGCGGGCAGATGGAGAAAGAAAGCAGGTAGGGCCTATGGGAAAATACAAGCACAATGCCCTGCCATGGGGTGGGGAAGTGGCACTCACCAGGAAAATGAGCCTTCTGATATCTGATCTGACCTGAAAATCCTAAACAGCAGACTCAAGCTTAAAAGATTCAGGATAGAGGTATTCAAACACTCCGGCAAAAAATGGGAAGAGAAGCCCAGCAGTCCCCAAGTGCCGAGAAGACAATTTTGCAGGTAAAAAAGCTGCAGTCACAGCAGCAAGCTACCTACACCAGGTGGACAGCCCCTTGACTATGGGCACGTTTGAACAGTACTCCTTAAGCCTTCATCCTTTCAAAATTGCTTTTTAGATGCTTCTGTGTGTTCAGCAGAAAGATGTTGGTCCTCCTTAAGCAGCACAAGGCAGCACTTTCCTCACAAGTCAATCTTTATATATACTCTTCATTTTTCCTAAGGCCATCATGTAACTGCAATTTTACATTAGATTATCATAATCCAAGATTCAGCCTGTTCAGCACAACCCACACTGGTGTAAGGTAGGTGGCTGTAACACCCAACATGGTTACAGTTCATCTCTTAATTCCCATCCTGGCTGTTGCTTGTGCTCTCAGCCATCTGCTCATCCACCTTCAGTTTACTCTTGAAATAGTCACGTGCCTTTGGAGAAAAGCTAACAAAATCTTCTCTTTAAAGAAAGATGCCCCATGGCAGCAATCTGTTCCAGAGATCTGCTCTCAAGATGTGCACATTGTTTGGAAAAATCCAAACAAAGAAGGAACTGCTTGTATACTATAGGTTTTGGTTTCTCACAACGCATGCATATATTCCCTTAACTTTCACAGAGCCATCTAAAATGCACTATAAAATACCTGGAAGTATGTATGGGAAGAGCTTAATTGTATGCTTACAAATTGGAAAAAAAAAAAAGAAAAAAAACACCACCACACACATCATTTCAGGCATTTGACACATCCCTTCTGTTCAGTCAGTTTTCTTTAATTTGTGCACCAGATATCACCTCGGTATAAACAGAACTGTGGTATACATTAAAACCCTCTTAATAAGCCAGTCTAAAAGTACTACAACTTTGTCCTCCTAAGCTAAACAAGACAAAAATTTCTCTTTTGCTTTATTCATTTCCAAAGGTGAAGACACATTGTGGATAAACTTGCTTACAGGTCAGGGCAAACACATAGAAAAGAACTACGTAACCTAAAGATGAGGATAAATAACTATAAATCAAGTGCGAGCACATTTAGGATGGAAATTATAAATCCTAGAGCTCTCTGGTTTTTGGAACAACCTCATCATAACCACAGCAGGGGGAAAAAAAAAAAAACCACCTTCAAATGGGGATTATGTGACACAGTGTTAGCCAAGGAGTGGGCCTGGTGGCCCAAGAGGGCCCTCCAGTTCCAAGCTCGTGTGAAGGTTATCCCAGCAGCCTGGTTTAGGCCTCCCTGCCTTCTGCAACATGCTTCTGCAGGATCCACATGTACTTGGCACTCTGCTGAATACTCTCCTATCCTTCAAGAACTTCAGGTACTACTGAGAGCAAAGCCGACTGTTGGACTGTACGGTGGAGCAACACAAAAAGCGACCCTGGGACCAATGTCACGCATGCAGCTTGAAGGCAGGACTCACTGCACAGGTGGGCGGCAAGCTCCAAAGAGCAGTAAGGATTGGCCTCTTTCTGAAGATGCTCTCAGGGCCACTGCTCCCCGTCAGCCTTGACAGCATCGGTCCGGATTGGCCGAACTCTGCGCAGGCTGCAGGCACAGCCCTGCCTCCAGCCAGAACAAGCAAGCGGCCCCGCAGAGCTGGGCAACGACACAGGAGCACCAGTAAAGCTATGCCAGCTATGAGACGCGCCTGGGAACCCGAGCCTGCTGCAAATAACTGAGCTGAGGTGTGGCCTGGCCTCACCCGTGCTCCGTCACCACGCAGCCACATTTCGGTGCCGAAGCTGTCCCCGCTCAGTGCCTGTCAGGGCAGGGAGGCACAGACCAGTGTAACCAACACTAGACTTTTTCATCAGGTTGACAGTTTAAACGTGTCATCAGCCTGATCCAATAAAAAGCAGAAAGAACAAAAAACAAAACACAACTGCAGCATTAATTCTAGACATTAACATAGTTCTGCGAGCAAATCTCAGAACCTGGGCTCGACTGACTACAGGCTGCTGCTTATCCAAAGATTAATCCAGATACAACAGAACAGCTTGAGTGATTTATGTTGTTCCACCTAATTAACCAACAAACAAAGGCAGAAAAGGTCTGTCTTTCCAGACTGAAAGCAATGCATTTAATTCAGTAGAAACGAAAGCTGATATTGTTTTAACTTTGGCAGATGCTCTATGGAAATTGCTAGCAATTAAATGTGTTACATTCAATGTTGTAAAATTTTCAAATTGCTTGTTTTGATTTGGCAACAACTAGCTCTGTATTGAGAAATTTTGGTTTTAGTTATTTCAGAGTTTGCACGTCATCCATCAAGAGTGTGAAAATACATCTCTGCTGACTGTAGAACAGTTGGCTATAAAATGAGAAGAGCAAACTCTTCCGCTACTACTGCTATTTTGTTTTACAGCAACACTGTAGCATACAGCAACACTGTAGCATATGACTGGATTTAACACTCAGCCCGGTAACCAACCTGCAGAAGGCCATTTTTACATTCCAATTTGTAACTGGTGCAACCAAAAGTAAAGCTTAAGGATTGCCACATGAACTTCACCAGCTCAAGTAGGATTTCTAACACCTCTTCACTGCTGAGTTGCACACACCAGTTGCGCTGCTTTCCTGCACTCTGCCTGCTCTGTGGCAACCCAGCCCAGCCACCTCCTGTCTGTGTCAGCCTTGTTCTGCCCTACAGCCCCACCTCGGCCAGGCTGGCTGCCCTCACAGCGAAGGTTCACTCAAAGCTGCCCTCCCAGGTAAAGGCCCCACCAAGCACGCTGACACATGATAAAGGTGCAGGCTCACTCTCTTCAGGCCTACATTAGGCTCTTCCTGCAGTCTCCAGACCGTGGTTTGTGTTTGCCTTTGAATTGCATTGGTGGTTTTTTGCTTCCACGGATTGCGAACGGTCAGCCCTAGAGCCCGAATGAGTCCATAAATGAAGCCATGAGCAGCACACGCATCTCAGCACAGATTCGTGGGGACTTTGGAAGGTCCCTTTCTGCCTGGAAGAAGTGCATAAACCTCAGGTGCCACTTAGCACCTGCATTAGACACCCATCCTTGCTGTCTGTGTGATTCCAGACACCATGTCGTGTTTAAGAATTGGAGAAGTCAGCCATAAACATAAGTCCCATGGCCACCTCCAAGGGGTGCCTGAGTCAGTCCACTTTCTGCCCAGCCTACAGCCTCCTGTGAGTATATCCACACAGCCAGAGGGCTGTATTTTAAGGTCACACCCAAATTATGACGCTTCACCTGGCATGCACATACCATCATTAAACCTGCACATGAAACTTCATAGGCAAAATAAAAAGGTGTAATTACATTTTCTCCATTTGCTGAAGAAATAACAATTCCTTTGATGGACGAATTCAGGCCATCGGGCTTTCTACCGAATCCCACCCAGCAAGATCTGTTTTCTAAAAATTAAGATGCTTATCTTCCTGGTTAAGTCATGAGTATCACCTGATATATTAAGATACCTTCTACAGAATTATCTCCTCTCTAAAATAGTAATATGTTCAACAAAGTGAATACCAAGATCACACCACAACAATCACTGTTTTACTTTGAGCACCCAAACAAACAAAACCTAACAAACGCTGAACANCTGTGTGATTCCAGACACCATGTCGTGTTTAAGAATTGGAGAAGTCAGCCATAAACATAAGTCCCATGGCCACCTCCAAGGGGTGCCTGAGTCAGTCCACTTTCTGCCCAGCCTACAGCCTCCTGTGAGTATATCCACACAGCCAGAGGGCTGTATTTTAAGGTCACACCCAAATTATGACGCTTCACCTGGCATGCACACATCATTAAACCTGCACATGAAACTTCATAGGCAAAATAAAAAGGTGTAATTACATTTTCTCCATTTGCTGAAGAAATAACAATTTCTTTGATGGACGAATTCAGGCCATCGGGCTTTCTACCGAATCCCACCCAGCAAGATCTGTTTTCTAAAAATTAAGATGCTTATCTTCCTGGTTAAGTCATGAGTATCACCTGATATATTAAGATACCTTCTACAGAATTATCTCCTCTCTAAAATAGTAATATGTTCAACAAAGTGAATACCAAGATCACACCACAACAATCACTGTTTTACTTTGAGCACCCAAACAAACAAAACCTAACAAACGCTGAACAGCTCCATGAATGGAATTCCTCAGTGCTGCGGTTTATGCTTCCCCTGCTTTCCCTCTGAAACCACTGTGATTTCAATAAAAGACGCGCATTCCTTACTATTTTCGAGTTTGTCTGCATTGAAGTATTGCATGGATTTTACATATAAGCTCTTTGGTATACTTCGGGGTAAATCTCTTATCGGTTCTGGTATAACACAGTGCCTTATTCTGCTGGGTCCACTTCCAACAGGAGCGTGGCAGGAGGACCTGGAAAGTGCATCTTCTGCTGGCAATATAAACGATCTTGTCCCCAGAGACCTACTCATCTCTTTAATTAAAAGCATTCTTGTAGTGATTTATGTGGTGGTGTCATGTCTTACAGGACATTCAAGACACAAATAGAACATGAAGTCTAACTGGAGAACCAGAATATATACAAACTGCTGAGATGAAAAAGGAAGAGTCTCCTTGTGTGCCATGAATCTTTTTAAATGGGCAGGCAAACAGCATTATGAAAGGAGAGAAACTATAACTAATGTAAGTAGCAAAAGTGGAGGAAGGTCTTGCTCTTCCACATATCCATATGGGACTTATCAGTATAACATTCTTCTAATCACTGCAGGATATTCAAACCCAAGATGGGAAGCAGCCTTGAGACAAACAAGACCGCAAAAGAAAAGTTATGAAAATGGAAGCAAGAGAAAGACACAAAGCAAAGGTGAAGCAAAAGATGCTAGTAAGTCAAGGGGCAACAAATGCATTAACCAGTGGGTATAAGATGAAGCTGCAGACATTGATTTCTTTTAAGCGATGTTGGCCAGAAGCAATAACTACAGCATCTGAGCATTGCAACAGATCCTGCCTGAGAGCAGGACCTTTCAGCAGCCTTCAGTCTTGACCAGCTCTGTCTGTTGAACAGCTTCCATTATGAACAAGAGCTTAAAATCTGCGTAAGCAAACAGAACACACTGTTTTTCCTCACTGGCAGATCCACAGCATAATCAACACTGCTTGGGTACTTAGTACCCAAGACCAGAAGTCCTTCCAGAGGCCACAAATAATGAATACACCACCAGTAGTGTCTTGCCTACTGGAATTACGTTGGTTTTATTTTAAATAATACCAACATACTGTTTTCCTTCCCAAATGAGTATGCTAACAAGAAACTGGTCATCTTGCAAGAGATTTCATGGTATTACTGCATTTCACTTTGAGTTAATGTTGATGGCTACCCAGTTGTAGAGTAATTCCTGGTTTTGTCAAAATAAGCCTGGCTGGGTATGCAGATGACTTGGTAAAACCCGTGTCAGCCTTGCAGCTGACATGATACGATCTGTATACATCTTTATTCAGCATAGAGGATGAACCTTCCTCCAGGTACCTATTCTCCAGCTCCATTTTACAAGTTCACAAACAGGTAAAGAGAACAGCACCTCAGGCTTCTGCCCTCACTGAAGCCCACCACTCTTGTGGGTTGCTGCCTGCCCACCTCTGCAGCCACCTGCCATCCCATGCCCAGCAGTTCTTGAAGCACCCTGCACTGCCTGGCCAGCAAATTCTTCAAAGCCAAAGCCAGACAGCAGGTCCAGATTGAAGAATCATTACAGAGCATTTCATTTGACAGAAAAAATATCTGCTCGGCAGGCAAGAAGTCTTATTTTACATAGCTAACATACCAGCACTGTATGTACGGAGTCTCGAAGTGAGGGAAAAGAAATTGATGCTTTTTCTTTTTTGATGGTGACTTGCCAACCTGAGCTGTTTATTTCCAAAGCTCCTAACGTACTCTAAGAAAATGTGTCTAAGAAAAAGTTTACAGCTATTCTGTGAGTTTCTTCACACACCTGTATGAAGCCAGATGCTTCTAACTGCAACAATTACTCGCCATTCCCAAAGTATTCCCAGGTGCTAGGAAATAAAAAATGGCACCTCCCCACACCATGTGGACCAGACTTTCTGCCAAGAAATTAACAGAGAGGCCGAGCTGCAGGTCTCTTGGTGGCAGCAGGCTTGTGAGTGAGCCCCAGGGAAGCAAGCTGAGGAAGGAGGGCTGTGCGGAGATGTCCAAACAAGGAGCTGACCGCTAAAGCTCAATACTACAAGCAACCCTCGTTTCTGAGAGCTGCCTGCCCGGTGCTGGCTCCAACCTCCATGGTCCCAGCCGGGCACTGCAGCTAGAAAATGCATCAGCGATAAAGTCAGAATATGTTTTTGAAACTGTAGTTCGACTCAAGGGGAAAAATGTCTAACGCTAGCAAAAACTCCATACACCAAAATCTGCACTGCATTACGTATAAAAGTACTTTCCTTCCACTAGGGGGGGTTCAGCTGCCAAAAACAATCAAATGTTATCATAGTGCACGCAAACTCCACTCAAATCACATCAACCGAAAAAAAAAAAAAAGGCAGG
>VXAV01006386.1:496051-519278 GCA_013399715.1 Alectura lathami | reverse complement strand
AGCACCTTGATTATGAGTCATCTGTGTAATGGGAACTCTGAAATCTTGGCTGCAAGTCTAAGGAACTACAACTTAAAAATAAAATAAAACTAACACCCCCACACAAAGAAACTCAGGTACAACATTTTAAGTTAAAGGAGCAATTCTCATTCACATTTGAGGCACAGGTGGCCATATTATAATGGTTGCAGAAAAGTGTCATTACTTTTATTGATAGAGTGAAAGTATTTTGACTGCTCGGTTGTGAATGGGTAGCAGAACTGCATCTCCACTTCCCTTAGTCAGGCAAGCACAGCTGTGTTTATTGCTCTGCGCACAGAAGTCNGCACCCTCCAGACTCCTGGAAAACATTCAAGGCTTTGCATTCTGTGCAAAAAGGGTTTAAAATGAAATCTGCTACTCGTTAAAAACAGCCTATCCCTGTTTCCCTGTGGAAAGCCAACAGCCCAGAGCATGGAAGCCAAGCCAATGTTATTGTGAGGGGAAGAGCAAGAGGACTGTGAACTGAAAACTGTGAACAGCAATGCACATACAGGATTGTGTCACATGATGCCAGTGAGAAATCTCAGTGAATAAAACATTGAGATCACTGCAGAGTCTTAGTCACTAAGAAATGTTGATGCACAAGCTCTGTGAAGGATGTGTTAGCTTACATACTGGAGAATGGATACCCAGAGTCCAGTCACTGAACAGTAGAGAGACGATGTGAAAAAACTCCCACTCTGATGTTTTAACCACAAAGATGTCCCTTTGTTGGTAGAAATTCTTCTGAAAAAGTGCAACTGCATCAAAATGTACATAACATGTAGAGTAAAAGGAGAAAAGAATTAGAAGCTAATGGACAGTGCACAGTATCACACAAGTATTTGGCTTGTTTCACATGTTTTGGCAGTGTGTTTACGCTACAGAGGTGGGTAAAAGCAGTTGAGTCTGAGACCATCCATGGTCAGCCCCATGCTGCCATGGTTCCCTTTGCACCTCCAGTGTGTGGTTTATTTGCCTTTCCTCTTACAGCAGAAAAGGCACATTGTTGTGGAATCTCATTTAAATTTTTATGAAAAAATAATAAGATTTGGACTCAAAACTTCTACCACTGTGCCAGAAAGCTGTGAAATTAACTTGGCTAGTGTTTATAGGAAACATGAACAAATGCAATGATGAAAGTATGCAGCAGCTTAATGGTGAAGTCGGAAATTCTCCTTTCTTTGTTTTATTACCATCTTACATCATTAAAAGCACTGTCATATACCAGCGGCTATCAAAAAGGGCAGGTTTATCTTGGTGGTTTGGAAGAACTTAAAGGATTTTCCAAAGTCACACTTGGAAGGGATCAGGAATAAAACTTAGAGACCTCCTCTAAAAAATGGTGGAGTCTGTTATCTTCATTGATATTAGACCAAGGCCAGGCTGGATGGGTTCCTGGGCAGTTTGATCGAGTGAGCTAGTGGTTGGCAACCCCTGTCCAGGGGGGTTGGAACTAGATGATCTTTGTGGTCCCTTCCAACCCAAGCCATTCTGTGATTCTATGATATTTGGGAGGGGATAGAATAGAATAAATCACCTTTGTGTATATGTCAGAAGTCTTCCTACAGGTGACGATATCCACATTAAAAAAGCAAACAAACTTCTGTAGAAATGTTACAAATGAGATTTCCCTAATCACAGTCACATATATTTGTAGATGATGGAAGTTAATCCAGTAAAGGGGACTAGTCTAGTAGTGTGCTTTCCCATGGTTGTGAACGCCTTCGCTTGCCTTTTTCAGTAACTTGTGGAGAAGTGGCAGGAAGATCTCAGTATTAGACAGATTTACAACAGACTAGACCAAGAGAAACAACAACAGAGTATTCATTCTTTTGCTTTGAAATACTCCTGGACAATGTGACTAGGCAAGTGTGGGAATTTTCACAACTCTTCTACTCTAAATTTCCTAGCTAAACTTCCTCCAACAGATTCTCTTGAAATTGCTGTTATTTAAAATACAAGCAGTTCATGTTTTTTAAGACAGCAGATATAATGCAATAATAAAATGCTTCTGTCCTCATGTGTACTTAAGGAAGCAATAGTAAAAGTAACTTTGAGGTTTGGAACTTGGACTTTTGTTTCCGCTTATTGTTGTAAATTGCCCACCCAGTGAATAGTTTAAGTTCATTATGCTGATGTATGAGATGTGTTGAGAAACTCTTGATGTTGTTTTTGAAACTGGGGCTCAGTTTCAAATTTCTCAAATTTCGTCATCACTTCCCAGGAGAGAGCAGTGCAAAGAATTGTGCAGAAAATTACTGGTAGTCTATTGTTCAACCTGAATGTGTTCAAGTTCCAACAGCACTGATTCTGCTGGATCTTCATCCACGTTTCTGTTGCTTTATGGCAGTGCTGTGACCTGTGCTGATTTTGAGAGCTCAGTCTGGGCCAATTTCTGGATTTGAACATGAAACCAATGTTCAGCATTCAAATGACCTAGGCGACAGAGGGAAATAGAAGATACATTAGCAATAACCAATCTTCATTGTGCAGCAGCCTTGAAAACCAATCTTTACAGTCTTAGTCCCACTTCTATGTCTTTACAATCCCGCAGGATGGGGCTGAGTACCAAAGCCTCAAGCTAAAAGGTTACATTCCACTCCTGTGTGGGTGTGGAAGGGCCGTGGCTGCCAAGGAAAGCATCTAGGACTCAGTAGTGATGGTTGACAGGGGCTCGCTGCTAGAGCAGGGATGGTGCCAATTAGGTTCATGCACTCAAGATTGTTTTGCAATCAAGTCACTGCCTGAGCCTTCTGACTTAGGTTAAGAGACTTTGGCTGGACTTTCAGAAAAAAAAATCAGAAGCTGAGAATGTCTCCGTTGACCTGCAAAACCCCAGGAAGACTTTGCTTAAAGACACAGGCAATTGGAAGTGTGCCAGCTAATGAAATGAAGACTGTCTGAAATTGAAGCAGGGAGCCCCCTGTAGACACGATCCTATCCTGCAGTCTTGTTACCAGCTGCAAGAGGGTTTATGACGAGTCCGGCCTGCTTTACAGCCTAACGAAAGACCTTTGTCTTTTAATAAGTACCTCCTTCTTTATAATCTTTGGACATCTCCCATTTTTCTACATAAGGAGGAAGATGGAAACTGCCCATGGGAGAAGCCACCAAAAGTGCCACAATTGCTAAAAAAAGCATTTGTTTTACTGTATTTAAAGACGAAATTAAAATTTAAATAACACTGTACTTTTCAGTACAAAGCAGCTGTGATGGAGCTAATAGTTTAAAAAAGAATAGTCTGATCTAGTGGTTGGCAACCCTGCCTACAGCAGCGGGGTTGGAACTAGATGATCTTTGAGGTCCCTTCCAACCCAAGCCATTCTATGATTATATGATTAATGGAATCAAGGCAGCATATTTAGTGTACAGCAACTTCTTCTAGATTATATTCTTTAATGAACTTATTAAAGTGGTGACTGTTTTTGTGCCTCTGTCAGATTCCTTTGCCACTGGCTCTGTGTTGCTGTTATTGGGCAGGAAAAAAAATAAGGCAGTGGTTTGGATACTGAAGTCTTCAGAGAATAGCAAATGGAGGACACACGAGAGTGTCCAAATAGGAACAGAAGGCAGAGGCCAAGATAAAAACCTCCAAGAGCGACTGAAGTGCGAACACAATAAAACCTTAAATAAATCACTGTAGCCTTGCCACCTGAATGGGCCTCTGAACTGCAGTTTGAAAAATATATCGCTTTAAACAGAGTTGTATCAATCACTGTCCCTTTGTGATGTGATTGCATTGTCAAAATAAATGAAATGTTCATAAACTGCATGTTGTAAAGGAAAACTCAACCAGCTGCCAGTGAAAACAAATTGCAGTGCAGCAAGATAGAACCTCTAAACTCAGTACTCACTCTCATTAAGATTAATTCGTTGCCATCAAAAACATCAGAAGTGTGTGCATAGGCTCACCTAGGTCTCTAGGGCATGCGAGGAGATTAATGGCCTATACTAAATGTAATAATTTTCATTGACTGAATAAGAAAAAATGTTATTTTCTTTATCAGAACTGTGAGCCACCTTGTTCTTTATGTGATCTCTCTCCATGGACTCTTAGGCAGTTTCTTCCATCTGTCCTGTTCCACCTCCACTCAGGAAATGATGTCTCACTCCTGTCTCTTTTCTAGCATGTAGCTGTAGCAGATAGTTCTCATACTGCAACTAGCAGTTAGATCACATTTTCCCAATAGTGCTTTTAAAATCTATCCAGTCGTGTGCATCTGGTGCATTTGGACTAAAGGTAGAGGCTGCTGTGTGCCAACAAGAACCCAGTGAATTTCTCTGTATCTTACTAAATAATTTTTTAATGACTGTAAGATCAGTGCATCCAAATATTCCTAATTCTTCCTGTCTTTTGCCAGATTCATTCTGTATAAAACTACTGTATTGAACCTGTTCTTGTAGATGAGTGTTGGGAAATCATAAATATTGAAAAATTTCTGGTTGATGCTCTCCTTCATTAGTAAACCAGTAAACAGCTTTAGATCACTTCTGCCAATTGATACAACTACATACCGGAGGTGTGTTCCTCCACCATAGGCATATGTATATAGAAACAAATTTTGATTATCAAATGGAAATGCTATGTTAAAGTTTGTCTTCCGTGAACCTCCGCAAAACTCAGGATTCAGTACAACTAAGTGAAATCTCCCATATCTGCTCCCATATCTGAGACATGACTCAGAAAACTCTTCAGACAGCTGCGAGAACTGAGCTGTTTCAAATATGTTCTGTGTCTTAGTTTTTGTTTTGGTTTTGATAACTTTTTATTTCCCATTTTGTAATCAAGAATGTTACCCTCTGTTTTGCTGGACCCAACTTGTTTGCTTTTTTGAATCAGTCTAGCATTAATGATAGCCCCATACAACTGTGCCAAAAATAAAGCATATTGTCTTTTTCCCCAAGTAGCTGTATTGATTGCAGTGTAGCAGAGAATTTGAAATCCAGAAGTAGTTCAGGAAGCTAATTGGGAGTGAGTTTCCCTTCAAGCTGCAAAGATTGATTTGATAGTTAATATAACCAAGGGTTGTATAGGAGAGAGAAATACTAGCTGGTAAACCTGTTCTCTGACACAAACCAGGCAGATCACAATTCCTCTGTATAACACTTGATGTATTTCATACAGTCCAATGACTGCTACACTGTGTAAACCCCAGGAGTGACAGGGGAGTGCGAGAAGGGAAGTGGTTGTTTCTATTTTTGATTTTCAAAGATTTTTCACCAGGTGATACCTTTGCCTCATTCTGAAACACTGTAGGCAGGTGAGCTTCATCCATTGAAGACTTCATAAAAGAGAATTGTCAGGAAAAGACTTGTTGGAAAGTCTGAAAGTGTAATAGGTAATAGATGATGCCATCATTGAGTGAACTAGCCCAGGAAGTAAGCCTGTTCTTCCATCAAAACTGTGTGTACCTATGTACAAGTGTTTATACCCCCATATGGTATCTCTCCACATAATGTCTGTTAATGATACCTTAAGGCAAGATTAAACAGGAGTAGTCTGGTGAGTGGTAAAGAGGATGGTTAGAGAGGGTTGTTTGCATCTTCCTTCTCTTCCCTTATCCCTTGTTATTAAGGTTTTTTGCTTGTCTTCTAATTTCAAGCTTATCCTTTAATTTCAAGGCATGTCAAGTGGGTAAAACCTGGGCTCAGTGGAATGGCTAAGATGGAACTGCAGCTGGGAGGAGTATGTGGCAAGGTGGTGAGGACTGCCAAACACGATGTAGTATCATTAGCATGGCAGCTTACGCAGATCTGCACTGCATTCCCAAATAGACCCTTCAAAACAAATTTTAGCCCTCGTTATAAATCAGAAGTAGAAATGTGGACAAATGAAAGCTTTTCTTTTGCTTTGCAGCTGAAATTATCATCCTGGAAACGCAGTGGCTCATACCATGCAGGAGACTTCTTCAAACCGTTTAGTAATATGCCACTCTTTCCTTTTGGTGAAGAATGCTGCATGGGGTACGGCTGAGCTACGTATGTTTTCAAGACATGAAATCTTAAAAGAGAGGAATGGCGGCCTGTAAAATGCACTTTGATAGTGTTAAAAACTTGAAACCACTTGCAAATAATGCTGTTCTTTCCTCCCACTTCACTTTCCAGTTCTGAATTGCAAGGCAGCCAAGAAAGCATTCCCAAGAGCTCTCCTCAAAGTCTGAATCATTTGCAATCTTGTTTTAACTTCTTTAACAGATTTAAAATAACTTCTGAGACTATGTATGTGCCAAAGAATACATTGCAATGGTTCATACATTGCTTTTTAAAAAAATACACAACAGGTTGATCTTTTTTATCTTGCATGTACATCCTACATATTTGAAGAAGAAGGTGTGAGAAAGCAGTGCTGTGGTGGCTTTATGTGAGAAATGGCATTTATCACTGTAGGGATCTAAATACTAAGAAATCTATGAAGAGAAAATTGAGAGTTTATTATACACAGGATACTAATTAGACATTTCATGCTGGTTTAAGGTTAAGTTTTCACTCTGAGGGGAATTTGATTCCTGAAGTACAGACAGGAATTAGGTGTCTAAAGGTCTGCTGAATGCTTGAACTCAGATGAACAGCCAGCTTCCAACTTTACCATGATCAGCTATTTGAAAATTAATCTTGCAGAGAACCATCCTGAATGTTTCCCACTTACACTCTGTTTCACAAATATTTGCATGTACACAATGATGAATGTTCAATTTTACACAGTGCTGTTTTGATTAGTTAATGTAGTCGTGGAGTTCACACAAATGTACATGAAAGGCAGTGCAGCTCACAATTTCCTTCGCTGACTGTCTTCCATGCTTCGTTTCCCTGCACCAGGAATGTATGCTCTGTACTTCCAGCTGAGGAGAGCATGACTGGAGTTACGGTACGGAGGCAGGATCTGTTTGTCTGCATTTACTTGGATTTGTTTTGTTTACCACTATGTGTGTAGAGTCCAATGTACTGATCAGTGATTTTGGTGTGCCTGTATTATAATCTCATCAGCAAAAAGAAATAGCATGAAAACACTCTTTAAAAATAACAAATAGCCTGCAGTGGAAACTGGTCATCTGAGGATCTGGTTATATTCTGTGTTAGGATGGAATCTTACTTCCTGGTATTACTACTGCAGCTGGGTTATAAAAGATGAGAGAAATTGGTATTAACATAGTTATCTGAAGAAAATTATTCCCATAGGATGTAATGACTGAAACGTTACTGAAAACTTGAAGTGTCTAGTTTGCAGCTTGGAAGATATTTCAGACACTGATTGAACCAGGGACAATGGTCTGTGTTAGTTGCTATGGCAGTGCCATAAGGGGTCAAATGTACATGTTGAATGTCAGCAGCCAAGGTCTTGGGTCCACTTCTGAACTTGCACCTCCATTGATACCATTGGTGAAAAACTCTGCTTCAGATATAGCATCTTTAAGACAAGAACTGTGACGAAACTTCTGGGGCAACACAGTGGTTTGTGCAGTGGTTTAATGGACTAAGGTGCCACTCCAAATGCTGCCATGCCATAGAGTTTTTCAGCTATATAAACTTCAGTTTTGACTGAATCTAGGATAAAGTGAGAGAGCAAGGATCTAGTTTAGTATCATGTGGGATGAATAAGGTCAGGGAGGACTGACATGTATTTGCATGGCGCTCCCAGCCTGACAGTTTAATATCTAAATACAGTATGTGTGTATTCATGTAGCTTTGATAGAAAATACTACTTGTCGTGCTTACGAAAAGATCTCATGCCTTTGATTTCCCTGCTTCAGTCTGTGTGAAGAAGGGGATGGGAACTTGTTCCTTTCTGTGCCACTTCCTTGAAAAAGTAGGCGTGCATGTGACCTTGCTGAAGGGAACAAGAGAGACAGGTCGGTCAAACTCTCAAATTTGGCACCTGTCTGTCTGTTTTTTCCCCACCCAAAAAACTTCACAAATAAATAAGCAATTACATGGCTCCTACTAAATCTGCCTTGAAAAAAGACTAAATGTACTTAGACTACTTTCTGTAGGCTGGTTTTCGTTGGGAAGGCCATAGAATGGTCTCATTGGTACTCATTCACTTTGAGTGATGGTATTTCAACAAGCAATCTGCCTACCAGCTTTCTCTGGCAACAGTTGTATTTTATAGTGAGTGTTCAGCATGATCTAAGGGAGCTAAAAAGCTTTTCCTCTGTGTTTAGTACAAAGCCTTTCTCTACCTCTGAATGTAGCAGCATTTTAATGAGAACTGAAGTCCACTGTTCGTTATTTGCAGCATTAGTAACACCACGCATGTGGGAACAGGTGAATGCGGATCAAGGGAGAGCCCAGCAAATGCATACAGAACCAGCCTGGACCGAGCTCTGCTCCTTTTCTCTGTGTTCAGCAGCAGTCTGGCCACTTACATATCTCAAAGACCTGAGAAATGTGGTGTAAGGTAAAGAATAAGTCAATGAAATGAGGTGGAGGTTATGGAAGTAGCTGTTCCAGCAGAACCAAATAATGAGCAGTAAGCCCAACTGGACTCAGGTGGGCCCTGTGTGCTGGTTGCCTTTGCTGTGCCGCCACGGTGCAGATGGTGCTGACACAAGTGCTGTGGGTTTTATTAACTGGGGCTTCCCACAGCCTTGCCAGGAATGTCCTTTTTCTGGGAGCATGGTAGATGTTCTGCTGTAACCTTATGTTTTCAAAATGGAAATAATATAAAGACGTACAATGCGTCTGAGAAATGTGTATGCGATCCACTTTTCTTAAGCCTCCAAGAGTAGATAAAAGGCTTTTCTAAGCTATCAGTGGATTTGTTTGCCAGATGCTTTCCAGATGAGTACAGCGAGGGTCGAGAAAGGAGGACTTCTGGCTCAACACTATCTTCTTGATTCCTTTCATATTTCTTTCGAAACTAGTATTTGATTTTTGAGGAGCAGGAAAAAAACCTTGGCAAGTAGAAGGCTTTTTGGGGAGAAGATTAGTCTTGAATAACATCGTATAGAAAGATTGAGCATTTTTAGTCCTAGAGAGATGGAGTAAATTCCTCAAGGTTTTCCCAGATTCTTAGAAGGATTTCATTTTTTAAATAAATGGGTGTTAACTTTGCTAATGTTGAGGAATGTTCTGTATGTGAGAAGTCTGAAAATAATAAAATTGGCATTTTAATTACTTGCAATGTTTTTTTTCCCCATGTCCAGTATGTAAGAGGCCACTTGTTCAGCACATTCTGCAAAGCAAAAATGGAAACAAGCTAGTACTTTGTTTTCTGTTTACACCCTGACATTTCTAAACAAGAGAAGAATGCAGAACACTTGTGGAAGAGATGGTTTTCTCCTAGATTTGCAAGAAATAACAAATGATAAGTTTGATTATGATGAACTTGATTTGATAATCAGATATTATATGAGAAATAGTCAGAACAAATAGACATCCCCAGAGAGTCGGGCACTGTGCAGTATAAAAACAGTTTTTGTCTAACAGTAGTAGTTTGACTGCAATGCTGCTTTAGGATTTGCACACATCCTCATGCTAGAATGACAGTCTTGTCTTGGCATCTCAAGCATCTTCATGGTGGGATAGAGCCTCCCTCACAGGAACAGCTAGCAGTCTTCCTCTGATCGGCAGAATTACTGACCTGAGAACTACCTGGTGTGAAAAGAAAAACACTGAGAAACACCACAAGCTCCACTTCAGGCTTTTTTCTGCATTCCTGCTCTAAACTGTAGGCTTAGCAAAGAGAGTCTGACCCGTCAAAACTGACACAAGCAGATACAAATGCAGACCTGGGGCTCTTCTGCACTACCACAGCCTTCATGCTTCTTAGTTGATGGGTAATTACCAGAAAAACAATGAGACTGTAGCCTTTGCAGATTTCTTTCTGGAGTTCTTCAAACTCAGTCTTAGCTTAAAAACAAAGAAATGGTAAGGATAAAGCAGAGAACAGTTCTGACAATGCTCCAGCATGTACTGGGGAAGGTGCTGATGGAATGGGGAAGAGGATGCAAGGCGTGATTCTGATGAGGTGACTTCTAGACTGGCACCCCAACTTGAAGTACCTAGGCCAGAAGACATCTGTCTGTTGAAAATGAGTTTGCCTGTTGTTCTCAGTGTCCCACAAGCCCTGCTGCAAGATGCTTTGAAAAGCAATACATAGTTTCCTCAGTTTATCCTTCTGGATAGAAGGTGTAAAGAGGAACGGAGTGTTGCCGTGTGGAAAAAAAAAAAAAACACTGTTGTTCCCTCACCATTCTCTCTGGAGAATAAGGTCAATTTTCTGAGCTGAAGATGAAGGATTGCAGGTATCTCTTCTTCCCCTTATTCCCAGGCCTCTCACAGAGTTGTTCCTATAATTACGGAAAGTTTAGGCTGAGTGCATGCAACTGGGCATCAATTTGTGTTGCTAAGACCGATCATTTTGAACATCTTTAGACCTCTTGTTATCCCTTAGCTTCTGCTAACATATAAAGCACTAGCTCATAAGATTGGTGTAGTCACAATAGTACCATCAGGTGACTGACCAGAATTCACGGTTAGTCTGCTCCTACTAGCAATAAAGAAAAAATTTGGACAAAATTCTTTTTGCCATGTTATATGTTGCAATTGTTTGGAATGTAATTGTTTGCCTTGCAGGAATGCAGGATGTAGCATCTCTCATCTTCGCCAAGAAGGGCTTTTGTCGACAGTCGTTGGCTTTCTTACATTCTTTTAATCTTTTAAGTTCTATCTATTTAATTCTGTGTTTGATTTCTTACTATCAGCTTTGAAAGATAGTATTTGTTTTATACAAGCACCTGATAACATAAATAATATATTGTTAAGAGATCTATGATATCTGTTTCTCCGAGAATTGGCAAAAGAAGAAGAAAAATCATTCCAGAGGATGCATTCAGACAGCTCTGCTCCGAGTTATTTGACCAGTTGTCAGCTCTGTGCCATGGCTACTTGATGGCATGTATTTCTCAGGAGTGGGGAGGAAACAAGGTCGGCCCTCACTCAGCAGCCCCACACAAGGACTAGGGGGAGAAGGAAAGCAGCAGAGATGGGGGAGGTTGATGGCAGCCTCCCTTCACCTCCTTACCTTACAATTCTTGACAATTCTTGTGTTATTCAGTGTTACCTTCAACAGAGTCAATAACCCCTTGTGTTGTGGAGGTGTTGCATCCAATATCCAGACAGGCTAGATGTACTACATTTCCCTAGTTTGAAGTGAAAAAAAGTTGTCCTCTCAGGAGAAGAGATCAGGTTTTGCCATGACTTCTATCTGTCATAAATCTATACCATTTTGTCATCTTTACAGTTGCGTTCCTATCTGTAACTGTTCTTATTTTGGAAGCTTGTTCTAAAGCCCTTAATATTGTTCAGCTTAAAAAAAAAAAAACAGCCTGTCATTATCTCATGAGCTGTTCTCCCTTCCCCTCATCTGTGCCTTGAATATTCCAGTCAGGGAGCCCTGCCTCTGCTTTCCTCTAGGTATCAAACACCCTTGCCGCCAGGTTTGGTGCTGCGTGCCAGGGCACTCTGCAAGACCGTGACAGGCCTAAATACAAAGTGTTGGCCTCGAGTAGGTAAATTTGGCTGGCTGCATAAACTCCATTGTGTTTTCATACCAATAATAGTTCTTCTGTTCTAGGAATATGAAAAATAAATGGACATTAGCATGCTGGAGCTATCGACTAGTAATAAATCACAGTGCTTAAATGTTTCTGTATAGAAATCATGCAGCTCTCCAGTGCAAAGCTATGATTTAGCTGCCCCTGGGGGGAACCAAGTAGTAGTTGTTTTGCATAAGTGCTTTCAGCTGGAGTGCAGAAAATAATGTATCATTTGGGGCTGTCTGCTTGGCAAGTCTGTCAGCTTTGCTGCACAAATTGCAGTTGAGGGAAAAACTCACGTTTCTCACCACCCCTAATGATTTGTTTAGCAACAAAGCATTGCACATCACTTGCAGGTTAACAAACAAGCCAAGCTAGACCATATTATTCCAGAGTTTCTCCTTGTATAGAGTTGTGACTTCAGTAAAATGGCATTGTTCGCGTAGGCACATATTGTCTGTTCTGTGTTCAGGACATGGGAAACCTCAGCTATGTCAAAAATCTTTACTGAAGTATTCAGAATACATTTTGAAAAGGCATTCCTCCATCTAGCTGTCAATCAGTGCTCCCTCTGCTCAAACTAACAAATGTGAGCACAGATATGTGAACTGGTATTTTATTGGGCAAATCTGTTCATGCCCAGTCAAGAGCATACAACTAACTCATCACTTGTACAGATGGACTTTTCTCCAGTAGATTTAAGGAATAAGCACAGCTTTGAAGTTCTGGAAGAGGGAGCACACTTTGCGATGCACGGTACAGGACATACATTAGCAATTAGTTATTACACTCTCAGTTTGTTTTGAGTGTGAGTTATACATCAGTCCTAACTGCTATAGCACCGCTGAGCCCACGTAGCTTGGGTGGCACTTTCCAGTTACGAAATCCAGCTGGAGAGCTGATCATTTCGGGACATTTGCCCTCTTCATAGGAGTATGTATGTCTTTGCACACATCAAGGAGGCTGCACTTGCAGACAGCATTTGGGACCCTGGCTTCTAATAGCTTTTCCACTGAACCTGCTATAGTGATGCTTTCCTGCACGAAATTGAGGCACAGCGGTGCCCTGTCTGTGCATCAGATGGCTGCAGGGAGGGGCCTGGCAAGGGCTGTGCTCTTTTCTTACATGAGAGAGGTGAAGCAAGGACACTGAGCAAGAAGAATGGAGTATCCACGGAAAGAGCAGAGCTCACGTGTTGCAGCTCCCAAGGAGGCGGGCAGGCTGTGGGACAGAGAGCAGCAGTGGTGCAGACCAGAGCTTGCTAGAGGCAGGTTGGAACAAGCAGCTGCAATTTCAGCAGCCAGTTTAACCAAACTAAACTGAGCGAGTAAGAGCACAAGCACAGTTCTGCAACTGCTACATGCGTAACTGAGTTTTCTTGGTGGCTCCTCACTGTTAGGGCACGGCTCTGTACTGGAATGGTTCAGTCACAGGTGTACTCGCTACAGGATGAAGAGAAGTTTCATGTTGAAGTTCATGCAGATCTGATGCATTACACAAAAGTTCATGAGCCTATGCCTCCAGACTCTGGGGACTCCTTCATGGAGCCATTGGCAGTAGTGAAGCAAAACTGGCTGTGTTCTTCCAGGTGGGGTGTTTCAGGTTTCTCTTCACCAGCCATTTGTGCTGCAGTTCTGCAGTGTTGATGACAGTAGGCTTTGGCACAGCAGATTGTACAAGCTTTGTGATAACAAATGGCGAGACTGTCAGCCACTGCAGACCCCTGAAGTGCCCCAAATAGAACTTGTGGTGCTCAGCAGTAGCTCAGGCTACTGAAAACAAGGGCCCTGTAGTTCTGCTCAGCCATATGGATAGATGGCTTTTATGAGCAACCAACAGTAGCATAAACCAAGGTGAAAATTTGATTTGTGTATGCAAATGCTTTTAGCCAGTTAGCCAGCATGTCTTGCGATCTAGCAAAATGTGTGTAACTTGTTTGTGGGCAGTTGGATTGAATTCCACCTGCTGGAGTTAGCCAGCCAGCTGCTGTTCAGCCATCCACAGACCTGCCCTGAGGCTGCTGCCGCTCCTGCTCTGAAAGGCACGATGTCTTCTGAGCTCTGCATCTGGCCTCTCTGTTAGTCTAATGAGTAGGATTGGGAATTGATCCTGGGGCCACTGGGGGAACACCACTACTGCTAATGCCACTTGTGGGTTAGGGTCTAGGAAAAGCTGATGCTGGAATGGCCAAGAGGACTATGCAACAAAAGCATCCAACAGTATCGCAACTAGTGGAGAGGCTGCATCAATCATAGCAGAATGGAGCTCAGTTTTGGCTGTTAAACACATACAAAATCCCTGATGTACACTTAATGAGCTAATTGCACAGGCTGAAGGCACAGCAGGAGCCACCTACAGCAGGTCTGCACCCAGGCAGTGCAGGAGTGCAGCGTGCCTGGATCCCCGTGCCTCTCTTCAGGGCGAGCAAATGTACACGGCCAATGCAAATGAAACTCCTGAACCCATTTCCATGTTCACCTTGTTTTCCTGTATAGCATGTTTGTAAAAGTGTGCTAGTTAAACACAGGCAATACTCGGCAGGAACATCAGGGTCACGTACACACTTCTGGCATGGTGTCAGCCCCCTGGGAGAGGGCTGCGGCAGTTATAGGTGGAGCTGTCTGAGACAGCTGCAAGTGAGAGGTTCACAGACTTCTCTTGGAACATTGCCTGCAGGGCACAGATGCGATACCAGGGGATGAATAAGCTCCTCTCTGTTACATGTTTGTAGCAACACGGCTGGTTTTGTTTCTGATGCTGAATTTTTCCAACAACATTGCCTCCTCCTCCCAGGCTACAAGGAGCACTTTGCAGGACCTGTAGCAGGGTGGCTGTGCTGTAGTCAGTGTGCAGCATGCAGGATGTCTCCCGTGACCGTGCCGCTGCTGAGTGTATCTGTCCGTGCCCCTGCCCCTGTGGATCCCCTGGAGCTCCCTGCTTGCTGCACCAGCCCTGCCTGGCTAGGAAATGTGCTGCTTGGAAGGGCCTCCAGTCTCGCTCCACTCGCTGTCCCAACACCTTCCAGACCATGCTTTGCTCTGTGCCCTCTGACCTACAGATTATTTTCATCACTCTTTTGTTTGCATATAGCCTCATTTTCTTGTGGTGAATTTTCTTATGAATGTTTGTTTCACAACATTAAGAAATTTCCCACCAGAAGGCAACCTCTGCCTTGTTTATTTAGACATATTTCCTTTCATTTTTTTCCACTTTGAAAATTCCATTCAGTATTGGTGGCTTCAGTGATAGTAACAGAGCACTAAATGCCTTTAAATAAACAAACAAACAAACAAGAAACACTGATCAGATTCTCATTTGTATAGCATAGGTTGGCTTTAGATAAAATACTCCAGGGTATTTTATTGAATTTCTTTGCATTGGCAACCAATGAAGGACTGCCTTTGTGTTTATAAATCCTCTGAGAAAATCCAAACAAAAGTTCAAGCTACTGTGTTGTCTCCTGTACTTATTTGTCTAATGGGGATACAGGAATGTTATCTGCATTTTAAAAAATAAAAAATGTAAGAGATCAAAGGACATCATAGGAGGAGTGGGTAAACATTTATGGATTTCAGTTGGAAAATAACAAGACCATTAAAGTCCAAATAGTAGGAGGGTCTTTCCTTTGACAAATAATATTCAGACGAGTCTGACCTGTGTCTTATTATCCTGGCTAAGTTTTACTGGAAGGTTTGTTTTACAGCATGGATTTCAGCAGGCCTGAGGACAGAGAACAGATCTGAACTGGTAATGCACGTAATAAGGAGGCAGTGGTTATTTTATGACTGGAGGAAAAATAGCAAGCGTGTTCTTACATGCTGTGGGATCATAATTCAGTGATACTGAAATTGCTACCAATCTTTAACATTTCAAAGCAATGTGCAATAGAAGAAAAATTTGCTGTTTTGCATTGTCTATAAATTTTAATTCCTTATTGCACAGTAAAGCATTATTTATTTATTTGTCATTTGATAATTTATCTTTGTTGGAATTGGTCATGCTTTTGCTGTAATAATTGAATCCCTTGGTTAAAAAAAAAAAAAGACTGTCATCTCCTTAGCATGTACTTCCTTTTATTAAAAAAAAAAAAAAAAAAAAAAAAAAAAAAAAAAAAAAAAAGAATTAGAAGAAGACTTTGAGGGGAATAAATGCAAAAATAAGCTGAAAATGTTGTGGTAGTTTGTATACTACTACTTTGTCTACTGCATTAGTGTTGGAATCCAGATCCAGAGCCAACTGTTTTTGTTTTGTCACTGGTGTACATGCTTTTACTGTGCTACAATCCCCATGTTCTGATTAACCTTTTTTGTAGAAGGTGTTCACCTTTGTGCTTTTTCTTGCAAAAACATCCTCCCACTCTGTCCTCCTTAATAAAATGAAAATACAATAATGTTATGAAAAAGTGCAATAGTACAACTCTATTACCAAACTGTAATGGTATTTAAATGTAACTTCCAAAATCAGCACTTTCTAATCTCCATAGTTAATATTCCTTCTTTGTCTCCTGTTATTCACACCTTAACATCCTGTGCTGAAAGCACATGCCAGATCTTACCTGGGTGAGCAGTTCTTGTGGGAAGACTTGTCTTACGAGCACCATCACATATATTGACTGGGGACACCATCTGTACATTCTGTGGGGCAGGCAATGTAACTACAGATGGCAATTTACTGCCTTGCTGTGATTTAATAAAATAAATGTGGAGGAATTAACTACTAGTAGATCTGGGTAAAATGCGGTATCTTCACTACAATCAGTAGCTATGTGGCACTGAAATGGGATTATCATTGCTGGAGATACTTAGATCCATTGTTTTCTTACTCTGTTTAGAGGCTGAGTCCATAAACTTTTATGAGCTATGGTTTAGATAATGTTAGGAAATAGCTTGTCTGGAACTAAAATTATCTCATTGTTTGAAACAGGCAGGGACAGGTTTTGGTCTTCTCTGCATTAGTCTATTTACTATAAAATAGATCTTATCTTTTGAGTTTTATGGATCTGCTTAATAGATTTGTGGGTTTATACATGGAAATACAGTAGATCTGGCTTATTGATGTCTGTGGTTGCATGTGAGTACATTAGTTAAGGATCCAGTTCATAAGAAGAGATCTACGAGAAAAAAAAAAAAAAGGCTGAAAGGAAGTTCCAGTGACAGGACAAGGGGCAATGGGTGCAAGCTGGAACATAGGAGGTTCCACTTAAATATGCGGAGAAATTTCTTCACAGTGAGGGTGACAGAGCACTGGAACAGGCTGCCCAGAGGAGTTGTGGAGTCTCCTTCTCTGGAGACATTCAAAACCCGCCTGGACGCGTTCCTGTGCAATCTGCTCTAGGTGTTCCTGCTTCGGCAGGGGGATTGGACTAGATGATCTTTAGAGGGCCCTTCCAATCTCTAACATTCTGTGATTCTGTGAAGTTTATATTCTGTTTTTGTTTTTGTTGGAGGAGACCCTCAGGTTTATCTAGGTATCTTTATGCCAGTTAGAAATGTATTCCCTTTGACGTATTCCCATCACAAATGGGATTAACTGCATTCTGGTGGCTGTGTAAATTCATTTACACAGTAAATTAGTGGCAAAACAAGACTACAGTCCAGGTTTTCTGCCTTATCTATTAACTCAGCCTTCTAAGAACCAAATACTGACTTATCTCCATCCTCTAAAATCTGGTAACCAAGTTCCAGTCTTTTTGAGCTTATTATAGATTTATAGCCTAAGCAAGTTTCCCCCTTTTCCCCTTTACTTTTACAAAGAGACTGTACATTATAAGCAGACATAAATGTGCTGCATGTATGGACATCACTAATGAAAGATTGGGGCATTTTCTTCACTAAGGTTTTTCCAAAGTTAACATACTTAATATCTTCTGGCAGCTATAGTTATAGGAGCAAATGATTTTCTATTCTATTCTTATTTTTGCAGTACTCAGCAGAAGTTTATTCTTGCTGATGGTAGCTGAATCTCAGGGGGTTTCTGTTCTCATGCAGAATGCTGCTCTCAAGAGAAGGGTACTATCTGTCATGAATCCATGGGTTTAGGCAGTCACTCCTAGTAGGAGTTCACACTGTGTTCAGACAAGTTCAGTGTTGTTTGCACTGACAATAAAGTGAGCACTCCACCCAAAACCAGAGCTGAGATCTTGCAGAGAACATGGCCGAAGAAAGACAGAGGGAGAAGCTGGAACTTATGATGTTCAGAGCCATTGTTCAACCCCAGCATCTCTATCCTAACCTCCAGATTTACAAATTCAGGGCTTTGTTTCAGGCTGGCATTTCAGTGATGTTGACTGCTTTCAAGAGAAGATTTTTGCTTTTTCCTTTTTCTGTCTAAAACTATTACAAGAATTTGACTCTCTTAAAAGTGCTTTCCTTCTGCTATATGTTTTTTTAATTGAGTTCTTGGCATAAGGAGGGGAGAAACTATTTCTAGCTATTAGAGTAGCTGTGTGAACTGGGAAAGCCTCCAACTTCTAGAAATGTATTTGAAGTCTTGAAGAAGATCCAAATTTCCAAATAATTCTTACCCCTCTGCTTGGTCAGCTGTCAGTATTTGATAAATAGGGTGGGACTATTGTCAATATTTAACAACTCAGCACTAATATTATTCTTCATAAGCTGTAAAAATAACATATGAAATGCAAATCAAGGGCTTCATTCTGCAGTTTGGTGGTAACAGAAGCAAGTGATAGTATCTCCTTTGCCTCCATACAGGGGCATACAGAAAGATATAAACTTGTGTGTGAAATGGCTCAGCCACTCCTGAGAGTTGCGGTTAACTTTCAGGAGGTACCAGCGCCGCGCGGCTCGGTGTCCCCAGCGGTGTGACTGTTATTGGAAGCTAGGGTAAGCCACCGCCCCCACAGAACAAAAGGGAAGGAACAGAGCCAGTTTGTTCAGGGAACTTTCAAATCAAGCATTGTTTCAGGTTTGGCTTTGGTCCAGTGTCAGATGTGTGTTGTGTGTTCCTAGGGCCGTTCTGTGCAGGTGACCCGAGGCAGCAGGAAGCAGCTCTGTTACTAGAACTGTACGTTGGTGGTTATGCTGTACGTGGGGGTGTGTAGATCCAGTGCAGAAACACAAATAACACCAAAATATTGTTATTCCATTTTGTCCAAAAGTCAGACTGCTCTGTCATGAGTTAAAACTAGTTCTCCCTCAAATCCTTTACTGAGATGACTGCAGTACTGATGTTTCAGCCTTCATTGTCTTCACTTTCTCATTGGTGACGATGGAGCAATGAAGTCCTTGGAGACCTACTGATAGATAGTACACATTTCTATATAGTTAAGACTTTTTAGTCTTAGGCAAATGTCACATTGGTCATGAATATTTCATATAAATATACAAGATTTTCTTCAGACTTAGCTGTATGAAAGATCAAATTAAAAAAGAAAAAAAAAGCAGAGGATGGATTCTCCCTCAGTGAATACATGCGTACCTGAAGTTGTTGCATTGAAATTATTCTTCAGCTTCTACCAATCAAGTTTGTTCAGCCATCTCTAATTCCAAATAAACACCAAATTTATCTCTGCTAGACAGAAGGAGAGTTGAAGGATGGGGAAAGCATTTAAATGTGACTTTTCCAGACTAGGACTGAAACACAGACATGACAATATCCCAAACAGTCACATCCTGTACTGCACTTACTCTGTTGAGAAGTACAGCATGTCAGTCTGTCATTTTCTCTAGCTAGTAATTCACATATATCGTGCAATATTTGTCTCATTATTTTAGTATGATCTGATTCTGTTAGAACAAGTCTACTAATTCTATTCCACGGAGCAGCTACAGCTCAGACTATGCAATTGTTCCAAGGAAAGAAGCACAGTATTGATTTTGCTTAGTTTATTTCTATTGGATTTCAAATAAACAAACAAGAAAGAACATGAGAATATAAAGATTTCCTTCTGGAAATATCTGCAGCCCCTGCAACTTTAATATTGTGCATGAGAGACATCAAAGGTTGCTGCTCAAGTGTAGCCAATGAGCCGTGGGGTGCAGGGGAAGGTTTTGCGCATGTCCATGCACTCCTTGTCAATGAAGAAGGAGTTTGCCTTCACAGAAATTTCATGTTCCAGCTTTGATTTGTTGTTGATCAGCATCTGCAGAGTATCACGGGCTTCTTGCAGACGTTGCTTTAAGGTCCCTATGGTGTGATCTATAGTGTAAACTTCAGTGAGGAGCCTGAAAAAAAGCGAAGGGGACAGGTTGCTTGAATAACTTTAGCAATCTCTCACCACATTCCTTTTCTTAACAAAGGACAGATCAGATTCTCAAGACAGAAGCTGAACAGCTCTCTTGGGCTCAATCAATAGGAAACCTATTAGTTGCTAAACTCACTCCCATAGCCCCTGTAAGAAGTGATGATTTGATTTTGTGCTTGCACTGACATTCAATCGCAGATTAACCCACTTGGCATGCTACTTGCTACCTTCCTCACTTGCTGTCTCCCATGCGTGTAGCATCGCTAGGGCTAGCATGGCCAGGCGGAGCACTGCTTAAGGTCCTGTAGTATGTGCTTTAGAGACTGCCGGCGCAGTTCCATGGCCTACCACTGCAGATGAGGCAAAGCTCCTTGCGTCGTCACTGAGTGGGTAAACTCGTTAATACTGCCAGCCTTGTGTGTTATCTGATGTTCTATTAAATGAGCAAAGCACCATAGCCTATAAGAAACACTGTTTTTTTTCTGGAATCCACTTCAACTTATTTTGGGATAGTACCATTTTTTTCAGCACAGAACAGCATGGAAAAACTAGACTTTATTAATTTGTTTTCTGTCTGATCCCTTCGACTACAAAGTTGGCAGCACACACAGAGAACAAACGCCAACATCAGCACTTCCTTTTAAATAAACAGCAAACTCAGATAACATTTACATGTTACAAAGAAGTGGTTCATTTGATATTTTGTTTCCCTATTGCAGTTGAACTATTGGGCTGAATCCCTTTGTGCTTTAAATCATGAGATAAATACACGGAACAAATTATTTAAAAGTAAAAAATCTTTGAAAAATGAATTAGTAGATGGTTTTGCCTTCCCAGGTAGGAGTTTCTTGAAAAAAGTAGATTTTATTTGAGATAAGAGCTCAGCCAAAAACAGTGATAGAAGAAGTGTCCACATCTCAAATACCCTCTGTCGGCATTTCCAGCTCGAATTGCAGTTATGGTGAACATAATATCCAAAAGATTTGGATCAGCTGAAGCATACAAAATAACTTGGTCTGGATTAGGGAGCTGTTGCATAACAAAATTCATATTCATCCGAGGAAGGAGAATCAGATATGCTAATTATCACTATAACTATGTCTAGTAAACAGCCTACTTGTGTACACATTTGGGTTGAAATGTTAGAACTCATATCAGACTAATCAGAAGCTTATGTGTACATTAAGCCTAAATTACTTCTGAATACATGTGCAACAGCATGTGAAGTTCTCATACGACCTATAAGCTGGTAAGAACCAGCTTGATTCAGAACCCCTACACAGATTTTGTTCAAGAATTTCATATTTATGTCTTTCACTCTAGCTGAAGAAAATATTCAATGACATTCTGACATGCCAGTGATTTCAAATGAAGCTTCCAAACTTTTTTGAACAGGACCCTTTGGAACATCAACAGCATCACTGGCAATTGTGGGAAGAAGGAATAATATGACCCTCTGCTTCAGCACATTTTTGATCCTAACTCAAATGTGTTTTTTATCTTGGATACATGCAATCCTGCTGACAAGACTGATACCAATCATAACGCTGCAGACATTTTTGTGGAAGAGATCTTCAGGGAGGAGTGGGGAGAGGACAAGACTCAGAGTACAGAATGAGGTTGTATAGTAATATTTAAGGCCATCCTGGCGGTGATGTTTATTTTTAGTTAAATAAAATGTTGGCACTAGCGTGTTTGCATGCCTAATTGAGTAACTGAAGCGTTGGCTGATCTGCTTCCAGAGTAAAGGTAAGTGCTAAGCAAATGCTACAGTGCCCAGATCAGAAGCTTTTATTTATTCACAGCTGGACTCCTGCAGCCAGAACAGGCATGGTTTGTGTGATATAAAAAGACACACAACTAAAACTATCCAAATGGATATAAAAGACTTCGTATGCAAAACAATATTTTGTGAGAGTGTGGATTTGGAGAGCAGAGCATGTGGTTCAAGAAATCCATTATATGGATATGCCAAAGGAAATCTCAAGATCTGGTTAAGGAGGTATGGAGCTGAAAACAAAAATATATTTGGCAATTTATGAGCTAAGGAGTTAGAAGAAAAAGTGAAAAGATGTCTGAACAATAAACTATGATTCATTGCTATTTCCTTGTTTGAATAGAAGCTGTTTGAGCTGATAAAATGCCATTTAGGAAAATTATATAAATAATCAGTTTAAGCATAATGTAACTTCATTAATCTCACTGTGTTGCATGCAGTAGAATTTTGATACAAATATCAAAAAGGACTAGCCTTCTACTTCAGATAAAATATACAAAAATTATCTTACTGGACTGTGAAATTCACTCCAGCTGTGGGAGGAACCCTGTTGCAGTATTTCTTGAGAAAACCCCCACTGAATATTTTGAAGAAAGTATTTTAAATAAGATATACTTGATAAGGTTCTCTTGAGCATTAATGTGTTCTAAATCAATTTGGAGGGAGAGAGATAAATGGGATTAAAATTCAGAAGACCCTTCCTCCATTAGAGAAGGAAGACTAGTGTCTCAGACACCTTCTTGTATATCCACAAGGACACAATACATGCTGTTCAGTGAACCATAGCACAGGGATCACCAAGATGATGCCAGTGTGCTGGAAAGGTCCGACAGCTGTGTACCCAAAACGCCTGGTAGATGAGCTAATCTGTACAAAGATGGTATTGAAGGCATTATATAGATGGATGAAAGCACTGAAAATGAGTTCAGGCAGTAAGACATACTGCCTTACTCTAGTTTGCAATTAACTTTTAAAGGAGTTTGACCATTAGATAATTTTTGCATCAAGACAAAATTTTGTCTGGGAAAACATGTTTCTAAAATAAAATGTTGTCTGAAGTGAAATCTTGTTGTTTCATCCTGAATGGAATTAAATTCAATACATAAGTCTCACTCAGACATGAGACCAAATCCCAAAACCTATCAGCCACCACCAAGCAACTGAGCTCCTAAGTGTCCTGGGAAAGGTTCTCCAAAGACAACTATACGCATTCAGTACTAGATGTTCTGGCCCATTGCTTCAACACAGCTACTTGGATTTTAGTCCTTTCTTCCAGATTTTGTATTGTCCCATACTGAATGCAATTCTAATCCTGCTGAATTATTTCCCACTGTTGTTAAATTTCTCTTTCTTGAGCAGCTGACTGAGGAGAGACGGGGTAATCTGGCCCCTACTTACTGAAGCTGGGGTGCATCACGACAGAGCTCTATATTGGGACGTTTATTTCTTCCCTCCAGGCGTGTCTGAGCCACTTTCAGTGGGTACTCCTTTGCCATTATGGATCTCTCCAGTAGCATGATTGTATCTTCTGTCTGGAAGATTTCTTGAAGTACCTGATCAAAGCAGAAAGAACATTTTCGTAAGCATCACATGCACCTAAAATCAGAACTCACCCCCACTTTAAAGACTTCTATTGGAGCTGCTTCATTCTGGCATGTCAGTTCGCTTTAAGTTAGGGGAGGAGAT
>VXAV01006386.1:476171-487708 GCA_013399715.1 Alectura lathami | reverse complement strand
CTAGCAGTTTTTTTTTTTTTTTTTTTTTCCTCTAAGTGTTACAGGCTGTACTGCATGCCTGGAGAAAGAATAAAAGGTAGTCAACCGTGCTTAGCTATAGATGACTGTTCAAAGAGTACTCCTTACTCCTGCCCTCACCTCTTCTCCTTTTAAGGTATGTTTACAAGCAAAAGAATTAATAAGATTTCTGTCAACCTCACCCACATCTTAACCAGCAATGCTTTTGCTCTATAAAGCTCTGGCATTTTCCTTTTCATAGTTATTTCATGCTTGTGGCTTCTGCCGTGTATAGAGCTGTAGGCTGGGATCAAAAATCAACACTAGACACCTACATTACAGTGCAGATGCTGGTAGCTCAAGAAAGCCCCTGAGCTACCTCTGGTATCCAGAAGACCTGAGGATAACTTTGACTCAGTTCCTCAGTAGTGACAGCCAGCCTGTGGAAGCTGCATGGTAAATGAAAACAAAACCATTACCTTTACCCCAAAAGTGACAACACCGCCCACCCTGATTATTCCTCCCTAGCACATGCAGTTTTCTTCTAGCGTTCTGTTATTCTGCTGTAACTACACTGCCATGGAGCCTGAGATGAAGGTCTCCCTGCTCTGTACGTGCTACCACCGTGTCACTCAGCACTTACAGCAGCAGTTGTTCGTGGAGTGCCATCTTGTATGACACTTTTTTTATCCATGCATACCACACAAACTAATCATTCTTTATACAACCATGATCACTTCTGTTTCTCCAAACAGCTTATTATTGCAATCTAATGGTGTGATAGCACAGGGACATTAGCCAGTTTTTCTTCTATTATGTCAGCAGTTATGTTGTATCAGCTGGACTCGATGACCAAACCTTTGGTAGCATGTTGCTATCTCACAATGCACTTTGTGGTTCCATGTGTACACCCTGTGCCACCTTATGCTGCAAATCCTTTTACAACAAGGACACTCAAGTGTTAGAAAAAGTCAATGGAAAATGTGAAGCAAATGTTCACAGATTAGGTCCATGAGAAACTGAGATGGATGGCCAACTCAGGGACACAGTGCTATAGCTGACTCCATTTATGTAAGATCCAAACCACACAAAAACTACAGTCAACATCTTTTGTGTTTTACAAGCAGGAAAAAATAGAAGAAAACGTTACTTTATGTGCTGTGACTTCACACACATTTAGCTGGTTGGTTTGCACTTTCCTAAGAGTCCCTAAAAAGAAACTGAAAACATCTTAAACTACTTATAACAAACAGAATGGCAGGAAAATTCTATTGTTTCCTAATGTGCACTGCAACAAATCAGTGAACATGAGTCCCCTCTATAAGAGGAGTCTTAACAGAAGAACTTAGTGAACTCTGACTGAAGTTGTACGAAAGTAACACAGTAAGTCTTGATAGCTTAACAAGACTTCATCAGTAAAAAAGGCAGCGCCTCTTGTTAACTTCAGAACATGTTGCACAATTCCACTAATACACTTCCAACAAGTCACATTTTTCAGTGAAAAATAACTGAAAAGGCAATACAGATAGAATCTAATACAGGTCTGTCGCCTGTGCTATTTCTGCTTTTTATCATGTGAAACCAAAGAAAGAACAAATTTTTGAGAAATTAATTGTCTGAACCACTCCAAAATATGAGACTAGTTCCAACCAAAACCAGGCCTAAATTCAGGTTAAAGATGTGAAAGTGTATTGATTAAAAGGAGAAGGACAATTTGGAACTTAGGTTTCAAAGATAATTAAAAAAAAAACATTTTGAATGTAAGGATTTTTAAATTCTGGACTTTTCTCTTGCTGCTGCAAAATGAAAGAGCAAAAACTGAAAATATTCTCTTTCCTCTGAAAAAGAAAAATATGATGTTTGTGGGCTTTTATAAATGTGTGCATTCCAAAGTCATTCTACTGTTAACAATATATATATAGAAATATATTCTTTGATCAGGAAATCACCGCATTAAGTGATAAATAAATAAATAAATAAATAAATAAATAAATAAATAAATAAAAGATGTCTTTCCCTACTTCAGACATGTAAGTTGCAAGTGAACATAATCACACTGATTCCCGTAGGACAGACGTGTATGATTTCTTGTAAAACTCTGTCATCTTGTCAGGCTGCTTATCTCTGAGTCAGCTCTTCCCAGGCTGGATGTGATACAAATGCACCATGTGAGGAAGGCACCACAGCCATGCCTTTTGGTGAGCTGCTTACTCAGGAAGGATGCAACCCCTAGAGAAGATTTCTGTGCCTTTCGTGTACAGCTGAAATAATGTGCAGCTACCAGCTCTCAGTGCATCCTACCTTGGCCAGTTGCACTTGGAGTTTGTTCTTTGCATCAGCGACTTCGGCAATGCGATTATTGAAGGCCAGATTGGTGCTGGTGAACTGATTCCACAGCTCCTCAGACGCGCTCTCCAGTGCCACCTCTGTATCCTCCCGCAGCTTGACAGAGTTGGCCCTTGCACACTGAGAGCGCCTGACATTGTCTTCACTGAATTTAGCCCATGTTGCAGGAACTGAAACACTGATAAGGAAAAAAAAATGTTTAGGTGATCTTCTGTTAATTGATAATTATAGTGAGACTAGGTGTTCATCTGCTCAGCTGTACGACCTGCAATCACATATATCAGACCATTTTATGGGTTTCACGCTTTTTTTCTTCTCTATGTTTCATGTGATTCCATGCAAAGCTTTGTCAACACTGAATAAAGATTTTGGAGAGCTGTTGCTTCTACAGAATCCCTATGGCTTGCTTGAATATTTTAGGAGAAACAGTATTTTTTTTTTTTTAATTGCAAGAATGAAAGTCTGTATTTCCTCAAAGTTGGATAATTAAATTACATTAATCCCCAGCAAAATCTTTATTTTCTAGCCAATATTTGTATAGCTGCTAACTAAAGGTCTGACTGCCCTTGACATCCACTCCAAAGTAAATTTATGTTTTGCTTTGTAAAGAATGACCTGTTCTTCTGTAGTTTTTGTATACCGATGCTTAAACATAGTTTTTCAGGATCAGGTATGAAAGTCAGCAATGCAGCTTCTTCTTAACAGACTGGGTGATAGTCTGAGTTCATAACTGCTGGATCTCAGATGAAATTTGTCTCTTTCTCAAGTTTCAGAGTGCTCATAGCCTTAATGCATTGTTGGATTATTTAGCCTGATCTCCTGTGCATTGCACATCATCAAATTAGATTCACATACTGTCAATTTGTGTGAAACCAACGCCTTTATCCTGTGGAAACTGAGTTGCATGTCTCCAACTACTAGAGAACATAAGAACTCAACCTAGTTTAGGGAAAATGACCAAGTAACCATGGGAGAAGGATTGTTACAGTTCATCAGACAGCTCTGCTGTCAGAGCAGTCCCACCTCGTGAGATACGTATGACCCACATGATAAAGCATGTGGCTTTGACCTCTGAGTGGCCTTGATCATCAGAAGGAATGGAAGCAGGAAGATGGATAAGGCAGTGACTGACCCAGGACAGAAGTAAGGAGAACTGGAATATTCTCCCAGCTCCACCACTGTCCTATTTTTTGGAGTATCTCCATCCTTTACTTTTCCATGTGTTAGAGTGAACACCTCTGCTCTAACCTACAGGGCTATTTTAAAGCTTATTATATATATGAGACATATAGAAATGGTGTTGAGTCTCACATTTACTTTCTTTTAGATTTTAATTGAACACTAAGGATTAATATTAAGGGATGAAAAAAGTTAATTTTGCCAGTGCTCGTTTTCTCAGTGGCCCTTTTTTTCAGTTTTTCGTAGGGCTTTCCTCTCTCTCCAAACTGAAGCACTGATCTTCCTAAATGATTTGGAAGTCTTTAGTGCTACACATTTATTTAGGCAGTTGCTCTGAAAAGTTTCATAAAATGATTTCATAGCAGACTGTGTAAATCAGTGTATTAAAGCTGGGCTGACAGTGCTTACAACTACTTATCCAAACAATCTCAGTCTACTTTCTGCAGGGAGTTTGTGGGGGGTTTTTGTTCTTGTTGTTTTCCTTTTTGGTCTGATGGATTATATTCATTTTCTGATCAGAAAATTTAGTTTCCAAGAAGGTTTCCATCTTGACTGTTTGAAATACTTAGTACTTAATATGTTTTTTAACATTATTTTTTCCACACTGTAATTTATCTGGCTGGCTCTGTTGAATGATTCAGGCAGAAAACACCTGCTCTGCTCCTGAGTGCTGCAGATATGTCTCAGTTTGCCAAATGATTTCAGTAAAATGTTAATGAAAAATGGCATTGCTTTGGATTATGGTTGGTGAGAAAGGAAAAGGGCTGTAAAACTTATCCACATACATCTGCTTTTTACCAGAGTTGACAAGAATATTTTTATTCACTGCTAATCCTAAAAGAAGGTAGTATTACTAGAGTCAGCAGAGTTCCTGACAAGTTCCTCTCAGTCATTCCCTCAGTCCAGTAGGGAATGAGGTGATTTTACATTCTGTAAGTAAACAAATAATACACTTTATTTTCCCCTCCACTGTCCCACAAGACATCATTTGAGATTGTGGAGTATGTTCACCATTCAGATACTGCTGTGTTAAAAGAGTGAGAAGAGAACTATCAAGTCATTAGCACAAAAACACTGCCCTCTGTTGCAAGTTGGTTTTCTTCCGCTATCACTTTAGGACCGGATGCAGATGTTCATCAGGCAACTACGATAAACAGTTTTAAAACTGTATACAGTTGGGAAATTTAGTTCAATCAGTAATGCCAAGCTACGCTAAGTCTTTTTGGTCATACTACCTAATACATGTCCCTGTATATCTTGATGGCCTAATTTCCAACTAACCCAAGCTATTTTTATGAAAAAAAAAAAAAAAGCCCTTGGTGTACACCTTCATACTGTTCACCTCATTGCACTTAACTGCATGTCTTAGCTGGATTTGGCTTTGATTTCATGTGTTTTGAAACCTGAAAGCCACAGAAGATTATAAATTAAAACCAGAAAGAGACATCTGCATGAAGCAATTGGAAGGCAGTGAGTCAGCTGTAACAGGGTTGTAAAGGATTGTTCTCTCTGGACCACACAGCTCCGTGCACATTCCATATCGTAGGTGCTGCAGACTGCCAGGTTCTGCCTGGCCTCCAGCCACAGCGGCTGTTAGAACACAGGGACTAACTGAGGCTGATGGAGGGCTCACACCAATGAAGGCAGAGGGCCATACGGAGAGCCACTTCTTTCTCTGCCATTTTACGAAGGTAAGACTAGGACTTGTGCTGTAACCAGGCTCCTGCTTACAGCAGGGAGCATGGAAGGAGAAGACAACAGAGACCACTCATACTCACCTCCCATTTGCTTTCTCCACTCCATGGTAGAAGCTGATGCTGTGCGATGTGTTCCTCAGGTCAAAGCACTTCTCATCAATAAAATGGGCTGAGTTTTTGTCAGAAAGATCCTGCTCCAGGGCATGCTGAGCATCTCTGTTGATACTGTGAAGGGGAAAGTCTTACTTTAATCTGAACTGCCTTTAAAGCTTTTGTGCTAGGTAGCTAATTGCCTTCATTAGCACCCTACAATGCTTCATTATATAGTTTGCTGGCATTTACAGTGGCATGAAAATGCTTTGCACTGTAATTTAGCCAGAGGGAGCTGCTGTATCATTCCTCTCTGCTCACTTTTTAGCTTCTGAGTGTTCCCCAAAGAACTGCATTTAACTCAATGCATCGAATGATGTTTGTCATTTTGATGACAGATGACCACAGGGGTGCAAAACAACAGATAGCTGTTGTGTGGCACACAGGACAGCCTCAGAGCAAAAGAGAGTGGGCGTTCAGTAATAGCCTTCATGACAGCAAAGCTGTTAGATGGGAAAGATCTTTGGCAGAAGATGGCAAATTGTCTTGGTTCAGTTGGTGCTTGAAGTGCTGGGTATTGCTCTTCTGCAGCTTTACATACAAATTCTATCCTTAATAAGAATTACAAGTGGAGTGCAAGGAGCATCCAACAGGCTAAGCCTCTGACTTTGCATTTGCTGTTTTCAGTCTCTCATTAGATACCAGCCAACACTGAATTCAGCTTCTTTAAAGCAGGAATTAAATGTAAATTCTTACCCCAGCTGATGATTGATTCTTTGTGCCAGTTTTGACAATATTTCTTGACAGTCTTTGAATATATCAACTTCCTAGAGGGGAAAACATCCAGTTGTCAGTGCTTTCATCAAACTCCATTTGTTTTAGCGAATTTACCTTTTTTACTCTGCATTCTGTGTGTTGCAACCATCTCACAAATCTCAAATGTGTGCTTCAAGAAAGGATGTGTTTTGGTCCCTTTCTTCCTCTGTGCTACAAAGTTGTATCTTTGGAGTTGATTCTGCATGGCTTTTTATATTATATCCGATCAACAGATTGTCATGGGTAGGGTCATTCTAATAAACATAAGGTCAGATTTTGCTTGGCTTAGGTATAATGAAGATACTTGAAACACGAGCCTTAATCCATTAAAGTGCAGTAACTACTGCTACATTCTTCTACAATAATACAAACAGTATGTTAATAGCAGAATAGGCTGAAAATATATCTGATTTCAGAAGTAGTCTCCTTAATATAAATAATATAAAATTCTTCATAAATATAAATATTAGTCAAAGAAATTCAAAGCCAAGTTTCCAATCAGATTAAAATAAATAAAAAATACTGAAACAAACCACACTGGAAACTAAGCAAACATATCGCTTACAGTCCTTCAAACAACCTTATGGTACTCCAGCTTCTTTCCTTTTTAGAAACCTTTTTTTAGCAAAAGATATTCTCTTGCCTGAGCATGTACAGTTTTTTCATTTGATCATGCTTTGAAACAGTGAATAAAGTGCTTTAAATTATTTGAAAGTAATTAAGACACCCCAAATTCAAAAATACTGGTTCTGTCTGTACGTGTACCCAATATGTAGGAATGGCAAACTTTAGAACTGGCTTCGCTATTACTACAAAATAGGCCTGTGTTGTCCTTCACTGTTCTTTTACAGACCATGGCCTAGAAAACAATCTTGAGACTGTTTCTACATCATTTAGGAGGATAGAGAACTGGACAAGACCTCACATAAATGCTAGGCTATTCCTCTTGCTCCAGAGAGGATGAACAGAACATTAACCATTCCCAGTATGGGTAGTATAACCCACCTTCTTCTCCTTTCCCCCACCTCAGTCTTCCCAATGAACTAGAGAAAGGAATTATTTCAGTGCTTTTACCCTGATAAACATTTAGTTTGATTTTGGTTATTCCCACAGTTTGAAAAATAAACTAGTAAGTCCAATCTTACCTTCATGAGGTTCTTTTCCACATCATCATGGACCAAGTCTATTTCCCTCCGCTTCTCACGGTAGTACAGGCATTCCAGGGCTGTCTGCAGGCAAACAAGGAACATTTGGAAGTGCATTATGGAGCGAAACTTTGCTGAACTTTGTTGAACAGGCCACTGAGCTGACAGGTCAAGTCATGACATCTATTGAGGGTGAAACAAGGAGGCTTCACTGCACACAACGGATGAGTCCTGGTGGCTCATTTTTCCTTGCCTGTTAATACATACTTTCAGGGATTAGCTGCCACCAAAGCTTCCATTTGACTAGCTGCAGAGCAATGTGCAGCAAGGCCTACATCACAACTCGCCCCAGCTTTGTGTCAAACAGTGTGGATTCAAACAACTGTGTTCAACACTTATCCATAGCAAAATCCCTGAATCTCATCCCCCCTAGCTGTCCTTTACACAGCGCTGAAGTTTGGAAGTTTCATATCTGTGTAAGAGAGGGACTGCATAACCACAGCCATTGAACACAGAGCCCAGGGCTCCTGCGGCTCACAAGGCTGCCCTCTGCCCTGCTGGCTGCCTGCCACATCTGGCTCAGCCTCCTGCAGCCTCAAGCAGAGAGGCAGGGAAAGAGGGCACAGAAGTGTCCTGGTAGGTTCCTGTATTGACTGGTATCTGTAAAGCCCCTGGTGGCCAGATTTCCTTCCTACTGAGGGTAACGTTTGACCAACGTCTGTCTTGGTGACAATGCTGGGAGTTATAATAGTGTTCAACAGAGAGCAAACTATTCTCTTCACCCATTCTGCCGTACAGCCATGAAGTAAGTAGTCAAACCTACCTTCAGCGGTCCTTGCATTTCATCTATAGCACATTCAAGGCGCTTCTTGGCTGTTTCCAAGGCGTGGGTCTCTTTGAGCAGACACTCTAGCTCATGGGTGAGCTCAGATCTCCAGATATCTATGTCGGAGAGCCTCTCTCCCAGGTTTCTCCTACTGTCTTCTTGCATCTGATGAGTCAGATGGTCCTTATCTCGCATCAGTCGCATGGAATCGGCGTTCAGCCTTCCAGCCTGGTACCTGGAGACTTCAGAGCCCTTCAGTTGAACCATGTTTGCATGGTGCCAGTCGTGAGTGCTGTAGCGGGCGTGCAAGGCAGTCCGCAACGCAGGCAGGATAGTGGGCGGCCGCCCGTGGGGAATGAACTGCTTGTCAGAGCTGGGAGGGACCGAGACCACTTTGTAAAGCAGACTGGGCCTCCGTGAGCCGAGGCAGCGGTAGCCGGGTAGGCAGTAGGACTGGTAGGTGTCCTTGGTGGTGCTGGAGGGGACCAGCTCCGGGAAGATGCAGCTTTTCCGCGTGCCGCAGTAGCTGGCGGCCTGTGTGGTCCCCAGGAACTGCATCGTGCTCGGGGCTCAGGCAACCATCTGCGGGATGCCAGCACCGTGTAGCACGACTGTGATGTCACAGGGCTCCGAGGCGATTATGACCTCCCTTTGGAATGTTTGCCGAAGGTTCCTTCCAGATGGCTCTGTGGGCTTGCCTTTCTCTGAGCTTGCCCTGGGTGAAGGGAAATTCAAGTTTCACTTCAAAGTGGTGCGCGTGTATCAGTTGGTTGCTGCCGCAGAGACGAGCCTGAACCGAAGCACAGGCTGCTGGTGATGTCTGCAGATGGTTTGGTCCAAACGAACGCAAATTAAAATATCTTCCCACAACTGTATTCATCTTCCATAAGAAGTACAAAATTTTTAAATGTTAAGTAACTTCTCAGAGGACCTTTCTAATTTTTCCTTTCAGGCTTCTGGCCTGTCTGGCAAGAAGCTCCTGAAATCTCGTGCTGTAAGATCACACCGTGACCCATCTTCTGTGCCAAGAATTTTGATCATAACTAATTGTTTGTAATTAAGCACCGTATTTCTCTATCTAAGAGTCCTTAAGTAAGTGCAGATTTCTTCTAGGTTGAATGCAAGACAATTACCATCATTTATTCTTCTCCAGATACATAACTACAAATCAGTTCATTAACTTTTTAATTTGGGAAATAAAATATATATGTGCTCATATGCATTACATTGCAGCATGGCTTGTCTCAGAAAGTTAGCATGACATTACACCCCAGCTAAAATAAGTAGAGGTAATTTTAAGTAAATTGTCATTGTAAGTTAAAGTTATCTTCTCGTGAGGTGGAAACTGTAAGCAAGTGTATATGGCCTTGCTGTCTCAGGAGGAAGGGCGCTCTGAGGAAGAGATTTATTTTCCTTTTTTGGTGCTTTCTGTGGGGAATTTTCTATATAATCTTGGGAACAGGAAATGATCTGTTGGCCCCAAAAGAGAAATATTTGAACATGTATCTAATTTTAAAATGTGGAAAGTCCTGCTGACATCAGCGAATCTAATCCATATGTTTGAAAGGAAGCACAGGCCTCAAGCACTGTATTGAGCTGTGGTCTAACACAGAGCCAACGTTTTCATAGGGAAAGTGCAGCATTTCTCTGATCGATCTTACTGGCCAGTTCCGCCCACTCCAGACATCTGAATTTGCTTAAACATTTGGATCCTCCTCCTCATAACATTTTTATCATTAGTTTCCCATAGAAGATAATCACAGAGCAGTAAACACAGAAATTCTACAAGTACCAAATGGTGGTGAGCTTTTACCTGAGGTAAATATCCTTCACATGGAAAATGTGTAACAGCCTGTTCATTAATAACCAAAACCAGAGGCCAACTCCACAAACACCTCCAGAGGCCAACTCCACAAATGTACTTTCAGACTTTTTTCCTGGTCTATCCTGTTCTGGAGGTGGACAGTTGGACAGCTATTCAGAACGGTGCTTTACTTTTCCCCAGAGTGTTGCTTCCAAAACACTTACAGTCGGTGAAGTGAAGGCTGTCCGTGTAGAGGTAACTTCGCAGAACTTTCTCTCAGACAGATTTAGCACCAGGAAGTGCAGGTACCTGCCCAGATATCACCAGATACTTTTTTCTATATATTATTTATCCAAAGTGAGACCACCTTAAATAGCAACTCTTGTATGTTAAAACAGTCATGTTTCCTCAAGTAATTGGGACTCCAGACTATGTTCAGATCACAAAAAGTCCATTTTTACAGTGCCCTCAGCCAAAACAACAGAAAGACGCTGTGTGAGCAGGAAACGTGTTGGCTTACCCACAGCTCACACAAAACCATTTCACAGACCTGCCTTTCCCTGAAGTCTGAGGTACCGTCAGTGGCATTTAAACTAGAGTTTGTGGGCTTCCTCTCAGGAGCAACTCTTTATGGAAGGTAACCAAGACAGTATCAGACTGATGTTTGAAGGCTGACATTTGTTAAATGCGCCTCCATGAAAAAGACTGAGACATGGAGATACTGTGTGCTTTTTTTTTTTTTTCCAAAGAAAAGTGGTTGCACTATTTAAAGCCTTATTCATCAGGCATTAATTTGTGTAAAAACACAAGTTTTCCCATGTAAGTACCTTCAGATGGCTGCTGCTGCATCTGCAATGGCTGAGACTCTACACTGTTCTAACAGTATTGCAATAGCTGTAGGCTTAGGCAATGGAAAAACGAAGGGAAGGTGAAGAGACAGTCGAAGATATTGGAAAAACATTTTTCTTGTCACAAGACTAAAATGGTTCCATGGCTTAATGGTGCTCTCTATTTAGATCGCAAGCCTCTTGGGGCAGGGATTGTCTTTTGCTGAATGCAAAGCATCTCGTTGGGGATGCTCAGTCGGCGTCTTCCAGGGACTCCATTTTACAGCTGCCGTGCCCACAGCCTTCCATCCCGGGGTTCTGTCCGCCCACGCCGGGCGACGGGCAGCGCGGGGAACAGCCAGCAGGGCCTGAAGTCTGCAGCCCACCCAGCCCTCGGGTGGCGGCACTGCCCGTGGGAGGGCTGGGCCCCGGCACGGCCGTGGGGAGACAGAAGGGAGCTGCTGTCGTGGTCAGGAGCAGGAGCCGGGTGGCATCACAAACCGCTGCAACGCCTCTTTGGTTCAGAAATTCGTTAATGTGTGCTCACCAGATACAGCAGCTGTCAGTTCAGAATTGTTTGGCCAAAATAAGGTTGAAAAGTCTTGAAAATGAATGCACAAATTAAAATATTGGAAATCAATTTTTCTACCAGCAAGGCACAGAAATAAATATATTCCAACTTGTCAGGAAATACAGCACAGTTATTACTGTATTGAAGTGATACACAACCTCCTAGACACAGCACTCCCGCAGGACACCGGCACCGCGCGCCCAGCGGCAGCGCGGCCCCAGCCCGTGGAGCGCGGCCCC
>VXAV01006386.1:461263-475425 GCA_013399715.1 Alectura lathami | reverse complement strand
AGCGCCGGGAGCGGGGCCCCCGCGGCCCTTCGCGCGTGGCACGCCCGGTGTGAGTGGCCGTCCGTTCCGCGAAGGCTCTGGGCTTGCCTCCTGTGTTACGAGCGCTGTGGAGTGTTTCTGCTGCGTGTGTTTGTCTTTGAAAGCAGCCCTGTGCAGGCTCGTTTGCAGGGGGCTTGGTTTGTTTTCCAGGTTGCTCTGCTGGACATAGACATCTGTGGGCCGTCAATCCCTAAAATGATGGGCCTAGAAGGAGAACAGGTATGCTCTGGCCGCTGTTATAGTGAGCGCTCAAATGTTATTTAAAAGAATTCCCAATTTTTCATTAGGACTTCAGCTTTACAAAGATTTCAGGCTTCTGTAAGATAGTTCTTTAGGAAACCTGACAGTGGGCAGGAGAATAAAAGAAGGTGAGATGGACGAGGTCAGCGTGATTTCATTTGCTCTCAGGATGAGTGGTTCTGCCAGCCAGCTTCTGCTCCATGTCTACCACACATCCATCAGTACTGAGCCTTAAGTCATGTTAGCATGATGCTTTTTATCAGTCCTGTACTATTTTGTGTAAATATATAAAATCATGGGTAAATTTTCTGTTCCTCTTTTATCTAACTTCTGTATGCATTTCCGATGTAACTTTGTATGTATTGTCTTAATTTTCAGGTTCATCAAAGTGGATCTGGATGGTCACCAGTGGTGAGTTGGTGCAGCTGTTTCCACGGGTAGCTGGTGGGGTTTGATGCTCGGATTTGATTCCAGTTTGATGCCGGTTTGATTCCTCCTAGGGAGGGAAGGGATATGGGGAGAAGCAGAGCATGCTAATGACATAAATACCCAGATTCTGCAGAACCTGGCAATAGGCTGTATGGATCAGTGTTCAGTTTCTTTGTTCATTGTAATGATACTGTATTCCTAAAATAGCTTTATTATTACATTGTCCTTTCTACTGGCTTCTCTACTATAATAAAAAGACAACTTGATGCTGAGAGGGAAAGGTGTGTTTATCCTTAGTGCCTCCAGTGATTCTGTCAAACACTGCATAACTCAGTACAACTAGTTTTTTGTCAGTCTGCAAATTTGGTTGGTCAGTATTGCAGAAAAACCCGCACCTTAAAACCTTTGGTTAAAGGTTAGAATAAGGTTCTCTGCCTTTGCTTTCTTAATGTCTTTTCCCCCTCAGACTCCTTTTTGAGTTAGTTTCTCTACTCTTTGTTTACTGTTCTGTACTCTCTACTAAGGTTCTCTTCTTTTTTAGTATGTTGAAGAAAACTTAGGTGTCATGTCAGTGGGGTTCTTGCTCAGTAGTCCTGATGATGCTGTCATCTGGAGAGGACCGAAAAAAAATGGTATGTGTCAAGGGTTCTCAGCAACAATTTACGTAGCTGAAGGATTGAGTGTCAGATGAGCTTGCCTGAATAACGGCAAAACCCTGATAACAGCAAGCTATAGTAAAAAAGCAGGAAATAGATTGGACTATTCAGGAACTAGCTGCTGTACCTTCATTTTTCTTGCAGAGCAGGGCCAAACACCAAGCCATGGAGTACAGTTGTGTTATGGCTTCAGCTTCCATCAGAGAATATTTTTCAATATTTTCTATTGTTTTTTTTTTTAGTAGTAGGCACAGTGGGTCAAAAGCTGTACTGGGTTTTGGTTTTTGTCTTTTTTTTTTTTTTTATAAAATCCTTTTATAAAATAAGCATTTCTGTACTTACGTTGACTGTAATCAGAAGGATTTGTATACCTAGACTCTAAAATTTGAAGTAGACTCTGAAAAACAACATGTCTTTTTATATTTCATTCCACGTTCTTACCCTTTCTTCTAGGGTTGATCAAACAATTTCTTCGCGATGTGGACTGGGGTGAGGTTGACTACCTGATTGTAGACACCCCTCCGGGAACGTCGGACGAACACTTGTCCATCGTGCAGTACCTCAGCGCGTCGCACGTAGCTGGCGCTGTCATAGTCACTACCCCTCAGGTACCAGAGCTTCGCTTCCACTGATGAAGCATCTTCGCAGTTAGACGAGTCCTTGGTTTGCAGTCTGTGCTTAGCTTCAGCGAAGGGATGGCACAAAATCTGAAGGAGCTGGCTGACATGCTTCGTGCCTACAGATGGTGGGTACATGGGTTAGGTGGGTGCCTCAGCCAAGCGAGGGATCACAGTGGGCTGCTAAACCACCCAGCAGTTCACAGCCAAAAGCTGTCGTGATCTGTGTTGTGCAGTGCAGTATTTCACTTCCTCCTTCAAGATCAGAGCTGGCATCACTGTGCGTTTGTAGTTTACTCACCAGTGGCTCAATGCTCGAAGTCCATACATTCCGTATGTCAACGATGAGGCGTGCGCTGTAAGGCAGCATGGAAAGTGCTGCCTCGAGGCTGCGGGACACCAGTCCTTCACACAGATCAGTCTGAGGGACTGAAGTCACACGGTGACTTACAGTCTTGAGGAGAGATTGACTTGCAAATAGAAAGTAGGCAGAAAGTGACATACATCTTAAAAAGAGAAATCCCTCCCTGAGGAGATGGAACTCAAAACACACCAAATTCCCAGGTTTATGTGCTTCACAATACAAAGAGAACAGTGGTGATTCGTGATAGGCTTTCTTTAACACAGGTCTAAGGATTAACTTAACAGGATCAGCATCAAAATATTGCAGTCAAAGTAGCATTGTTGACACTTGCAGGAAGTGTCGCTTCAGGATGTTCGGAAGGAGATCAACTTCTGCCATAAAGTGAAGCTGCCTATCATTGGTGTTGTGGAGAATATGAGCGGCTTTGTATGTCCAAAATGTAAGGTAAGGCTGGCTGTGTCTGACAGCATGTCTTTATCTTGATGTTCTTTGCATATAAAACATTTCTCAAAAAATGCTGTGTTCTCAGAATTGCAGTATTGTAACTCTAATTTTCGTGTTGTCCCAGAAAGAATCTCAGATCTTTCCCCCAACGACTGGAGGTGCAGAGAAGATGTGCCAGAACTTAAATGTTTCCCTCCTGGGAAAAGTGCCTCTAGATCCTCAAATAGGTAAAGTTGCTGTGTTTAAAATAAGTTGTTTTTGCTGTGCTGATGTTGTTACTGGAAAAACTGACTGTTAAATTAGAACATTAAACACTTGGTCTCTCGGGTAAATACCCACTATTACATAGAACACTTGCTTGAATCAGAAGTTACTGAAGTTTGACACATCATGGTGTGACAGAAAAGTGCTGGGATAATTTACTTAAACTTTATCTTGGTCAAGATTGTTACGCATCTTTTCAGCTGTATAATCATATTCTGAGTACATGGTGTCTGTGTTTCTGGTGTAATCACCCAAAGATGCAGAATGAATAAATCCATAACCACTACCAAGAATAACAACTCGTAAACAGTAAGCATTAAAATGAGTGCTTTACCGTCACTGGCACAACCCAAATTCTGCTGTGGGTCATGAGGTGGCGTGGTTCCTCACCCACTAGCTATTGAAAAATAACACCTGATTTAATGACCTAAGGAACAGGTCAGTGCTTCCAAAGAAACAACTGAAACTTTCTGCTGAGGGTGTTCCTTGCAGGCTGTAAGCTGTGGTCCCAGTTACATTTCTGACACGACGACTTCTTAAAAGGAGTAGATGCAAGTGGCTGGTTGGGGGGTAAGATACAAACAAGTTCTGTTTTTTGTTTTTTTTTTTTCTTTGTTTTCACGTTTTTCCCTGTGCTTCCAGGAAAAAGTTGTGACAAAGGCCAGTCTTTCTTGTCCGAAGCACCTGAGTCTCCAGCTACATCATCTTACAGGAACATCATTCAAAGTAAGTCTGAAAAACACTGCGATTGAATCCCCTCCGTTCTGAGAATTTACTTCTGCAATGTGTAAAGGTGCTAAAATTGTTTTTCTGCCACATACAGTAAAACGGTAAAAGAGGACACGTGCACAGCAATTAGGATTGTAACATACAAGTGCTGTTTAGTTTGTTAACCTCTTTTGGCCATTAGTTAGGACAGGCTCATAAAGCCACAACTAAGTTGTGTATAGCTTAACTCTAGTTTTCAGAAGATGTGTGTGCTTGCTCTGAAGCAGTTGTCAGGCAGGCCTGCTGAGAAGCACTGACTGTCATACAGCCGGGTAATCATTGCCTCCACTTGTGATTGGAATGACACCAAAACCATGTCAAGATTACCTGCAGAGCAGATGCTGTACAGCTTTAAAACCAACAGCTGCAAATTCCTAAGGCTGCTTGGCTGTGATAGAGGCCTAACCTGTGGTACTTGTACCAGCAGGAGACAGGCTGATGCCCGATAGGCAGCTGGAGTGTTATTTATACCACATTTTCACATTTCCCCAGGAATTCAGGAATACTGTGATCTACACTGTTCTCAAGAAGAAAAGATCATCTAATTATGAGTGGAATAAAAATGTACTTCACGTGTAATTACAGAAAAGTAACTTATGCCTTGACTTAATAGAAGGAATGTATTCTTTTTGTATATTGCAAATAAATTCTTAGTATTAATGCCATTGTGTTAGGTTTTTTATTTCCATAATCTGTGATTATTGAAGTTCATAGGTGGTCTCAAAGCTTGCTACAAAGTTAAAATAAATACATAAGTGAACCTTCAACTGTGTTACAAAGGTGCAGTTTCCATCCACTGTCATACTGCTAACATCCTGAATATGAGGGTGGCCTCTGAATTAGGCAAGATTCTGTCCACACCCTTAAATGTAAAACAGCTTCACTGATACTGGGAGATTGTATCTCAGGAGCCTCTTGCCTTCCTGCCTTCTGCAGCACGATTAGTTGTAATGCCCACTTTCTCTCTCACTGAAGAACATCATACATCTTTTTCCTTTCAGTGAAAAAGATCTATCTTTAGAGTGGAATTTTCAAAGCGATGTTGTCTTTCTTTATACATCAGTTTAAAATAAAAACCTACCAGAGTTTAGGCAGCTTATAGTTAATGGTACAAATACAGTATTTTATTTACTACAGGTATCAGAATAAGGTTAATGTATTTTAAGTATTTAAACATAACTGTGGCTGCATGACATTGTGCTTTTTATTCTACTAGATCGTAAGCCTGAACACTTAAAAAAAAAAAAAAAAAAGGTATCTTAACTAACCATGTGGCCCTTTATGCTTGTAATTCATCTTCTTATTGGGGAGTAAAAGATTCAAGAAATCTGTGTTGTGTACAAGAGGAAAAGGTAGTTTCACTTCATTAATTGTAGTTTGAAAATTAAGTGATCATCATCTTCTGACTGCACTCTAATTCTCAGAATAACCCAACAGTTTTGGGTTAGTTCACAGGTTTTTCTCAAGGTAGTGTCCAATTGTTGAAGTTCTGTATAAACCATAAGCATTGCTTTCACACCTGTGCAAACTGCCTTGGGGTGAAAGTTTTGTTTTGAAGTAAATAGACTGAAAGGTTTAGGAAACACTCTAAAAACACAAATGACAGAAAATCATTATTTCATGCAGGCAATTCTAGAAGAGCTTTACTTCCATTTCATATGAAAAACAGCTTTCATAAATATTTTTACCGCTTATCCTTTTATTTTTTCCTTAACTTAAATGATTATCTGGTGCATGTCTTTCCACGTTCTTCAATGTGGTCTTCTGAAATTCTCCTTGTCTGTCCTGTAGAACAAAAACAAGGAAGGCAGGTGTTAGCATCACGTAATATGTCAGAATCTTACACACAGGGAAGGGGCTGGTGGAAGCCTGAGGGGTCTGAGATGGCCCTTTCAGCAGTTCCTAGGTGTTACAGTATGTCAGAAAGCATCATACTGAGGATTTCACTTAGAGGAAATTCTCCATGGGGCTTGGAAGCTGCTCATTGGTGAAGCTCCAGCAGGCTCCTGAATAGAGAGCAAACTGACGTGGGGTGCAGACCCTCTGTGGGAGTTCACAAGACAGACGTGCTGAAGAATCAAGAGAGCCCTGCTAGGGAGTAATTCCTGGAAAGAGCCAAAGCTACCAGCATGAGGCAGGCCAGCATTTGGTACTTCATGGGCTGTAGCTGAAGACCAACTTAATACTTACTCTTGGGAACATCTGCTGTGACAAAAAACTTTGAAGCTACTCTGCTGGTGCTTTTTTGTCCCCCTAATTTGCAGTGGATGTATCCATATAAATTAGCAGTCTGCAGGGAAATACCAGCTATCACAAGAGCCTGTGGACAAACAGAAGGTTAGCTGGATGAATACACTGCCATGTATGTACTGTACGCGTGGAATATATGTGCTACAAGAAAGGAATATCCCTTCAAAGAATGGATGACCTTAAGAGATGTGTTCATACTGAACACAGTAGTCCCTTTCTGCAAAATGACTTTTTATAAAAACAGTGTTACGGAATGACCTGAAGTGGGAAAAAAAAATGTATCTTGAAAGACTCCATCACTTGTCTAAAAGCCTGGTCAAAAAAGCGCCTGTCCAACTGATTCTGTAATGATTTCACTTCTATTAAGCCTGATTTGTATCTAAAAGCTTCATAAGCAGGTACATGGCAGGCCTGCAGACATGTTTAGCTGACAAATACCTTACTATATACAAGTTAGATCCTGTAACTTGCAGATCTACAAAGAGCATCAATAGATAGGAATCGATATCCATCATCAGCAGGCAGGGAAAGTAAGTAGAACCTTTTCTGGTGCTGTAGGCTTAGCTGCAGGCAAAACACATCTAGTGAGTTCACTAATAATGTTTTTCTTAGTTCCCTGGAAGCTGTCCCATTTTCATTCATGAAACTTGGTTTCACAAGCACGTGAACAACCTGCATCCTCAGTGCTAGCTCAGGTCCCTTCTCCAGCTAGCTCCTTGGTCAGCAAGCAATCTCTGGTTTTCACAGCTAAGGGTGGAGCTGTGAAGAAAGACCACAGGTTTATTTTTAACTATTGTTTATTAGTGATGCCATTTGAGGTGCTATAAAGCAGTTAATGATTTGCAATTTGCAGGTGTAGTTCACCCCGTAATGCCAGACTTACCAGCCACTTCAGCTTCAGGGAAAACAGGGTGCTGAAGAAAAACACAGTCCAAATCACTGGACAGATAATGAGGCCAAGCCAAAAGATTCGAGCTTCGGCTTCAGTTGAGGCAGCTATGGTAGACACCTAGAAAAAAAATTATGGAAACTTTTAGTCACAGAGACAAAACCCACAATAAATAGCAAATCAGCAAAGGAGGAGGAATGGACAAAAATACTTCTTCACCTAAATTTCATTTATGACTTGCATGGAGGGGGGTTTCAATAGGAAGAGAAGTAGCTGATGCCAAGTTTGCATTAGCACTTACTGTTCAGGAAAAAAAAAAAAAAAGTCAGTGTACCTGAGAATTCCACACCTGACAGACCTAAAAGGCTGCAGCCCTCCCAAAGAAAGGGGAGGACGGTTGTGATGTTTGGAGTATGTTACTGGTCTTCCAGCACACCCCAGCTGCTGACAGGATTTCGGGGTTGAACTTCTGTCCCAGCAGAGGTGCACCAGGAGTTGGTTCGTTGCTGCAGTAAGCGAACTAGGCAATGCACTCATTTTACAGTCAGGAGGTCATCTTACAGATGCAGTTGCTTTAAGTGCTAAGAAAGCTCTTGCTTACTTTCTCAACTCAACAAAACTGTGATACGCTGGAGGTCCTCTAGCTTCTGTGCTTTCCTGCAGACTTGCCTGTATTCTAGATTTCACTTAGATGACAGGCAGAAAGCTGACGTCTGTTACTCTCTTACTGGTGTGCAGCCACTGCCTACTGCCTTCCTGCTGGGCTGCAATGCCACTGCAGGCGGGGCTGCTAGGGGGCACCCCAGTCCTGCACCTCCGGGGCTTCATGCACTGGGCTTAGCACCTAGGTTGCGTGCACGGCTGGATCTGCATGAAAAGAACGTCCTAGTGAGCGGCACTTGCAGCGTTGCCTTGCTCAGTGTTGTTCTACCAGGCTCTCCTCTGAGCAGGGTATTGGACAGAATGTCAGCAAACAAACATGAAACCTGCGGTCTTGACTCTAGCTGCAATGCCAAGTGCCGTTTGATAGGGCTTCTGTGCACAGCACTGGCAATGTCAAAATGCTCCATCACCTGGGTTCTACTCCCCAGCATATTCCATGAGCATGAACAAAAGTTACTAACTTTTAAGGAATTAATTTGAACTATTTGACCTTGCTTCAACATAGTTCTTTCCTGAAGATAATTCTCTTTCGTAATTAACTATGGGAAGATAGGTTTATTGCAAGTTGTTCTCACTAGAAATAAAACAGTAGTACCAACAGAAAAGTGTCAGATGCATAGAACCATGGTATGAATATTTATTCTGCTGATGCAGAATAATGTTGCAATACCAATTTTCTGCTGAATGCCAGGATCTGACAATCTGGTGCGCTTGCAGCTGAATACTTAGGTTGTCTTCTAAAGCATCTGGATAAAAAGTAACTCTCATAAAGATGCAGTAGTTGTTCCTCAATTAGTGTGGCCTTCACAAGCTTTCACGTGCATTCTCTTTGTCCTGTGCCTACGCTCACCATCATTCTTACCCTTTTTGCTTCAAACACCCAGTGGCTTCTTCCATCTTCATCAATCTGGTTCCACCAACGTAAACCAACCAAGAGTCTTCCTGTCACATTCTAGTGACAGAAACAATTATTTGCATGAATCAGTTCCACTTGTCAGACAACATTTAAAATAAAGACAAGCACGTCTGAAAATTGCGTTTCTTATCAAATACTAAATTTACTAAATTTAAGCTTTGTCAGCTTATGCACAATGGTCACTAAGGATGGATGAGCTGATAGAAATGAAGAGGCCCGTTCTCCTAATATCATAAGCAGCACAGTAACATTGATTTAGGTGAGGAATTACAGGATGCATCTTTCCCAAGTCAGTTACTTGGAGAAGATGCTGATGAACAAATCGTTACTAAGAGGGAACCCTAATCAAAGCCCCGGTGCCACGGCTGGGCTCCCAGCAGGGTTCTGCAGCCCCTAACTGCCTGTGAGGCCCAGGACTGCAGCCAGAGGTCTTCTGGCATCCATTATTGAAAGCTAGGATTACTTTACTTTTTCCTAAGAGTATACAAAGCACACAAACATCTGCCTGGGGCAAAGTAAGGTTCTCACTGTGTTAGTAACCGACATCAGTGACAGTGACTAAGATACGTTAAAGTCTTCAATACAATGGGCTAGGCCCATTCAGTGCAGATGACAATGTTTGTCACTTTTTCAATATACATCTTCCCTTAATTATTTTTTGTTTAATGGCACAGTACTTTCAAAGGTAATTACTGTTCAGGGTCATCTTACCTTAACTGACCAAAAGTCAAAGGACAGAAGAAGGAGAATAGTGACAAAACAGGCAACAAAGCTGTTGCTGAACCAGTCACAGAACAAGTAGGTAACAATAGCACTCACTCGGAAAAACAGGTGGAAAAAGGTGGCCAGCGGGTGCCTGGAAAACAACACAGAGCACTTAGAAAGTGATGGGACTAGAAGGAATTGCCAGATTCACTAACAGTGTTGTACAACAACCATTTCTAGTCTCCAGTGGCATCTCAGTTGCTAGCTGCTACTACTTCATATGCTGATGAATCATCAAAGGGATAATATTTCCAGTAACCAACATCCAGTCTGCAGCTAAAAGGTGGAACGGGTTGTTCATGCTAAAGCTTCCTCAAAGATGGAACAAAATCGCACTTTGATCAGTTTCTTTGGTACTGCACGAAGGAATCCAGTGGCTGCACTCAACACCTCGCTCCAAACTCCTCCACTAGCATCGCAGAGCAGACAGGAATTGAGACAGGTCTCATGTCTAACAAAAGCATTTTGAAAACAAGACTAGAAACTCTGGAGTTGAAAAATAAACTGATGCAGAGCAGGATAAAATGAACCTTCATATGTAATGACTGAAACAGAATGCTTCCTTTTGCAGAGGGAGTACAATTCAGGAAGTTTACAGTTATTTTGAATGAATGTTCATTAATTTCACTACATTTCAGCTTTCTTTACCAAAGAAAATCTGGTCTACAACAAAATCAGTGAAAATTTTGGTAGAACTAACTGCAGAATTTAATATTGGTCTGTACAGTAAGACACAGCTTTGGGGGAATGCTATAAGAAGCACAGTAAAATTTTCAGGGTAATGTACCAAGTGCAAGAACGTACTGTGTACAGTTGTTTGTGATAGTTTAAAATGACACTTAACTAGAGGCCATTCCATTTAAGTAACTTTCTCTCTTGAAAGTATAAGGAATAAAACCTTACATTTGTTTTCCAAAGGAGATGGTTTGTTTCCATCAGTGGTTGTTTCATTCAGCCCCTCCACCTCTTCAAACAAGTAACAGTAGTATGGCCCAAGCCATCATTAGCTGTTTGACTATTCTATTTATTCTACTATGTATAATTGAAAATTATACGTATAATTCTTCATAGACATAAAATTAGGTTTAAATTATAATATTATATGTATTTCTTTATTGTAACATTATTACTCTGTACCTAGTTATTCTAGAGGTCAGCTATTACATAATGGAAATGCTGTGCTAGTAGCAGTAAATGCATGACTGGAGAAGCAAGAGTGACACAGCTGGAGCTCACATTTACTCCCAAACATGCCCACACTAACCTCAGACTTTCCAAAAGCTGCTTCTGATTTTAAATCTGTGACACTTGAAGTGAAAGGACCTTTTTCGTATGCAGGCTGGGGGGGAGCAGGGGAATACTGTGAACTGCCAGAAGCAGATCCTGCCTTGCTGTTTGTCGTTCGACACGACACAGGAGTTCAGGTGCACAAGCAGCACGCTGTAGCCATAACAGCTATTGGCAGGCTGCAGCCCTGAGCAGCAGCAGGGCAGACAGAGCTTTCGTAGTTACATTGGTGGGGCTTTGGAGAAATTACAGTGCTTTATTTTGGCAGCTGGATGACGAACTACTGTTTGGATGCTGAATCTGTTCTATGACAGATTTTGAAGGGTGTTTTCTGAACAGCACTACGTGAGCAAGAGGCCCACACTTATTACAGCCCCAAACACTTCCTGTGGAGACTACAGAGCGTCGGTCCCCTCACAGGGATACAGCTACCCAAGCCAAAGTCACAGACCTGCAGGTCCTAGGGGGGGAACACGTAGAGTTACCAACCCTTGCACGCTGCTCTTTGGATGGCTCTCAATCTCAGAAAATGTCCATCAAGAAATAAAAACTCTGAAACCAAATGAATCCAGTGCATACTGTTCACTTCCTCATCTAGCAGAACAAACACGTATTTCCCTAATTCACAGCCATCAGATGAAGCTTACAGCTCCTACCATGTAAGAACAGGATTTTTAACAAACACATAATCCGAGACAAATAAATCTGCCTGCTCAAGCATGAAGATAAAGCTTCTGCATGCTTTTTGACATTAACTATACAGCTCTAAATGAATACATTTATAATTGTACTTTATAAATTTTTTAATATATAGTTTCCAGAAAAATGATGACATTGAAAAGTTGTATGAACTAACATGATTTCTTGTACTAATGGAACACAGCAAGGGCTCTGAAAGCATGCTAGCTTTTCATAAGACTAAATCATTACCAATTATACCACTGAAGTAACTTCTGTTCATTTTGCAAGGATGATGCCTATTAGGATAGGAATGAGCTCCTATGAATTTAGTTGCATCCTATATTAAGGGATCAGACTGGGTCAGCCCTAAGATGTGCCACTGAACCACAGCATGAGTTGTCCAGGCACCTGCTCCTAGTGCCACGGCAGCTCTGCATGCTGCTCTCTGCACCTCCGGTCTGGTACTTCAGATACATTGGGTCAAATTGTGAGCACACAGGCTCTCTGGCTTGATCATCTTGCGTTACGTGGCTGATTTGAAAGAGCAGTGAGTGTATCTCCTAAGTTATCCTGATCAAATATTTTGATACTGCACAGAGCTGCAAAGGTTGTGCAAGTTATCCCTCTCCTCCAAGCAAAAGCAGCCACTAACCAAACCACTGTCTATGCACCTCTTGGTTCCAAAGAGCACTTGCATATGTGCTGGAGAATCACAAATGCGCACCTTGTCGTGGGGCTTATGCAAACTCTAAATGAGTTCAAGATGCATGAAATTGGGATAAAATTAAATAAAAGCAAATGACTGGAGCATCTTGTTATGCCCTCTTACAGGTGACACGCGGAAAAGGACTCCACAATCACCAAGATTGCAAAGTAGGTATACTTTATTTCGGTGCACCGGACGCACTGGGAGTAGCTTCCCACAAAAGTCTGTACCTGCTCCGATGATTCCCCTTGACTTTATACATAGATGTGTTACATATTCATATGAATTGTGAAAATGCCTATACATATTCATAGCCTTTCCCGAAAAGGCGGACCTATTCCTGGAACTCATTTCCATAGTCCAAGCCCTTGATTCCTCCTGGTTGCGCCTGCGAAATGCTGCCTGGTGGTCGTACATTGGGGTCTTATGTGATGAAGGCAGCGAGGAAGAGGAGGCTGAACTTATTTACCTCTGGACCTCACGCATGGCCTGTGCATTCCTGGTGTCTTGTCAAACCGCAAAGCCAGTTTCTGCTAGTTCGAAATGCTTAAGGCAGCTACGCTCATCCCCTTATCAGAGGCCCAGTCCTTGGCTTATCCTCTTATCAGAGGCCCAGTCCTTGGCTCATCTTCTTATCAGAGGCCCAGTCCTTGTTGATGAGGTTCTTATTAGGAACTGTCCGTAACAGGCACGTAGTAGCCCTCCTTTCGTACAGCAACCCGAAGCTTGCATATTTGCAAGTTTTCGTATTTCAGCCTATCTCCACTATTTACCTATTCCTTTACTGTTGCTTATTTATTTCTAAGCGTTAACCCCCTATCACAGGCAACAAAGTTCTGCGGCATATGGACGTGTACTCGGCTCGTCTGCACAAGATTGTTCACAGAGAAGTTTGTTTTTATATTTCTGAAGAATCTGAGGAGTTTCATTTCTGTATTCTATGGCACAAGATATTTCAGTAAGAGGTTCTCTTTTAGGATTGTCACAACGAGGGTATGCAAGAACAGCTGCCTAACGAAATAAGTATCTAAACAAAGTGAGTCAGTTATGGCATGGTCTACTGATACCTCATCTTCTTGCATCATCAGGGGGAAAGAACCTGTAGGAACAGATCTCTGCAGCACAGTGACTGGTGCTGTGGGCCTGAAACAAGCGTTTCAGCACAGTTCCACTCCCCACTAACTCCAGTCCGCTTCCACAGAGTGAAGCTGTGCCTGGCGTGTAACAGACATGAAGCTCTATTTTCCAGTTTAGCCTCCTCCATTCATGCCACACACTCCAACACTATACCACAAAACAAACACAAACCTCTACCTGCTGCTAAAGCACAGGAAAAAAAAAAAAAAAAAAAAAAAAAAAAAAAAAAAAAAAAAAGCAGTTCTGGGGATGTTAATCTTGTGCTATGTCTGGTTCATCGCGGAGCTGCACTGCTGCAAAGTCCAGTGCAACAGGAGGGCTGAAACGCTTCACGAGGCACTAGTAAAGCTGAGGAATTGTACTGTAAAGCTGCCTGATTGCTTTTGTGGCTCAGATAAGTCGTGAAGGCTCAGTATCTCTTATTTTACTTTATTTATGCCTACAAGACATACTAACGCTGCAATGGACCACAGTCATCTGGGGCACGGTGTAAGGGAAGGGAGCAATATAAATTGAAGCTGATGTAGTATTGAAGAGTGCATGCATATGTGCAATTGGCTTTGATGTAAGTCTCTCCCTGCAAGTCTTTGGCTGGGGACTCTTTAAAAGCCAGGCATGGGACATGGGACAGCAGCACGTCCCCAGGGACCACGGTGGCAAGCGGCAGAGCTGCGGCTGGACAGCCTGGTGCAGCAGCTGCAGGCGTTCCTGCGTGGGTCAGTGGTTTTTCTTTGGTATGAGGTGCCAGGGTCGGATACGGTATATTCTGGACACCATCCCCTGGCAGGAAAAGATGACAGTTTTTTCCACTTCCTCCAGTGCAGAAGTTACATCTCTCTAAATAAAACACTGGTGCGTCGGGCTTTGGCTGGGTGGGGCGGGCTCCTCTGCGACCTTGGCGGCAGGCCGGCTGCGGGTATGCAAAATGCCAGCTTCCCACGGCAGGGCCGGGCCCTGCAGCAGGCGGCAAACCCGGCCGCGGCCTGTGCCCCCGCCCGGTCCCGACGGGACCCGAGCGTTCAAGCGGAGCCCGGGGCCCAGGCGCGG
>VXAV01006386.1:437488-459669 GCA_013399715.1 Alectura lathami | reverse complement strand
CAAGGTTTTTTTTTTTTTTTTTTTTTTTTTTTTTTTAATTTTAAAATGATAACTGTTTCTTTACTTTGCCCCCCTTCTAGTGTTTGTCCTGCTGAATCACTGCAGTGTTTTCCTAACAAACTCTGTTAGATAATCCCACAGATGACTATCTATGACTATACCATGCAAGTGATTTTAGTAATATTCACTTAAAAGCCATATCAAATTACGTTCTGTGATTAGTTAAGGTATTGTATGGGTTATCTCCTTTTAAAGTAAGTTATCAGCTAGAAAGAGTCCTTGGTCACTAGAGGAATCATAGGTCAAATCGGTTCTTCAGGTTTAGAACTGGTCTGTAGTTTACAGCTGTAAAGGAATTCATTTGGGGATTGTTACAAAAATATTGTTCATTATGTGTTCTATGTGTTCTATGATTTCACACGACTAACTGTCCTACTTTCAATATTCTGCAGTGATTTTGATTTAAGTGATTTCAGCTGTGGAAAGATCAGCAACACTGTAAATTTAACAAATCCTCAAACACTGCTTCAGTGGCAAGTGGAAGACTCGGTTACACTAAACTAAGAATTGTGGTTTGGTTTTGAGGGGAGGCAGGTTTGTGCACAGGAAAACTGTGACTGCTTGCAAAATATATTAAGGTTTCATCTAATTGTTAAGTTGTATAGCATAAAAGGTTTTGCAACTGTCTCACTTGCTGCTGCACACTTGCCATTAGCCTATGGGCAGTCCTCACCCCAGAACAAATAATGGCCTTCCTAGTGTAGAGCATTATCAGTGCTACAGACCTGATACAATCTCTTGCTCTTTCAAGTCCTTCCACACACAGTAAATAGAACCTCCCATGTTTTGCTGACAAGGTTAACCGAAGTCAGCTGATTTCTCCTTACAGTTGGAGTAGTGCCTGGAATCTGCAATAGCACGGCCTCAGAGACGTGCCCTTTAAACTGCACAAGGGCATTTTGAACAACTCGGTAGTAGCTGCTGTGGTTTAAGTATTTCCATTACAGTTTGATATTTACAGGAACTGAATACTTGAAAATATTGCTAATTCCAGAATAACTCTAACCTCCTTGTATTAGATACGTAGACACATTTTGATGGGGGATCAATAAAATGCTTAAATTTTGAGGAGATGGGTCAAATTACAGAAAGTATTAAATAGATAAATTTCCAATAGTGCACAGCTCTGTTCAAATCTCTGAGATGCTTGCTGGACAGTTCTCCAACCACAGCTTTCAATGGCAGTCTACTTCATCTTTCATTGTAGACGTTGTGGTTAAGTGGCTTTTGGTATGTTTACTTCTGTTTGTTCTTAGTCATTCTAAATTGGTAGCTTTGGAGGGGGGGAAATAATCTTTCTCAGGAAAAAGTAGGATATATAGAAAAAAAAAAAAAAAAAAAAGAGAAGTGAAAAACGGTTCCTAACCTAGTGATGCAATGAAGGGAGAAACCTGTATTTACAATTCTTAATTCTTTTGACATACAGCTTTCTGTGAAGCAGACTGCTATCTACTTCTGTAGCATTTAAATTCAAGAATATCTTTCCTTAATTTGTTAATACCTTTTTTTTTTTTTTTTTTCTGGTTCAGTGGATAGCTTCAACTCCCTAAAATTCCTTGTACTCAATCACAGAGAACTTGAAAAGCTCTCTGAGGAATCCATACTGTTTCTGTAGGCCTGAGTCACGCACAAAGAGGTAGAAGTGCTCAGGATTGTTGGATCCTTCATGCAAGCCACAGAAACATTGTTTTGGAACGGGGTCCAGCAGAAGTCTTGCACATTCTTTTCAAGATACAACAGATTCTACTGGGGATAACTCACCCTACATGCAGTGCACAGCTCTGAGCCTCTCCTGGGGGTAGGGGCCCAAGCTCTTTTGGCAAAACCAAATGCATGGTGCATGTCTGTCTTTTAACAGTGGCCTACGAGCCCCTTTTTCAATGGAATCCGTGCTCAGGAAGGGATCGCAATTTCCTCTGCTGCCCAAAAGGTGCCAAAGCTCAGCCTCCTGCCTTAGGAGAGGAGAAAGCTTGAGGCTGTTCTGGAGGCACCCTCACTTGTCCCCATGAAAGCTGTTCTGCCTGACTCCCAGACTGCAGTCTGAAGCATCTGTTTCATCTGGGGATGGGCCTGAATTCATGACCCACAGATTTATTTATTTTCAAAAAAAAAACAGAATCTATATATAATCACCGAATAAAGACACTGAAGTATTGAAGTGCAAGAACCCAACCCTGCTTGCTTCTCAGAATGCACTGACTGTCTGGTTTCACCCTTTGGGCAGGGTAGAAGAGCTTCAGCAGAAGGGTTTGAGAGCTCCATGTCTCCAGCCAAGCAGCCATGAGATCACACTGCAGGGCTGCAGAAACGTGGATGTGAGGCTCCTGAAGAGGAAGGCTGTGTGACTGCCTGTGATCATCAGGTTCACTGGCTGCAGTTACAAGAAAAAGAGCACAGCTACTGGAATGAAAGTGGTGGTAAGGGCTAGCATATGCAGGTGGCTGAAGATAGAGCTACCATGACTGGTGTGTATTTTAGTGTCTTTTGTGTCTAGAGTGTGTTGGCTGACAAAACACTGAAATGCTGCAGGGAAGCCCCTAAAATACATGATTTTTTCAACTGTCAATATAGTGTTTTTGCCAAGTTTTCTCATCTCCATCATTCTGAAACTTGACACAGAGCTGTGGTTTTGCACACATCCTTTTCCTTGTTGGTTTGGTTTTGCATTAGCATGCATATTCCCATCCTTGCTCTATGTTATTTCAGTGTAAGGGGGAATTACAGTTTTTGTCACATGCTCAGTGCTCCAGTATACTGGACTAATTATGTGAAGTTCAAGTGGTGGTGACATAAAGGTGACATAATTTTTTTTTTTTTGGGTTTCTTCTATTTTTGTAATTGCTGTCAGCTACAGGTAAATGACAAGCCCTTCTTTAACAAGATGAATACTGTTGTGCACTGCTTGTCCCAAAACTATTGGGAAGAGATTTGTGCATTTACGTGACCCTTGAAGACTTCCTGAAAACCAAGAGGAAGAATGAGAGCTCCTTGCTGTCTGTCCCTCAGTCTGTAGGCCAGGCAGCAGCTGGATGCTGCCGCAGGTGCTGGTGCTCACACCATGCTTGCAGAGCCTGCAGCTGCAGCCAACTGCTAGTGAAATGCTTGGCACTCCATCCATGGCTTCCTGACAAAATAACTTGTCCCTAAGGTGTTACTTTTCCTCCATGTGACAGGTGTTAGCTGCATTTCTTAAGACAAGTTGAGAAGGTACCTCTGCATGTATGGTGATGGCTTCCCTACCCTGAGTGGTGTCACAATTTCTTCCTTGTTAGCTGTCATGGCTATGCTGTCCCTGTGGAAATTTTTCTTGAAAATCTGCTGAAATTTCTTACCTTCTCTATGTCTCCTCTCCCAGGTGAGAACATCTATCAATGAGACTTGTGCGCTTATTCTTAATGGTGATAAAATGGTGATGCTGCAGTGGAAAAACAGATAGATCGTCAACATCCTGCACAGAAGGAGTACAAGTCATTTCAGGCATGTTCCCCACATGTAACTGTTCTGCAATGCAAGTGTGGGAAGCTATGCTGACCCTTCTGGAGCAGCCATATGTGGGCAGGACTGGTCGAGGAAATTTGGACATTTCTGCTGTGCTTGTCAAAGAGGTGGGGTCATATGGCTGCTGACAAATATCAGGCAGCTTCTGAAACAAAGTGGCTTTTAAAGGGACTACCAAAGGGAGGAAGGCTATGCTCAGGCTCAGGAAAACCACAAATTAAAGAGTAGCTGGACAGTTCGTCATAAAGTAGAGAGTAAGTCCTGTAATGTAACTAAACCAATATTCTCATAAACACAGAAGATGCTCTAAAATCTCCTTTGTATTTGTTTCTGTGAATCAGTTTTGATTGTTTTTCAACTAGTCTGTCTAAATGTCAGTTCTTTGCACTCTGGACAGCTATGTACAGAAACCTAGAGATCAGCTGTTTTTCCTTCTTACATGAGGAAGGGAGGAAAGCTGTTGCTTGGGAAAGCCTAGAAGGGAGTATTCCCTGGCATTGTTTTCCATTCCAGTACAACTTTTTGGGCTCTACAAGTGAGCAGGCCATCAGGAATCAAAGACTGATGATGTCCTTGGCCATCCCCACATTCTGCTTTCTGAGGACATGGAGAAGCCCGTGAGAGATTATAGAGCCCCTCTGCAATCAGCTCTGGAGCTCCTCCCAGGTAGAACAGATCAGCTGGAACAGGAACAGAATCTGTTGACATTTAGATCATACAGGCCCAGCGTGCTGGTAAAAATTGTGTAGTAGCTTGCTTATAAATGAGCGTGCTTATAAATGAGCAGTGCTTGCTTTGAACACCAGCAAATTTTTGTTAATTTAGTTTTCAGTTGTTGCTTCACAGATATTTGCAGTCCTAATCTTTGCACTTGCTAGACTGGAAGTTCCCCACCTTTTGAGACAATTATATCCTGGGGAAGCAGTCAGCATGCCCAGCAGCATTGTAGTGGTCTCTGTGCTGCATCTCACCTGCAGTGCTCATACTGCAGTACCGAGGCCAGTGCAGTGCTTGGGAAGCAATTTGTTAGGTGACGCTAAAGCTGTCGGTGTGGGAGGGTGCTGAGGGACTTTTACACATCAGTGGAAGCACAGGTGGTCCCTGAGGTGAATGTAGGGATGTAGGGAAAAGATTTGATTAGGTATTTTTTATCAGTTACCTCTGGGGTAAAAAATAACAAATTGCAATCCGAAAGACAGACCTTTTATGTTTAAAACATCTTCCATGACATCACATCTTTACTTTCCTACTAGAAGTAATTTTCATAATAGACGTAACAAATTTTAAATTAAGAGCTGTGAACCATGGCAGAATTACTTAGGAAATTCTGGGTGCCTATACATGATAAAAAAACACATTGGTAACTGAAGTCTCCATTCTAGTACTCACCCAAAATTTCCGCGGTCCAGCACTGCAAAATATAACTAAGTTAGGGGAGATGCTAGTAACTAGACTTTCACTGAGGGCAGCATTCTCGACTGCTCATGGATGTTGCTGCAATGTCCTGACTGATTTCAGTGAACTCTGCCTCGCTGAAAATTCCCTTAATGTTGTCTGAGCTGTTGTCTCTGTGTTCGATAGTGTTACTGGCCTCTCTGGCCATAAATTGGATTCAATACCAGAATTTTTGTCTGGGATTCCTTTTATCTAGGCTGAATAACACTGTCAGTCTGCTGGCTGAGCAATTTTTCTTAGAACTGAAAAGTCCATTTAGCAATCTTCCTTGCTTTCTGATTATAGTGATTCAAGCTGTTTAGTATTTTGGCATCAGCATTTCACTGCTTTGCATCAGAGATGAACAGCACAGCTTCCCTTCCTGGCTGAAGGATTCTAACTGACACATGCACTAATGTAGACAGATGATGTTACATGGCAGGGGTGTCTCGTTTTAAGGATCGTTAAGGTAGTCTTCTCTGAAAGTCCAAAGGAAAAGAGATCTAGTGCTCTGCCTTAGCTGTAGAAAGTTCCAGATGTTGGCAACATAAGAAGCAATGAGTAGCCAAGATGAACAGTCTGACAGTTCTCCTTTTCACACACATTGTTTGTGCTCTGATAAAGAGGAAAGTTAGTTAAAAAGGAGAACTTGTGCTTTTGATTTCTCTGCATTGAGAGGAAGTATCACTTCTAAGTAAATAATAGTCTACACCTAATTTTGAAATCCAAATAACCATAGTAAAATGTAGGCAACTAATTTCACTGTTTTTCCTAGGGACAGTGAAGCAGCTGAAAGGACACCAATGTAGGCCAGCTTGTGGCCCTCAGTACCTGGCATCGGGGTGTGTCATGAGCCCCAGCAGATTTTACCTGGTGTCAAGATGGTAAGAGAATGTTTGATTTTACAAATGANAAAAAAAAAAAAAAAAAGTAGAAAGAAAAATCATATATTTTGTCAAAATAGCAAATTAGCAGTGTTAGGAGTCAACTGTTCAAAGCTTAGTGCCACTGTAGTCCCCTTCCCCTCATTTTGCTCATAGCTACAAGATAATCAGTTTTAAAGTCAAAGGCACAGCACCTGTAGTGCATTACTTGCTTGGTATCTTGCCTATAGCCCAGCAAAGGCTGGGGACAGCTGTACAGAAACCATGATTCCCACCAGGTAATGATCTTGCAGATATTTTTTGAAAACTCAGGAATCCTGAAAATGTGTATTTTACCTTACTTTTGCTTAAAACCTGACAGATGTTTGTATTTGGCTCAGAGGTGCTTATGCTAAACACATTAATGTTCTAGTAACAGATTATGTTCTCGCTTTTGATGTAGGCTTTGTGGATTTATTCTGTGTTGTGCAAGTAGTCACAAAATACAAGACTGGTTAATCCTTTTTGCACTCATGACAAAAAAAGTGCATGTTCTTCTTATAGGTATATATTTTATTGGTCTGATCAAGATCATTTACTGTGTGTCATTTAAACTGAAATCTTCTTGTTGTGTTTTCTTTCTTTTTTAAAGTTACCCACCCTTTATTCATTTTCTTATACTTTAGAAAATGTTCTTATAACAAAGGTAAGACTTTCTTGCTTCATTTAGAAGTCTTTGCAGTGTTCTAATTAGACAGTGCCTATTCTGCAACTGAAAATCAAGAAGTGACTCAAGAAGGTAGCATTAAAAACGATTTCTGACTAGTTCTGAGCTGAGGGCTCTGGTGGCAGTAGGTTTAGAGACGCTGTTTAACTCTGGTGGTATGGAAAATTTGGTACTCTTTTGAACTGGGGACTTGAAAACTTCTGTTTACGGGATTTAAACTGAAGTGTCTGCTCCTTGGAATATGTTATCTTTGAATAAGAATATATGGAACTCATGCCCAGCTTTCCTAGTCACATTTTTCTTTCAGATGAGGCTTTCTTTCCAGAGCCAGATGTGGAATCATTTTCTGCCCTGGAGTTTTTACCCTGGCTCTCACTTGTTTCATGAAAGCAGAATTTATTCACAACCTAATCTCTAATTCTGCGTTGGACGCTCCAAGTTTTATACCTCTCCCTCTTGCAGAGGATGTGAGCTAGTGGTTGGCAGCCCTGTTCACGGCAGGGGGGTTGGAACTAGATGATCTTTAAGGTCCCTTCCAACCCAAGGCATTCTGTGATTCTGTGATTCTATGTGTTCTGTGCTGAAGCTTTTGGTACTACTGTGATTTAGCGGTGACCTTGCTGGGCCCGCTAGTGTGTCCACTCTCCATCTCTACTGGGAGACAACAATACAGCTATAGCAGTCCTGCTTCAATAAGACAAACTTTCTTGATTTTTTTTTTTTTTTTCAGGTGCTGATTTGGAAAATTGTCTTTTATTAATGCTTGGAAGAATTGTGCTGTTTTATCATTTCACAAAGAAGCTATTTGTTCTTGGAAGCGTTATTTAAAGGCTTAATTGAATGAGGAAACACCTCAGCTATTGCAAGCCAAAGTCTCTTAACTTTTTTTTTTCACTTCATCTTTTTGATGCTGACTGAGTGGATTTTTTTTAAGTTTTAATTGAAGCAGTTCTGATTTTGCTCAGAGCTCCTTCAAACATCTTCAGATGCCGGTATGAATCTCTTTCAGGAGATCTTGCCTAGAGTAAGGAAGATTCTTTCGAGTGCTACAGCTTCGGATGAACGTGCATTGCTTAACCTCATGCTGAAAGAAGATGTGATATCCAAAGAGTATCATCAAGCCTTGCTCCATGAAAAAGACAGAGAAGACCTTGCAAGGAAGATATCGCTGACATTTGTGGGAAAATGGGACCTGTATTTGGACGCTTTGGTTCCCCACTGTTGTTTAAACCTCTGTGGCATTACAGATAATGAGCCAACAGGAACCAAGTACATGTCTGGTAAATCAGTTTTTTCTTTTTACATTGTTAAAGATTTACTTCTGTTTATTGCATTGTGATACAGTGCAAAGTGCATTAGTAGGAAGGTGAGGAAGAGAGCAGAATGTGATGCAACAGCAGCTAAAACCAGACCCACCCATCCAGAGCAGCTCCTGGATAGCCATTTACATAGTCAGGCCATAGCAAGACTTAATCTCTGACATCTTCTGCAGAACCAGGACTGCAGAATAGATTAAGGAGACCATGGTAAGGTCAGTTTTTCCCCAGTGACATCCCAGCCATTGATAGTCTGAGCAGCATTTGTTCATGTTCTGACAGCTCATGTGGAGAAATCCCTTATATTTTTCAGGCTTGGGAGTAATGCTCTCCATTGCATCTTCCAGGGGTCTGTAAGCACAAAAATTACCACGTCTGTAATAGACTGCTGCACAGTTAAGGAGAGGAGGTGCTTAATGACTTGAGAAGCTGGATTCAAGAATTTTGAGGCTCTTAGTAGGCAGTAGGAAAGAAAATAATGGGGAGACCTTATAATTATAAGGCAATAAGCTCACTTAACCTTTAGATCTTACTCATCAGAGGATTAATGTTGTGTATAATGGAGAGCAGGGGTGGTGCTGGGACAATCCAAACATGGTCCATCCTATGAAAACAGAACCCCAGTTTAATTACAGTATTCTGAATGACTTTTACAAAACCAAGCAATTCTAAAAGGATAATAAAAGGATAACAAATGAATTATTAATAGAATACCCATATAGTCCTGTAAAACTGATGGGAGGACCTTGGGCTGCAGTGTGGGAGTGTGGGAACATTTTCCTCTCCTGAAATACAATATTGGGCATCACTTCTCAGGGTATTGCTGAAAGTAAAGAAGAAATGCTAAAGAAAAAATTCAGATAGTACATTAGAGGGAAAATACTGAACTGGAAGGTCTTAGTGCTGTTATTACATTCAAATTAATTCCAGGAAGTCATATTTAAATATAAATGTCATAGCAAGTAGCCCAGGGTCGCTTAAGCTGGGATTGTGTCTAGCCTGTTTGCTGTTTTTAATTAAATCCCTGAAGTGCTTGTAAAGGTATCCACTGCTTCTCGTTTTTGTAACGGGTAGCACCTAAAATCTCCATTCAAAAATCTTGATCCTGTCATGCCTGGCTCTGCATCTCTGTCACAAAACTTGAAGTAATTTGAAACATGACAGAGGGAAACTTAAGTGCATCAGAAGAAGCATTAGTCTTCATTCATCACACATTCAAACATTGTCACTGTTCTATGGATTTTGTAGTAAGGAGATGAACTTGAAGAAGTAGTTACAAACATATGAGTTTATCAGGAAATGACTCAAACTGTGTTAGACTTCAACTTCCTTTGAATCAAATTCTAACTTTCTTTTTCTTGTTCATTTTCAGACATATATGTTCAATGACTTTTTCACTTTGCAAGGACAGCACGGGTCAGGAACAGACTGATGCCAGCAGGTCTCTCACTAACCACTTAATAGTTTTGCAGCTGTTTCTCTTACCTGAATAAGCATATTTAAAATTTCTGGGTGAGAAAGCCTTAGTTTTCCTCCTCTTGCAAAGTGCGTTATTGACATCGAATTTGCAGTGCTCTCAATACCTACTGACACATTCTGCTCGTTCCTCTTGCAGCAGGACAGCTTATCTTCGTTTTGAATCATCAAAAAATGAAGCACAGATGCTAGTGGACACCTGAGGAGTTTAGGCAGTTCTCAGCTGTCTCACAGCCTCCTATTTTCCACTCTGCTTTACTCTCTGTCTCTAAGACAATCATCATAGATTAGTCCTTTAGATGAACCAGTACTCTGATTTACCTCAGCAGTTCCTTTCTGCTGTTCCTCAGTAGCAATGGTTGTTGTGCACAAAGCTGGCAACCACTCTTTACTGTAGTTATACGAATTGGAATGATGGTAAACAGCTGAACTCTTTTGTTCTCCAGACACATTCTTGAAGTACCTCATGAGATTACAGCCTCAGAAACTGATAAAGAAATGTGCCTGCAGGGCTGGTAAAGGAGTTTGTAACTGGCAAGGTTGTCCTGCACATTAGAACAGGGTTAATAATCCTCTTAGCTGTTGAAGGGATTTTTCATGCATTGACTGTAAAATGATCACCTGCTCCCAGGAAGGAAACAGCATTATCTCTTCTCAGTGAGCATGTTGCTACAGAACCTGGTGGAAGTGGAGCTAAAGGGAAAAGGCTTGCACAGGTCAGCAGCTGCTTTCCTTATAGGACCTGCTGCCTTATGCAGAAGCCAGTTGTTACTGAGCAGCTGACAAAAAATTTACCTTACGTGTCCTGGATGACATTGACTTCATCAAGTTCCCCTTCCTTTCTTCCTTCCTTCCACCTTCAAACTCTGGAATTTTGTTATAAGCTATCACTAAAATAATACTACAACAGGCATTTGCTCATTTGAGAATAAATTATCTTTCACAAATAATTTCTGATTTGTGTAGGTTTATGCNAAAAAAAAAAAAAAAAAAAAAGGAAAATGGGAGTTGCAGGGCTGCCCGGAAGCAACTATAGGTATCATGGTAGTTAGCTTAGTTCGTTTTCAAAAGATCTTTGTCTTATGCCAGATAGGCACTGGCAAGGTGTGACTCAGTCTGAGATTCATTAGATGAATAAATGCCGTTTGCGGCATGTTGGCACCAGCAGACTCTGAACAGCATGTGTAAGCCAGACAAGCTTTATGTTGCATGGAACACCATGCTTGACATTTTGGACTAGGGGTAAAAGACACTTGCAGAAGATGCCAGATTAGTCTTGTGCTGGCAGAGTTTGTGACCATGTGAAAGATACTTTCACTTCTGTTTGGGCAAACAGAGCTGCGAGGTAAGAGCACTTGCACACTGCTTGCTGTATTCTCACTGGTGGACTGCTCAACAGTGTGACTTCTGGACAGATTTTAACTGAAATAAAAAAATGGAGGGAGAGAATTCTGGGGAGCACCGAACATTGTTACTGCCAACTCTCATCGGATTTTGACTTCCAAGCGAATAAATTGTTCCGATCGTAACGAGTGGCAAGCGCAGGCTCTTCTTAGCTGTGGCAAGCAACAGGTGAAGGTACCAGTGCTTATTCTACAGGGCTACTGGAAGGGTGTATCTTGGTTTTCCTCTTCGGAATTCCCCTAAGCCTCTAACATTTCTGCTGTGACTTGCCAGGCGCATTTCCTCCTTTCATTTTTAATTTCTGTAAGCCCTGGGCAGTGACAGAAGCTCTCTTGCTTTTCTGATGCTGAATTCAGAGTGAAGGAACAGGAACCATCTTCTCTCCTAAGGTCAGTTTTTCCTCAATTGTCGAATGCTGTGCTTTTGTCATGGTGAATTCATTTTATCTTACCTGCTGTGAATATTGGTAACAGTAGTATGTCAGTATCTGGATTTGTATTGAAGTACTTGCTTGAAGTATTCATAAGATGAAGTCTGAATTGGAGCGGGTGAAGTTTTGGATGATGCTCAGTGATTTTGGTTTATGTCTTGCCCTGTTAATTGCTTGAAAAGTTGTCGTTTCAGATTTTGAGAGGAGCATGCTTTTTCTTTGTACATGTTTTGCTTGTAATGGAAAGTGAAACTATGGAGCACTAGGAGAAGCAGGCTTGTTTCTGTTCTAACATCTCTGGCATTCAGAATGCTTTCTGGTTTAGGAGGGCTGAGGTTCTGTCTTGAAGAAAGTTTCTGAATGCAAAGGTAGTTTGTCTGCCAGAGAATAGGCAAGGTGTCTGCAGTGCTGCTTTGTATCGCCTCCCACCCGGGATGGAGCGATGGGCACAAGTGTGACAGCGGAGACAGTGCTGGGTTTGAAGGCAGATTCTGCTCTCAGATTTTCCCAGCGGTGACACCTGCAGGACAGCACATGGTCAGTCTGCCTGCGCTCCACTGTCTCCCACGCAGGGCTAGTGATGTTCTGGGGTTTGTTTTTCTAATGTGTGGTGTTTGTCACTATACAATAAAGTTCACTGAAAGGCAGAAAATCCTTCTGGCCAATATTTATACTTTTTCTCAATTCTTTAAACACATTTAAAGGAGACAAAGGAGAGCAAGGCAGGATATAGAGCAGATTTTTTTTTTTTTTCCCAGCATCATTTTAGTTATTTCAGTTTAGACTAAAAACAAAAAACATGGAAAGTAACACACTACTGCATGGGCAAGATGCGTTCTGTACGTAAAATTAATATCTTGTATTAAATCATGTAATACAGCAGGAAAAGATGAACAGGCTTTCAGACATAAGCTTCTCACAGATTTGAAATAGAAACCAAAACTTCCAAAGCTAAATATAAACTGCACACTATTGTCTGGAGTTTAAGAATAGTCAGGCCATTTCTGAAATGAAAAGGTGGTGCCTGCGGAGCTGAGGAATTGCTAGTGGTGGATGTGGGAGAGGAGAGGCGGGGCTGTAGCGCAGGGGGAACTCGTGCTGCTGCTGCCTGCATCACCCTGAAACGCCACATGGGGCAAAACGAGGAACGCGACCCTGTCTGCTGGTGTGGCAGATAACTGACTTATCAGTAAACTGAGTTCAAATCATGTACAAAACAACCAAGAAAGTGACTAAGCAGTAGAGAACATATTCACATATGGTCTTGGGCAGTGGGTTGCTGGATGCAGTGGGATGCTGTGAGAAAAAGGGGGAAGTCCTGGAAAGCACTTGCTGTTGTAAACACATGGAGTAATGTCAGGTGTCACTTTCTGTGCTCCAGTTACAACACGCAGTCAAACATTCGCTATCCAGAGGCGTGATCCTGCTCCCCTCTGTGACTCTCTTCATGTAGAAATCTTCCTCTTTCCAAACCTCACTTCTTTTTCCTTGCAGCTTTGGAAAGAGTGCTTTCCATGGTCCTACCATCATTTTACTGCAGCAGCACAGCTGCTAGTAAGATTTTCTTGGTTTAGCAAAGGAAAGACATTACAGCATCTGAAATCCAGTGCAGATAATAGAAAGGCAGCTTTGTGTAGATTGGTGTCAAGCCCAGTGCAGTGAAGAAACAAGTGGTTAAACTGAAGCATAGAAGATGAGTATAAAAGTTTTTCCTTTTGAAAGAGTGGCAGTCTTCATTCTTCCCAAGGTAGAAGGCTACATTTCTCTCACTCCTGTGCTCCTGGGTTATAGCTCCTCTTACTTGTTAATTTTCAGCTCTCTAGCTGCACTTGGCAATGGCAAGACTTCTTCTTGGCTGCTTCCTGACTCCTTGACCTTGTAATGCATTTTGCATTACTTCTGTACTGGGCCACAGGGAAATGACACTGAAAGAAAGCTTTAAAACAACAAAAGCTCTTATGATTGTGTTTCCGTGAAGACTCAGAAGGCCTGCTTAGTCTCCTTCCATAGGACATGCCATTTTCTTCATCTGCTGTAATCAAGTAGTCAGTAATTGCTGAACTTGGAAGGAGTGATGCACATGTTTGTCTTGCATTCCCTTTGGAGCCCTTTGGAGCTTCACAGACCGTGGGATGGTGAGGCTGGAAGGAGCTCAGCTGCTCCAACCCTGCTGCTCAGGCAGGGCCACCCAGGACCATGAAACGTCTGCCCTTCTGCTGATTACTCCTCTGTCTCTGCCTCTGACTCAATGTAATTTTGGGGTTAATGCTTCAACAGCATTATTCACAGTGTGGAAAGCCAATACTCTGAAAGGCCTGACTGTGTTTAGATTTTATGTTAATTCAACACAGCAGCAACAAATTGAAAATTTAATGTGATATGTTTTTAACCTCATTCTTGGTTCTCATGAAGGTTTGTCAACTTCTGCTTTCCATTTATAGTAGGGTAGGCAATAGCATCAAATTTTTGTAGTGTTGGTAATGTAATGAGCCCACACAGCACGAAAAAGGAGAAGTACCTGAGTGTAGGTCATTCCTACGTGTGGGGCCTCACTACGTCCACCTGCTCTCCTAAGATTTCGCTCTAGATTCTGGTGTCTTCTGCAGCGGAATGCAGAGAGGTGCACATCCAGGCTGTGCACAGGGACAATCCTGCCCAGGGCTGTGAGAGGCCTGAGGATTAGCTCATAACAAAGGAGCCTGTGGTAGTGTGAGTAGGTCTGCTTGCTTCCTTCATTGCAAAACATGGTCTTGATGCCAGTGTGTAACTTGTCATGGTTGCAATGCATGACCAGCTATTTTAACATGGATATGGACTGGAGAATTTGCTGGTTGTTCGCTGCATGTTGGCATCTGAGTATTATGGTAGAGTAAATGACTTGGATCATCATCCCAGGTAACATTCATGTCAGGAATCTGTAAGCACTGAGAAGCAAACATTTGTTTTGGAAAGAGCTTGATAAAGATGATGAATAACCAGCATGTACAGTTGTTCCACTACCTATACAAAGTTTGAGCTTATGCTGGTGCCCGCTGCACTAACTGGAAGCAGATAGAAGGAATTTAAAATGAGGTGGAGAAAAGATAAACTTTATCAAGAAATGTAGCTGCAGAAACCTAAGCAGTTCTCAGTCCGTAGAAACACAAGTGAGTGCAGCAGGGAGCACGTTAGAACAGAGGGAACTGTCTGGATTCTGTACAGCACTCTGAAACACTATGGCAGTTCTTAGCTGAGGAGTAGGTACTCACACGAGTTCTGAAGGTATGTATAGTATGAATGATTTTTTGGCTGGTGCAGGCAGATATTGTTAAGTCTGGAAGGAAAAGGGATTTTAAAATAAGTGTAATAAATTTCACAGTGCCAGCAAGCGCCCTGTTACCAGAAATGGATTCCCAATGTGACCATACACAATCAGCCATAAAGTTTGGGGAAAAGTTATTTTGGGTAACTGTGCAATCTTTTATTGTTCTTCCATGTGCTGAGGAGATGTCTCCTAGTGCCATCTGCGGGTCTCAGGAACTAGGATGTAGCATCCCAGCCAGAAGCAGCTCAGCTGACCCTGAGAAGACATTGTTGTAGCAGTACAGAATGGGATTCTTCTTCCATCCTCTTCACTGCAGTCTCCTCATTCCCCCAGTACCTGATGGATCTGTGCCTGCACCACTTATATTCTGATGAAGTTACAGAAATTGCAATTTATTTAGTACTTGCCAGGTGCTTTTGGCCCAGATGGTCAGCCTGCAGTATCCCACTCCCTTGACTGGAGTGAAAAATGACCGAGTCTCATTACAAACTGCATTTGGATCTATAATTTTAAGTAATTCAGGGTTATAACTTAATGGAAGTCTAATTAAGCAGTACCAGTTCCACAGCCTTAAGATTTCAATGCCTTGTGGTCAATGGAAAGCCACAGCAACAGACTTTTAGTTTGTTTGGCAGAAGTTGTGACTTTTTGTCATAGCTAACTGTTTTATTATCTGATTTCAGACAACAAGAGACAGATCATGGATTCAGCATCTGTGTCTGAGAATGGCTATCTTGATTTGCTGCGCAGTGATATCGATCCAGTGCATCTATTTACATTCCTAGATCCTAAGTTATCTGGAAACGAAGAAGGTGAATTCTTCACAGGTTAGTAATACACTAAAACACACTTGAATATTTTATCTATAAGTCATTGCCTTCTCCTCAAGATTAAGTAGCCATCTAATGGCAGTTTATCGTGGTAGCTGGACTAAATTCAGCAGATGTTTGGTTTTACAGTATGATAACTTTGTCCGTATCTGTATATAAAACAGTGACTGCTTCCAGAAACTACTATGTATTTAAAGCCAAGTGCAAGGTGCTGTACTTGAGTCATAGCAATCCCAAATATCAATACAGACCAGGGGATGAATGGATGCAGAGCTTCCATGTGGAGAAGGGCTTGGAGCTGTTGTTGGATTAAAAGACATGGACCTGTTAATGTGGATCCAGAGGACAGCCACAAAGATGCTCAGAGGCTGGAGCACCTCTTCTAAGAAGAAAGGCTGAGGGAGCTCTGCTGGTTAAGTCTGGAGAAGAGAAGGTTCCAGGGAGACCTCATTGAGGCCTTCCAATGCTGAATGGGACTTGTAAGAAAGATGGGGAGAGACTCTTTACCAGGGTATGTAGTGATGGGACCAGGGGTAATAGTTTTATACTAAAAGAGGGTAAATACATATCAGATACATGGAAGAAACTCTTTTCTCAGAGGGCGGCAAGGCCCTGGCATAGGCTGCCCAGAGAAGCCGTGGATGCCCCATCCCTGGAGGTGCTCAAGGCCAGCCTGGATGTGGCAGCCTGATCTGGTGGGAGGTGTCTGTGCCCATGGCAGAGGGTTGGAACCAGATGATCATAGAATATTCCAAGCTGGAAAGGACCCACCAGGATCATTGTCTAACTCAGTTCCACACAGGACTACAGAAAAGTTAAGCCATGATCTTTAAGGGTCCCTTCCAACTCAAACCATTCTATGATTCTGTGAAGGCAGACAGCTGCAAACAAACTAGCATTTCACTTCCTTCTGAGATCCTAAGGCACAACACCATGGACTTGCATTAGCAGGTGCTGTTTTACACCTTTTCAGTACACAGACCAATGATTTCATTATTCCTTAATGGAGGAGAAAGCAGAAGGACCAGGGTGGAAAGGTGGTAGTTCCTTACATACAAATTTCTACAGCTAAGCAAGTTAGAAGGTTGGCCCTGGCTCTCAAATTCTGTTCCTGAATCAATGTGGACATTGTGGAACATTCTGCTTTCTCTGGGCTTGCTGGCATAAAGGTATGAGAGTGTATCTGTGCTGCTGACTGTGTTGTGGAGCAGTAGCTGAGGTTATTTTAAACAAAGGAGCTCAACTGCGGGTTGAGAGTGGCAATAGGAGGAGAAGAATGTAAATTAACGCATGCTAGATATGAAGTCTTGTAGCTCGGTTCCACATAGGCATAAAAAGTTATCAAATTTTTCATTCTAGATCCTCAAATTGATACCATCAACTATGATCAGTTCAACAATATAGATTTCCTATGTACCGTGGAAAATGATGAAAATGGGGATGAATTATATCTCTCTTCCAGTGCCAGAGAAGCTTACGCTAGAATAGGTATGAAAGTTGTTTTTTTTTTCCCCCTAAGCTCTTGGTGTCTTTACATGATCATTGTTTTCTACTCATTTTGATATAGCCGTTTCTTACAAATTCTATTTTCACTGTAAAGCAGTGGCATATACTCCAGTGTCCTCGTGCACAGTAAGGCTAACCACGGTACCTAAACCTGTGCATTGTGGGGAAACAGATGAACAGCGGTTTGTGGTTGTCGGGGGAAAATCTCTCTATTAATGGCTCCTTCTGCTTAACACTTCCTGTCTCCACTTCTCCTTTCTCATGTTCTTTGTTTCCTGAGCAACAATTTACAAGAAAAACTGAATTTAACCATGATTTATACTTATACTGCACTTATACTGCAGAATTCTGTTAATAACAGTAAACCTGCAATAGTTTTTACTGTGATGTTACTGTGTTCCTATCTTTTTTCTTCTTGCTAGCTGAATTAGCAGATTATGTGCTCAAGGATCAGCAGGAGAGGCAGGTGGAAGACACTTTTGGTAAGATTTACGTGGATAAGATTGATTTTCTTCATGACAGTGTTCTTGGTAACATCTTGCACTATACTTCACGCCCACAATTAGAACACCAGTAGAGTTTCTGTCATCTGGTATTCTCTTCCACCTTCAACCTGCTGCCACCTAGCAACTGACAAATTCTGAGGATTTTCCGTATTTTGTGTGATTTTTCCTAAGACAGCAGTTGTATCTCTGGCCGAACTGCTGATCACCTCACCATAGCAGTACCGTAGGCACTGCTCAACTGTCTAGTGCAGTATTTGCCCTCGAGAAGCATCAGACTTATTCTGAGCATTTGACACAGATGATGTGCATGTGTTCATTAAGTCTGACCCACCAAGATCATGTATAAATGCAGTTCACGCACCCTTATTTCTGTCCAGGATGCACAAATTTGCCTCAGAAAGCATGTCAGATCTTACTTCTCACCCTGATCAACACAGCAATGGTATGATATACAGGCAGTAAATGATTTCTTCATTATCAGTACTTGACCAGAGATATTTACTTCATTTCTTGTACAAAATCTGTGTTTTGGTTGTGGCATAAATGCAGCTGCTTGCTATTTTAGAGTACCTATATTATTGTGTGGCTGCTGAGAAATACGTAGATTCAGAAAGATTCACAGAATATCTGCACATCCTCTTTTATGCTTGGGGAAAGTAGTTTGGAATAACTTGCTAAACATCATACCGTATCTAGGACAATTAATTCTGCTGCAAGAAGCCCACGTGACTTTTAAAATGGTTTTTTCTTTTTTTTTTTTTTTTTTACTGCTCCCTGGTGTATCTAGATTTTGGAGGGAGAAAGTTGAACCTAATGGCAAAATTGATATTGGTCGTAGAGGAAATGATATATAGTATTAATATTTAAGTAGTTACGTGCAGAAGAATGGTACAGATAGCTTCACAGTTTTATTACACAAAATATATAAATGGTTTAGAACCATTTACTCTGCCTCTGCAGGAACTAATTCATTTCATATATAAAATGAGTAAGTACCTTTACTAGTACTGAGGTCACACAAACTCTCTAATATATCTGTGATTTGGCTGTGATGTTTAATCCTTTGCTTATCACTAGTAGTGTGTTTTAGTAGCCACTGAATTTGCTACAGTAGATTGATGTCTTGCAGTTCAGAAAACAACACAGGGTTACAGAATGTGTGGTCAGCCTTCTGAGAGCTTTCCAAATCATATAGATTTGGGTATGTTTTGCTGCATGATTTTTGTTTTTCATCTTTTATTTGCAGCACATTTTCATCATTGCTGTCTGCAGGTGTCTTTGTCTTGTTTTTACCTCCTGTAACATTTCTAGGAGAAAAAAGGTTGACGTTCACAATATTTCATCTTTTTAGCAGGGAACTTTATTTTGGATGAAATGACTGCTGAAAATACTGAGAAATTTACTGACGTAAAGATGCAGAAATGTCACAAAAGAAGTAAGTAAAAACAGGGAGGGCTTTAAAGGCTCTAGTGTTTGAATTCTAAATTTGCATTAGGGTACTTTGGTTTTAGAAGCAGCCTCAGTGTATCTCTTGTGTAGTTCTTCACTGATATAAGCAGATGTGCTTTCTCTGATTTTGTGTATCTTGTATGGGCTGGAAGTAAAAACTCCCCCCAGCACATTCTTCACAATTTGCAGAATTTGTTGTCCTGTAACATGACACAAAGCATGTTATTATTTTTTTTGTCATCCATGTGAGAGTGCTAAGTTTGTTTTCATTGTTCTAGCAAGCATTACTTCAACTATTCCCTCTTTAACAGCAAGAAAAACAGCAAAAATGTTTTATTTCTGGCAAAAAAAAAAAAAAAATCTGTAGCCTAATTCAAACTTCAGGATCATAGTAAAATAATATGAGACTACTCACATTCATGTTTAATATATTGGACTCATACAGTTCTCAAATAGCTAAAAAGTTAATATAAGTTTCCACAATGAAAACTTTAAATTGCCAAACTGGATTTTATTTCTATAATTTACTATCACCTTTCCTTATTTCAACCTTTTTAGGCTCTGCAGAGAGTTGCTCTGATGATTCAGAACCCAAATACAGGAAAATAGGTAAGATACTGGCTGAACAGGAAAAGATGACTGAATGTGCACTGTCTCGTGTTCCATAGTGCCTTCCTCGTTAGGTGTTGTAGCTCTGCCTTGTAGAGAAAATCTGCTCTCATAGATTTGATGATAGAGCACCGTGGTGCGTTTTCATGTTTCAGTGCTTCCAGAAGAGTAGAAGCCTCTGTAGAATTGCATGCTTCGTGTTATATACCTCACTCCAATTCATGATAGAAAGATGGCTTCCTTTGAGTCAACAGAGGCACAGCTGAACTCTTCTAAATCCATCTGAGGGCAGACAGCAAACCAGTGGAAAACTGGGACAGTGACAAACTTTGTAACCTTTATCATGTACACCTTTTATTCATGATGGGTTTTGTGACTCTGAACAAAGGAAGATCAATACTAGCAAACACCAAGCTATGGCTATGAACAAAAGAGGATCAATACTAGGAAATGCCAAACTATGGCTAAGTGTGACACTTGCCAAAAATCCAGTGAAACATCCTAGTAAAAATAACAGTGACGAGACTGCGTATTGGCCCAGCCCATGTTCTACAGTCCTTTACACCGAAGTAAGTACTCAAGTAGTAAAGTAGTGCTCAAGTTCTTACCCAGCTGTAGACTAGAAGTTTGTCTCAGGCATAGCTAAACCAGCAAAACGTTATTTCAAAATCCATGTGAGAGCAATCACCTTTGGATCAATACATTACACTGTGTTTAGAAGTGCTACATGTCTCTGTGCTAGCGTGCGTCCTGGGGTTCTTGAGGAGAACTCTGACTGTACCAAACCCCTTGGGCCTTGTATGTGTTGGGACAGGCAGCCAAAAGCAGGGTGTAACCTAGAGAGCCATCCAGAGAGGGCTTGGGCTGGGGGACTGCACCTCAGCAAAACTGAGGCTGGCAACTGCCTACCAATTGCTAAGGACTGGCTTCATCTGGGCAGAAGTCACAGCCAGCACACATATGCCCTGGGTCCATGACCCAAACTGGTTTTCCTATGTTCATGTGAAGCTGTGGCAGGAGACTGAGCAGCATCAACTGTGGGAAGAATACACTTAACGGATTTAGAAAGGCAAACAGAGTTCCTATTGAAATGGTACCTGCTGGCTGCAGTTATTCAGATGCAGTTAAATTTCCTTGCAGTTAGTAGCCATTAAAAGCAGATTATCATCTGTCTGCTTAAATTCCTTTATAGATTTGGCACTTCTTAAACCTATTGTTTATGCCACACTAGCAGAGTTTTGATAGGGAAATGGCACATCACTTCCTGATTAAAAAAAAAAGAAAAAAAGTGTCAAAACACCTCACCCAAAGGGCTTGCATTGCAAGAAAGAATCGTGGCAGAGCTAACATGCGCTTTGTAAAGCTGCATCTATCTTTCAGAAAGTGCTGAGAATATTATCACTCTGCCCACTTTACCTGACCCAACAAAGGTGCTGATGGAAGAATATGTACAGAAGGCAGTGTAAGTACTGGGGACAAAAGAAGCTGGTTGACAGAAAGTTGAGCTACACAACAAAATCAGAACTAGTTTTCCCTATCATAAAATGAATGTCACTCGATAATCCTGCAAAGGCAAACACCCTAATTCCTTTGAAGAGTAAGACTGTATATACAGTGAAGAGGATAATGTAGACTAAGGTTCAGTAATAGGCCAGGGCTGAAGTTCTTTCTTTTAATTGAAATTAAGCTGCAGATTGGCCCAACCATTTGCAGCTAGGAGGAGCTATAACAGTACCTAATCTTTTTTGATCTTAGCAGTGCAATGGTCCTTGGATAGGAAATTACATCAGAATTTTATGTGCTTATTTACACACAAGCCAAAAAGCACATTTTAATTTTTGTCTTAATACCACAAGAGAAAATGAGAGATTCCTACAACAAAGAACATCAATTCCTGACAAACAACATAAAAGCATCCTTCCAGAGGCTACAATGTACGCTGTTGTGGCACAAAAAGCTGTGGGTTTGTAGCTCTTGATAAACCACTAGAGTACAGAAAGCAGTTAACTAGAGATTTCATTGTTGTTGCTAGACAGGTGGGGGCAACAAAAGCACAAGCAGCTCTGAGAATGAGCATATGGTAAAACCAAGGAAACCAGCAGACCAGTTCAAAGCAAACGAGTATCTCTCATTGATATATAAGAAACTTCTTCAATAAGCAGATGAAACCATGCAGTGCACGTAAGCCTCCCTGTCCCCATTTGTCATCTTCTTGAAAGAACCAAATGCTGTGGGCAAGTTGCATCTTTTATAACTCAGGGAAATTAGATATCCTTTAGGTGTTTGACCATTCTTTGGAAAACCCTCCTAACACAGCCTAGTCATCCTCACCAGCTGTAGTGTCTAAGCATAGAGTCAAGATCCTCAGTTTATTGTACCTAGGCCTTTCTAATCTTGTGCAATATTAAGGGAACAGACCATGCCTTAGAAGCCAATTTAAGACCTTGTTATGGCTTACCTGGCAGTCATCCATGTGTAAGATCACTTACATCTAAACACAGCTGAAGCTTTCTAGAAAGAAGACAGGAAAGAGAAGGAAAATGGAAAGTGTGAAATACTGCAAAGAAGAAGTGAACTGCTACTGAATTTCATTTACTCTTTAGATTTTGCAATGTGAGTAAATTTTAAAAGTTATTATTTTTTATTGCTTTAAGAATATCACAACACAGCTGATCAGAATCAGGTGTTTTATATGATACCTGTTGGTACTTCTTCTATGGCCTCCTAATCTTCTAGCAATGAAATAACTTTCTCCTTTTGTTTTTGTCT
>VXAV01006386.1:411591-423678 GCA_013399715.1 Alectura lathami | reverse complement strand
AAAAACCACCTCCGGCAACAACAAAAAAAAAACATGAAATGATGGAAACAAAACCCCCAAAACCTGTCAAGCAAATTACATGTTTTAAAATCTCCTTCCTTTCTGAACTTGCCCTTACAGGATGTGGAATCCTACAATACCCTATGGAGTTCTTGAACACCTCCAGCAGCTGGACTCTAGGATCAGTGTGTAGGCTCAAATAATCCCATAAAGGTAAGATCCTGGCTCCTTGAGACAACAAGATTTGTTTTTGTGGCAGATTCTGATAGGTCCCACTGGCAGCAGACACAGGAACAGCATCTGTGTGTACATGGCTACGTAAAGAGATGCTGGCTCAGATCCATAACACATCAGATCTCCTTCCCCCATTCACCTTGATCCCCCATTTCCCTGACACCAGCACTAGCAGACTGCAGGAGCTGTGTAGGTAAGAACCTCGTCAAGGACTCAGTCCAGCCCAGCTCAGCTCAGCCCAGTTCAGTGGCTGGCAGCTGTTCTGCTAACCTGCTCTTTTCTGTTGCACAAAACTAAATAGCTCTGTGCTCTTCTCATGTTTAATAGCTGAGTTCTGTACTCTTTTAGAGATTGTTTTCTGCTCATTTTTAGTAGTTGTTCCACTCTTCCTTTTTTTTTTTTTTTTTTTTTTTTTTATTACATTTCCNCTCACACAAAAAAAAAAAAGATTTTTAAATCTTTCTTTTTTTTTTTTTTTTTTTTTTTTTTTTAATACAAATCCTCCACAGCTGTTTTGTCTCCCTATGAAGCCATGCCTGTACTGTACCCAGAGTAAATCATCAGTTCCTGCGTTCTTCATTGCCACTCCATTCCGTGCAGTCTGCCCACTGGCAGCCACTTTCACTTCGTTGATTTTGCCTGCACAGTCTCAAGGGTCCTTGAAATAATTACATCCTTAGCAAAGAACAGTTTGCTGATGATTACCAGGATTTGACTGCCTTGACACTGCTGGGCTGACGGAGCTGCAGCAGGCAGTTATGGCCAGTTACGATTTCGTTTAGGATTTCTACTCCCCGTCTTCTGCCATGTGCTTCCTCTTGCTCTTGACAAAAATAACGTGGGATGGATCAGTGAAATGATGCCTGTAAAGAATGAGAAGGCAGAGTCGAGTCAGACACCAGAGGCCCTCCAACTTTCTTTCAAACGGCCTGAAGCACACTGCAGGGTGATTAGCAGGCTGCTTGAGCTGTGGGCTTGAATGGTCCTGGCATGGGCTGCAGTTGCCAGTGGCTCTCAAAGCCATGCAGAGAGACAAGGTTTTGCATGACTCTTCCTCTCAGTGCACTGATCACCAGATGTAGATTTAACTATTTTTATAGCTCTGATCAGGCTACAGGTTTTGGAAGACTCAGGTACCATGCCGGCTTCACAGACTAGATTCACACAGCAGAACAGAAGAACTGTAGCGATCCTTAACAGCTGCCAGCAGAATGAAGTAGTGCCTCTTTGCCATGATGGAAAATCATACCTGCTTGGGGGAGAAGACGCGAGGGATATCAGCACTGCTGGGAAGCCTCAGAAACGTTTTCTCTTAACCCCTTATCTCTTTCTCCACAACTATTCTCTTGAGTCTGCAGCGCATTTTCATGGCACAAGTTGCCACATTAGTGTAGTATGTGAGTATATGGAGCCTTTATTTTCATTGGCACTGAGGACTGGTAGCAGCAGGAAGCCTGGATCCTGTCTCCAAGTGGAATCATCCAGCACCTACTGACCACTGTCATGTTTCTCTAGGGCACACCTGTGTTTTTGATGGGGTTAATGGTGATTATGCTGATGTGCATGCATCTAATATTCTGTTTCCATCATTTCACAGGTAACATAAAGAAGAGGGGAAGGTCTCCTCTGCGTTTTCCTGTTGTGCTGCTTTATGAATTAAATGCCATTTTTCGTGATAGTGACAAAATGAAAAAAAGTCACATTTAAACTTCTGGGTGATGCTCGAAGTGGGTGAATGATGGAGTTCAGATTTTTAAGAGGCCATTTAGAAGGCTTTTTAAGGACTCTGCTGTGTTTCTGTTGAAGTGGTAAGCAGTTAAAAAGCATTGTTTCACAGAAGAACATCTGGATATTGTTCACCATTAAAAGTGAACAGGGGTCACCAGCTTATTGGCAGTATAAAATTCCACCATTGAATTATCACAGTGTGCACTGCAAGCTGCTACACCTGCAATATCTGAAGTAGTGAGAGGTCAAAACTAATTGTTTCTTGGTGCCATTGATAACTGCAATTGAATTTGCTTTGATTTTGGACTATCAAAGCTTGTGCTGCAATTTTCACCTGTAAATCTGTATTAAATTAAATGTTAGGGTCTGAAGTATATATAAGAATGCTCAGCCTGGAAAACAGTCTGGAATGGTAAGATTATCCTTGGGAATCTAGAAGTGGCTCTTTTCTCTGTCTTAAGAAGGGTGTTTTTTATCAAGTAACTGTCTTGTTACAGATTTCTTCAACAAGTTTAGGAGAAAAAAAAAAGAGAAGAGAAGAGAAGAGAATAAGTGAATTAAAACTGAAAAACTGTCAGGGATTTTTCTGGTGATATGACAGAAATCTGATTACATACAAATAGCTTCAGCCTAGTGAACAGAAATCCTCAGAGTGACAATGCTCAAAGGTTTTTACTCTGTCACAACTGGGAACTTTATAAGTGTGTTTTGTTTTGTTTTTTAATGCTAGAGTGAAAGAATTTCACTCAGTGAGAGCTATTAAGAGATTCAAGGTTGTAAAGTGTCAGCAGAAGTATTTGTGGATGAAACTTTGAGGAACTGAAAACAAAAGTTGGACTTCTGAAACAAATTTTTCTTCTCATTTATATACCTGACCTGAGACTTAGTCTCTTACTTGCAGATGAGTACTAAATGTACAAGCATCTATTTTATACTTGAAAATGAAATCACTACTTTGTGTTCTTTATGTGGCCTGCTTCTACAGAGTTAAAATAGGCTATGATAGAAAATAACATATATCAAAATATTAACAAGTATCTGTTCTCCTGGCCTCAGTGTTATGTGGGCAAATACTGCTCCTGCTAACAGCAACAGCAAAAGCAAAAGAGCTCTCCTTCTTTTTGTTCTTTTCATGTGCTTCAGCTCTGTGAACACAGAGTATCTATGATCATGCAGAGGCAACTCTCAGGGTGAGCACTCTGGTTCCATGTCCAGATGCAGTCCAGAGACAGGAAAACAAAGTTGGGTGGTAAAAGCTAGGATTCAGGATGCTACAGGTTAAGAAGGGAGGTCTGCGTACTCTGTTTTGCTAGCACAGGGTTAACGCAACAACCTCATTTAAGTCTCTTGCTAGGAAGAACTGACAATTTAAACAGTTCAAACCCACAATCTTTATGTTTTTTCAAGCAAATTGTGTTTCCACTAAACTTTCAGCGCCTGCAGAATCCTGGCAGCAGGGATGGAGGCTGGAGAATTTAAAGAAAGAAGGAAGGTCTTGAATTTTGTTCTGTTCAAAAGAGCCAGGAGCCAGAGCTAGTACATGAAGGTAATAGCAGAAGAGAGCAAGGAGAAAAACACTATGGAGAATGTGATTCTAACCAGAAAATGATATTTTTCTTCACTATCTGCTTGAGTCTTCAAATTCTAGCCAGAGCTGTGGAAAAATCTCATTTATGTTCCTCGCTTTAAGCTGCTTGAATGGGAAATGGTTTGAACTAAATTCAGTGTGACATTCCCACCAGCCTATGCCACTGCAGCCATGCGGAGCCATGGCGAGCCCCTGCCTCGGCCTCCTTGATCTAAGTTCTGGATGACAAATGCCCCTCTAGGGATACATTCTGCAGCTAGGCTTATCTGTGACTGAACCCAAGAATATTCTAACTCTTCTGAAGGCAGCTGAATGTTACAGGGCTCCACTGCACTGCTGAAATGGTGTTGGGTATTCTGCTGTTCTACTGAGATGTCTGCTTGTACTGTACAGACTGTCAATTGTGATGCAGTGTTTTGGTTGTTTTTATACATCTTTTTGAACATATTAATAAAAGCAAGTATTCCTTTTTACACTAGCTTGCGGTACTCGTTGAAAATTATTCTGACTTTTCTCTCCAAAACACTGGGAAACCACTGCTGTCTTCTGAACATGACGATGAGCTGAGGGCTCCCTTATTGCATGTTAACAGCAAGCAGTGTGCAGGGGAGACAGCTCGGTCCTGCTAGCACTCACCAGTTCAGTGGTCTGGAAATGGAGGAATGATGCTTTCTGAACAGGCGGTGGGATCTTGCAACACCAACGGGCATTCTGTGCATCCACAGCTAGAAGAAATAAAAGCGCTGGCTGAAGCTGCCCACTAATAACTGCAAAAATAATTTTCAATGTTTTGGGCTTTTTGCAGTTAGAAGTTTTAAAATTAATGAAGGTTCAGGGGCTGGATACTCTTGTGTAACAAAGCTCATGGAAAATGCTTTCATCAGTTATGGGAGATCAAACAGCAAGGCATTCATAGAAAGGTAAAAAGGCAGCAAAAGCCGTTTATTGCGCAGTTGTTTCGATTAGATATCCTCCCGAAGTGACCACGCGGTCTACAAAGATTACCTGCTCAGTTACAATTGAGTGCTTTGAAAGTACGCCCCCTAGCTACCGCATTTGATTGGTGCCTAACTGACCAACCCCGTTGCTCTTCAGTAGCATCTTGCAGTTGTTTTCCAAAATATGATTTCCTTATCTTGTTGTGCAGTAATGTGCTTGGGAAAGCTGGACTGTTCACAAGCTTGGGTTGCTCACATGCCTGTTGCTCTGTAAGAAATGCTCTGCAACAATCAGTCAAGTGCCTTGTGTGCAGAGGACTGAATTCACTGGCTTCCCTACAAGAGCTACTGTGATCGAAGCTGTGTTCTAAAATCTCCTTTTAGGATGAGAAAAATGTTGATCTTGTCTCTTTAAGCCCACATTCTTTTTGTTAGGTATGAAGCCTTGCTAAAATGTTAAGGCTTCTTTTATGACAGCAGTCAGATCTACTTTTCATCTGAGTACTTTCCCCACTGTTACAACACCTAAAGCTGAAGTGCTCTGGGAAATCAGAAGTCTGATCTTTGATTCAGAATCTCCAAAGTGAGTTACTTGGTGGAATCTGAATTCCTTAATCTGTGCATTACGTGGCATAAACCTACTGCAGACAGCGATTACCAAGCAGTAGATACTGTAGTACGTACCCATGATGACAAACTAAACGAAGTTCTAAAATGGCATACGTGTGACCCTGAATGACTGGTGTAAGCTATTTCTGAACAGTATAAAGCCCTAACCATACAGCCAGCAGGCATGCTGCCTTCAGTAGTAAAATGCAGTATTTCTTGTGCTAATACCAAATGGGCATGTGAACACAAACTTAACAAGTTTTAAACTTGGCTATTCCTTATACAGGTGCCTACATGAAAATTTAGAAATGTTCCTGATACATCAACTTAGCCACTGCTGATGAAAACCAGACTTTTAAAGAAAATATATAGTAAGACAAAGCCAATACATTAGCTGCCCTTAATAACGTGTTCTTATTTTTTTCCTACATGTTGTATGGTTCCTGGTATTTCAGTTCAGGTATAGTTTTGAAGTTATTTTTCATGTAGAAGGAGTTCCTGTGTGCTGGCCATCTCAGTAATCTGGAACTACTTTCAGCTACCTCTAGGAAAATTGGTATTACTTGGAAAGCAAATTTAAATTATTTTCTGTTCTAACAGAGAAAGAACTACTCCAACAAATGACCACTTGTTCATGAAAAAGGTCAGTCTTTATTGTATTGCTTTCACATCTGTACATAGGAACGTGAGCTTAAACAATCTGCAAATTATCTTGTGTTAGATAACAAATCCACCTGACTTATAAAATTCAGTCTCTGATCTATTTCAAAGCTCATGATTTAAATAACATATTTTACTAGCACAGTTCTTGACATAATACTGCCCTGAACAGAACCTCCCTGCAGCACTCCTGGATATGTTCCCCTGAGAGAGCACTGACGTGGAACTACTGGCTGGTAGAGTTTTCAATGTGTGAATGCAAAACTCGCGTAAGCAGTATGTACAGTGTGTCCATTCAGGTGACATGGTATTTATTCAAAAGTTTATCAAATCTGAGTAACACCTTCATCTTCTGTTGTAAGAGAACATAGCTTATATTACTTGTTCACACAGTCCATCCCAGAGTTACCTATGGAAGCCCAGTACTGTACGTGAATCACTGCAGGCAGTGCACACTCAGGAGGCAACAACCATGGGGAAAAAGTCACAGCTGGCAAGGTCTGAAACAACTCCTCTCGTTGTTACCTTGTCCTTCTTTTCACCTCTACGTTTCAGAGTATAGTTTCTTTCCATAACTTGATCCGTTAACCTGGTCATAATCCCATCTCCAGTGCTTAATGAATCTGTTTTAAAAAGAACACACAACAAATACAAAGTAATCTTCCAGACAGAGAAGTCATTGTGTGTGTTAGATACCGCACCAGCCCATCTATTTATTTAAAAATGAACAGGAGGGGAAAAACAAACAAACAAACAAACAAACAAAAAAAACACCTCTTTGAGGTATTCAGGTGCTGCACTGATAGCCAAGAACTCCAGAAGGACCTGGTAACATTGAGTGGGCAGAAGACAGCAGGTGACCTTAGACCATGCAATACAATGCAATTACAGACAAGCAACCTACACCTGCCTGCGTGACTCGGAGCTGACCATTACGAGGCAGCACCACCCCCCACTCCCTGAACTCACCATCTCAGCAGCAGCACCTAAAAAAGGCAAGAAAGATCTGGACATCATCATGAAGGGCACTGAGCACAAGATGGTGAGTACCATAACAGCCCCTGTGTGCCTGCCTTGGGAGCACTATGCGCTTCTTGTCTCCACATTTCAAGAAGACTGCAGTGCAGCAAAGAAGGTACAGAGAACAACTGCAAAGACCCAGGGGAGGGAGCAGCTCATCTCAGTCTCCAGAAGCAGGGAGAAAGAATGAGCAAGTAGTTGCTGAGGGGGCCAGGCAGCAGTGTGCCCTCTAGCATCCCCAGTTGTTCCACTGTGGGGTCTGGGAAGTACAAAGGGAAGAGGCTGCAGATTTTGGCCAGTTTCGTGCTCTCACAAACAGCATCTCCTGCCACTGCTGGAGGCAGAGTGTGGGGCAGGGCGATCCTGGTCTGACTCGTCACAGCGTTCCCATGCTGCTCCGTGCCACTTAGTAGATGCTAAGATAGGGGCAAGAAGGACTTCCTTGTCCGGTGAGGTCCTTCTGTCAAATGGTATCAGCCGCAACACCCTGCTAACTGTAACCACATGCTCAATATCCTGTTTCTTAAATGAACGGGAAGCAGCAGTTCTACCACGTTACCCATCTGCTGCTTACCTGAGCAAAGACAGCAGAGCTCAGAGACTGTTCATGCTCCGCGTTGTGGATCGAATCCTAGGCTGACTTAGCACAGCACAGCACACTGGGCTCCCACAGCAGAGCGTAAAGCTGCCCGACTAACATTTTCAGCGGGGCTGTAGGGCTGCTAGTCCAAGACAGTAATTTGTGGTGGCAGAAATTAAATGGTGTGCGAATGATACGACTGACCAGGGCATTCAATGTCGCCCTTCTGTTCAGCCAATTAATTCTGTCCTTCAAATTTCAAGTGAACCTAATTCTCAACAGCAAATTTCCCAAAACACCTGGAAAACCAGAAGATAAATATTTTTCAGATCTCAGACCTAGTCATCCAACAGCCTGAAAATACCTCTGAGCATTTAATAATACAGCTGTTAGAGCACAACTCTAGCATCAGAAGGAGAAACTCAGTCACGGTATTTTTGTTAATCCCACCTGTGACGTTATTCATAATTTGGGCTGCACAAAAGGAAACGCAGTGACTCTGCATCCTGACATTGTCTGCCTTCTGCTTCCTCACTTTCTGCGAGCGTTTCAGATACCAAGGCCTATTTGGGCCATGCTGTCTGAGCAAGCCTCAGCTCTTTTCCTAGCCCTCCAATGAGCAGTTTTACTTCAAGCCGTAGCCTTAGGTCCTGAGCTAGAGCTTTATACAGCAACAAATCACTTGGTGCCTGTCATTATTAGCCACTATCCCTGTATTTTCCACGTATGGGTCCCATTAGCCTTGCCCTTTCCATCACGGTTGGATGGCGCATACAATTCTCACAGAGGAATGAGGCTCTCTGCCTGCTGAACCACAACTCCCTTCCCCATGTGCTGTGCCAAAGGAGAAAACTGCTGCTTAGCTTCAGGGACCAAATACCCTTTGCAGGCTGCAGGGAATTGCAGCAGTGCATATTCCCCGCAGCAGGTCACAAAACCAATGCTTCTCAGCACCCACCTCCAGAGCAAGGAGGAGCTGGCTGATCCATGGCAAAAGAAAACCCCAAGCAGTGTGAAATCTATGGTGGCTGAATTGTTTCTCTCTGTTTCCACTGCTCCCACTCCACCCAAAACCCTTCTACAAGGCCTTGAAAGCGCAGATTTTTGATCCCCTTAACACCCAGCAGATGGTGAAGTTTCTACAGGAACTTATGGGATTCCTGGCAGAAGGTTCAACCTCTTCAAAAACTCCTAGAGGAAATGCACTCCACTCTACACAAAGAGGGTGTGGTTTGTAAATTAGATGACTAAATTTGTCAGATTTTTCCTCAATCGTTTCACATGCCTGAAGGAGAGATTGATCTTCCTGCACTAAGGTCCCAGCTCCACAACTTTTCCAAAAGTTTTGATTCTGTGAATAATTTCAGTACAGTTGCTAGGTCGTTTCAGTGACTGAAATCTGATCTCATGCCAGGCTTGAAAACTAGACAGGACATATGTTAGAAATGTTTTTATGTCCTCAGAGAGCATCTCTCAAACTTTTAATCTATTTTTTCACAAGTTTGTGGCCAGACAGAACACTCAAGCTTGTGCAACTGGGAAGAAAAAGATGATTTGAAAACTTCCCTGAAGAAATGGAAGGACTTGGCCATTTTGGTGCAGTATTTAATTCTTTGGGAAGAGCATAGAGGAAAAATTAGAAGGTAAAAAAGTAACAGATCGGTCTGCGTGTTATTTTTATGATTCCAAGTCGGGAGGGGTCCTAATTAATTTATGTGCATCTCGGCACGGCTAGTGATAACGTTCTTTTGATCTGTTCCTTTACGTGGCATCTCTGTTTTTGAGGTGGAACAGAGGCGCAGGCGAGGTAAGCTCACAGAAGCCACCAGTGGCAGACGCAAGGACCCCTGCACTCTTATTTTGCTCTCGGCTGGGCCATGCTGCCTCTTGCAGACGCTGAGCCTTCAGTTCTAATTGGCACCATTTTGATACGCTATTGAGTACGGCTGTTTCTCTGACTGATTCAGGATTTACATGCTGGCAAAGAGCAGAAGTGCTGAGTCACAAGCTTTTGAGTGCTGGATTCTGCTCATCAAAGACATGCATCATAATTCACTTTGAAAAAATATAGCTAACGCTTGTACGTGAGACTGGATAAATCCAGCATTTCCTGTTTGGTTTTCATTATTGATTACTTTTGCTCATTCTCCTTCTGATTAGAGTGCTTTGTGATGAGTCACATCTGTTTTTAAGGCAGTACAAAGACAACAGCCATATCACCTTATTCCAGGGGACTTCAAATACAATGCAGAATCTGGCACACTCCAGGTAGAACAGTGGATGACACCAGTCAGCTCAGCCCTGCCCAGCTTCCACAGATGGATTTCTCCATTTGAATAGGATAGCTCCAACCCGCTGCTGAGCTGTCGTCTGTCTTCAACCTCTGCCACCAATTACGCCTAGAAACTTGAACCTAATTTTGCTCCTATTGAGTTTATTCATCAGAGGCTTTCAGTGCAAGGGAGAACAGAGCTCTTCTGCTCCACGTGATCTTTTACATCTAAATAAGCCTTTCCACACTGGCAGAGCGGCCTCTTGGGATTTTCTCCCTTTGTGTCCCTGTTCCTGCATGCCACTCACCTCCTGGGTGGAAGACATCACTTTTAAATGCGGGCTTTGAGCTGAGGCTAATCATAGCTGTTCAGTTGTTCTTGCTAATCACTGGTGAGTCACATGAAGAACGCTCCTCTTACACCTTAAGCGAAGAGCGATGCCCATATCATTGCTGGTAACACCCAGACCACTCCTCCTGCACTGTCTGGGTCAAAGTGAAGAGGGACCTGGCAGCTGCCACGGGCTTAATGCAGGGAGCTGCTGGCGGCGAATGCCACGGAGCAGGGAAGAGCCCTGGAACCAGGGTATTGGCACAAACCCCTTGTCATGGTGACATGCTGAGTCTTTGCCTGGTAGCTAAATAATTACTGCAATTTGTGGCCTGGCGGCTGAACATATAATTAAATGTATAAACAGATGAAGCACAGTAACAATGTATGTTTTGCTCTCTAATAATTGATCTAACTTCAAGGATTTGAGATTTGATTCTCCACGGAACTGACACTCTAACATGGCAACTTCCAAACGAAAGGGCAAGGCTGAAGCTGGCCTTGTGCATAGCTCCCTCAGCTCAAGAGGGGCTCACTTCTGAGTTTTGCATTTCTACATGCAGAGGTGACATTGTTTTACAGTAACAATACCAAGCGCTTTGCAGAGCTTCTTAACCCACTTACATGAAGCAACACTTTAAGAAGTCCATTTACAGACATTGAACAGAATTGTGCTCAGATCCTATGTTCTATTGAACTGTGTGCTCATGTAGTAGGGAACATCCCCTGAGTAAGCTTGTGTGTCTGTTGTTCTCCTTAGGTCTTCCTGAAAACTAGATGCAACTCATCACAACCAATCCTAGTCAGCATCAAAGTGATAAAATATATGTATATATTTTTAATCCTTGCATTAGGTGGTGTTGCAGTAATAAGATCTGGAGTTAGAGGAAAGGTGTTTTAGGGGGGAGCAAAGGGTTAGGATTTTCTGCACCAACAATTTTGCTTAGATTTCCACTAATTATTATGAATTTTCTTCCTAGAAGGCAGGAGATACAGGTCTGAAGGATACCTAGGAAGGCTTTTGATTCGTTTCCTGTATGTTATTTGCCCAACTGAAAAGAAAGAGAAGGAGACAGTCACAAAAAGTAGCCAGCAGCGTTGTGGGGGCAGTTCAGCTCTGCTACTGATCTGTGCAGGCAGAAGGGATTCTAACCCAGTAGCTTGGGGTGCGTCACCACATGTATTTGTCGTAACTCTAACTACAGGGGGATTTCTTCAGTGGCAACAGAGATCCGTTTCCCCAGTGCCACACACATACACTTACGCTCTCACGTGCCTTTGACCAAGCTTTGCTCTGCTGTGTTTTTGCAATCAATGTTCATCCAACACCACCAATTTCTATTTTATATTTTCTAGACTATTGACCAAACCCTGCTACTATTACCTTATATGGAATCTTAATGGAAATATTTAGGGAGATAGTTTTAACCTGTATAAAGGACAGCATCATGCAAATGTGTTCATTTTTTTGTTTGTTTGGTTTTCCCCCTAAATTGGAAGACATTAAAATAGCTTGATGTCAGAGAGCATTTGTATAATATGTTCTCCAAGGTTATGTCTGTGACCTTACGACAGAATTCCGTCTCCACATTTTCAAATAGAAATTAAAAGATACCCTAAGCTGATTTTCAAACTTACAGCCAATATTTTGGAAAAAAAAAAAAAAATCTACTGGCAGATTTGGTAACACATTTTAATTTAAACTGTGAATGTTTTCACTAACATACATTTGGCACAGAACGTCCTAGCTGGAAATAGTGGTTCTCTTCCAATTGCATTTCGATGTTATAAAATGCTGAATCCTTAGAACATTTCCAGAGCGTTAGAATCACTCAAAGCTACAGCAATAAATTGACCAAACAAACCCCTCGTGCTACGATTAACGTGGAAACAGCAGCGAGCTGGGCAGGCTTATCATCATCTAAGATACAGGCAGCTATTGAAGGGCACGTATTTGAAATGCGTTGATGACCAGATCGCTGATGCTTTGGCAAGTGCTGCCCCGGGCTGTCACTGACTAGCGCAGTTGCCGACCAGCTGCAAACCCGACACCAGCGCCGGCAGCTGCAGCGGCCCGGAACGGCGGCGATCGGCCCCGGCGGCACCCCCGCTCCCAGCGCGGCCACA
>VXAV01006386.1:398918-408924 GCA_013399715.1 Alectura lathami | reverse complement strand
CGCTTCAGGCCGCCGGGGGAGCGAGGGGGTTCTGCGGGCCTGGGGGTGAGCCCCGGCACAGGGGCTGAGCTGCTGAGCTTGAGAGCAGTGGTGGTGGTGTCTGGAGTCCCTGCGTTACTGCTGACTGCAGAGAGGGTTTTTCTGGCTGTGCCACTGGAGAGCTGGGAGGGCAACAAGGGATACAGCAATTTCAGATTTCCTGGTCTGTTCTGAGCACTCTGCTGTTGGGAGATAAATGAGTTCCCCTGTTATATCATCTCTTTCTACTGCACAAGAAAAGATGAGCAGTGATAGGAGAAGAAATCCAAAGCTGTTAGTTTTCAGTGATTAGTCAAATTACAAGAGAATTTGGGTGGGTTCTGACAGTATTGAACAGGATACACGTACACAAGATTTGGATCTCATGGTTACTTTATCGAGGTGATTTATGGATTCTGGTCCTTACCTATGAACAGGAGAAATGTTCAAAAGCAGAAAGGCTGAACTGCAGTGCATGGCTCTTTATCATCGACAGGGAGACTGAGTCAGTAAAAACAAATCGGAGTTTAGCCGATGAGGCAGCAGTACTGCAGGAAGCAATCCTGAAGGCATGGTGGGTCAGACTGTGTCTGTCAGCATGGTGTGGCACTGCAGGGAAAAACTGTGCTCAGGTATAAACACGGGAATGCGCTAATTAACATACAAGGAGTCGGTGCTCGTAGAGCTTTAGATCTGTCTGGCTTTGGGATTACACTTGCAGATAGAGCAAGGATGCTGATGCATGACAGATTTGGTTTCTTCAAATTTCAAGTTGAGAAGAAGGCTGGTGAGAGGGGTGTTGGTCTTTGAGGCAAAAAGAGTGTGATCATATGTTCCCTTCTAGCCACAGAGGGCAGAACAAGTGATATCCTGTTTGATCTGCAGCAAAGGGGAATCAGGCTGTAAGAGCTGTGGCTTGTGCTTGGCTTCTCACCTGGGAGTTTAAGTTTATAGTTCTCTGCTAGAATACTAGTTTGGATTGGGTTTGTTGTGTGTGTTTCCTTAATTATGAAATCTGAAGTAGTAGCATGTAGAGGAAAGGACAGCCAGTACATTTGATGTGTTCAGCCTGTGTATATTTTAAGTGTGAATTTCAGTGGGTTTTATGAATTTCAGTTTCTAGCTAAATGTCAACGCAAGAGGTAGCTGCTACCTGGCAGTTAAGTGAAATGTAGGGCTTCTAGGGTAGCAGGCAGAGCAGGTAAAACAAGAGAATGAAAATGCAAAGAACCTTCCTGTCAGGGGTGTGAAAGCCAGTCCTGATACACTTGTGAGCTGTCTGCATTCTCATCTTTTTAACTCTGGCAAAACCCAGTGATGTGTTTCTTGTTAATGAGTTGTGCAGAACACACCGACCTTGCTGTTAAAAGTTAGCTTAGCCCATAGAAAGTACGTTATGCTGGGTTACAAGAAAAGAATTAACTTGGGCTGTCCCTTAGGGAATACTTTTTTTTTTTTTTAAACATGCATAAATTTAGAGTTTAGTCTAAATTGTAGAGAATATGCCTGTTTAGTAATAGTGAGAGTTACTGATTTTTGTCAACAGATGTTGGGTCTGGAACATCCTTTCCTATCAGTTTTGCTGCAGTTTGCTTGAGAGTTGTTTTTGAGATCTTGCTATTCCATCCTTCTGCAAACATGCCATAGAGCAGATTGGCTGAAGGCAAGTTGAGTTGTTTGCCTGTAAGGTTTTGGCACAGTCTCCTTGGTAAGCAGCAGTAGCTGCCTTTTTATCCTGTTTTCTAACACTGTGCTGAGCTGAGATCTGCAGAGGCTGTGAGGATGTCCTGCGCACTGCCCAAGTGCTTCTGACTGATTTTTCAGAGAACTTGGCATTTTCAGACCCCTTGTTTAGTAATCGCTGGGATGTCAGTACTGTAAGAGGAGAAAGCCTCGCCATTCTGGAGACAGGAGCAGTGTTGGTGACTGCTTGTGAAGATGGTCTGAAAAGGCTTGCCTACCTTGCTAAGAGATTGTCTGAAGCTGGGCCGGAATCTGCTGTGGTCTCCAGCAGATTACATTGAGGCCATGAGACCTTCCCCCCCTTTATGTAGTCCTGTGCTCTGTTTATTGCATGTTTCCAGGCCTGAAAGCAAATGAAAAAGGGGTGGTTTAGGCAACTCTTCCTTGCTGCACAAACGTGAAGCTCGCGCTTTGTCAGAGCTGCATGCTCTTTCTCTTGTGGCTGCTTCAGGTGGGGCTTGACCTTACCCCACATGTCAGCCAGGCGTTCCCCTGTGGGTCAGGGTTCTCACCAGCTCCTGACCACGCTGCTGCGCTAACCTGCAGCTCCTCACCTGGAGCTGTGACCTGCGGCTGAAATACCGAAGTCTGCTGAACTGCTCGGCTGAGGACAGTCAGTATCTGTGCAGTCAAACTTCTGTGAGAGGGTAACTGCATTTCTTTGCCCATCTATCTACAAACTTTGCAGTGGAATGGATGAAGTGGATCTATGTCATTTATGGCAGTATTTATTTAGCAGGATCTTAAACTCAACCTTTTGTGAAGAGTTCAGCTGAACATATCCTAGGTTTTCAGAACTGAAGCTTAGCATCTTTGTTTCTAGATGCAAACAACAATTCTGTGCGAAGCAGTGTTGCCCCTTGTTACCTTCCAGTGTGTTTCCCGTCGTTGCTTCTATGCCTGGTGTTTTAATTGTACCCTGCCAGCACAGAAGGTTTTTTTTAGCGTGGGAGTTGCGTGCTGAACATTTCTCCTGACTTGGTCACATGCACTGTCCACAGAGATGTGTGGCTGAAGGCTTGTTTCAGTTGATTCATTTCCTGAAGTGCTGTCCATGCTCTGCATTGTTTCCTCTATGAGAGCAATAAGTAATTACATAGTTAAAGGCAGCTTGAAGAAGCAAATATGGTTACATCTGTGTTTTTTCAATATCTGAGTGCTTAACTTCATAACCTCTAATGTTTAAATGTGTCTTTTAAGTAATAAGCAGAAAAGTAATTTTTAAAATGCTTTCTGTATTTGTCAGTTATTGTAGTATGTTATTGCTATGAGCATGGCTTCTTAACAGAAAAACATTCAGCCTCTTGTCTGTTTTGCTGAGCTGCCGGCGAAACCATCGGTCCGTGGTATCGAGGTGCTTTGACCGTTCCTGCTTGCTGGGGCTTTTGTTAGATTTTTTTTTTTTGTTAGCCTGTTTGAACCCAAAAATTTGGGTTTAATGTATTGCTGCTAAATAATTGCTGCATTTTCTGAGGTGTCTGTAGTGCTCTATGTTCCACGGATACCTGAGGTTAGGCAATAGCATACAAATCTTCCCATCGCTTATGCTGATCACAGTTCTGCTGCTGGAGTAAACTTTATTCCCAAGTTTCTATAATATAACTTATTAATGATATATATAAAACACATCACATCTGTGAATGTTTGACTTCAAATAAACAGGCCAAAGTAGCTGTAGTATAGTATTACTTTTAACTGAGTTTGTGCCTCGTCTTTTGATTCACTGTCTGGTCCTGGGTGTAGTGCTGTCCTGGGGAGTTTTTGCAGGACCTGTCATCCATGTGTCCTTTTAGAGAGCCTCAGGAATTCTCAGGAGGGTCAGACTTAAACTCTGCTATCTCCACTACAACCCATCCCACTGTCAGTCTGCACGGAAGGAATCCTAAACTGTGATCCTCGCATTAGCTGCAGAGGGTTTGCAGGCGCTCCTTGACGTTCTGTTCCGTGCCTTCTGTTTTGGTGCAGCACCTGACCGGGCTGCAGGAGGTGGCTGTGAGTCAACCTTGCCTGAGATGGTTTCAATCTGAGCAGTTTTCCGTTCTGGATTCAGAAAACTTGTTGACTTGTATACGACTTATGCAGGAGAATATGGAATTATGACAGGACAAATGTGTCTGACATGTTTAGTAATCTGAGCTCTTGCAGCTTTAAAATGGTGTGAAATTTCTCTAATATAGTTTACATTTTTAATATGTAGTGTGTATATATACAATAGTGTTTATTTTGTTACTTTGATGACTCTCCACCCTTCTTATAGGTGGAGAGCTATTCCTTTTTCTTTTTTATTATTGTATAAAAGCAAAAAATAATAGTGGGAGGAAGGTATTTCTTGTGGTTTTGTTAAAAATTTTACCCCTCCTTTGTAGGACAAAAGGAAATAATCTTTAGTATGATATGTTATTTTGAAGAAGGAGGACAAATAGGCTTCCTTGACTAAGTACAATTCTGAGATGTAATACAGGCTTTTCAAATTTCATGTAGTTTCCTGTCATCTGTTGTAATCTGTACTTTAAAAAACAAACAAACAAAAACTTCACTAGGCAGCCTTAAAATCTACTCTTTAAGATGGCAAATTCCATCTTTACTACCTTTCTGATTAGTATTTATATGCTGGAATGGTTAGAGACTTGATTAAGCTTGGCCAAGATGAAACAACAGTGTATGACAGTCCTGGTTATTAACCACCAAACTCACTTTAAGGTGCTTCCTAAGAGATTCACTGAGTTGCCATAAGGCGCACCATGGGACAAGTGATGCCTAGTTTTTCTGCCTGTGTTATCAGATGCATAGGCACTCAAAACTCGCTTGGCTAGTTCAGGGCTAGTTTTGTTTGTCTCGTTCTGCTTAACGATTATTTTCACCTCATCAGTATTAAGAGGAAATTTGAGGGTTTTAAAATTGTACAATGAGTAGAAATAGTGCGTGTGTGTATCTATGTAAAGTTAGTGGCTAAAGGCAGCCATGGTGCCTGTGACAGCGGCAGGGTAGTGTGTTAATTGTAGTTCTCTCTTCCTTTAGGTACATGTACCATGTTTTGACTAAAAACACAACAGTAACGGATCACAACCGCAATCTCCTGGTGGAGACCATTCGTTCCATAACAGAGATCCTTATCTGGGGGGATCAGAATGACAGCTCTGTGTTCGAGTAAGTACTGCCCCGCAGAGTCGGCTCTGCCCTTCAAGAATGATGAGCTGCAGACTCCTGGCTCTGAAAGGCTCTGTCTTGTAGGACAGTTTTCTGCCAGCGTTCAGAAGTACCGCGTCCTGTAGCAGAGAGCTAAGCAGGATCATATTCTTGTGTTGTGGAACAGAACTGTACTTCCATTAACAAATCTTTCAGCTTCAGAGCTCCTTTTACACACTGCATTTGTTTGACTCAGATTTTTGGCATAGATGGAAAGGTCTACCTGTTAGGGCCCAGGTGTACTCAGTACATCTATTAATATCAGTGTTCACTTGTTCATTCTAAAGGACTTTTGCGCATTGTCTGCTGGATATTTTCTTGTGGCTTACACTTCTTGCTTCCTGTTTGGCGGCACATTTAATAAGAATTTAATATGGAATTAAATACAGGCAGTTGAAAATACTAGTTTGAGGGTGGTAGCGGAAACTGCATGTTACTGAATGCAGTATGGAAGGCCAAGGGCAGCAAAAAAAATAAAACAACCAAAACCTCAGAATCAAGAGTCACATCCACAATGTTGAAAATTAAGTGTTTTAGCTTAATAGAGGCAAGTGATATTAAACAAATAGCCTTCACTGAGAAGCTCTCCTGTTCAAAACGGTGATTGCAAGTTAGGGAAGCTATCTGATGAGTTGGATAGACTTAAAAATAAAATAGCCCTTGTGTTTTGACATCCTTGTACTGCATAGTTTGAATGTTTGTGTCCTAGTTTTTTAATGTTTTTGAAGATCTTTGCACAATTATTCTGCATAAATGTAGAACGTGCTCCTTGTCTAACTTAGACTCATCCCTGACCTTAGTAAAAACATATTCTTGTTAAATACAGCAAGTGACTTCATGATACCTCTTTATTTTGTTTTAGCTTTTTCTTGGAGAAGAATATGTTTGTTTTCTTCTTGAACATCTTGCGACAGAAATCTGGCCGTTACGTGTGCGTGCAGCTGCTGCAGACTCTGAACATCCTTTTTGAGAACATCAGCCATGAAACATCGCTGTGTAAGGGCACAGTTTAGAACTGTTTAGGATTAAGCGATCAAGATTTGATTTAATACACTTCATGCAGCTGAGTCGTAGTACCCCTCCACAGAAGAACAGGAAAATGTTACAATTTGACTCTACAATGCCTTTTAACATAAACTTTCAGTAGTGCAGCAGTAGCTGTTTGTTACTACTGAAATGTTTTACGTTTCAACCATCACTTGAGTTGTTTAGCTAATAATTGTTATGGTGAAGCATCAGGTAGTTTGTTGCTAGCTGATACTTTATATCATTATGCTAACTAGTTGTTTTTATTTTGATTATTCTGTGAAATGTCTCCTGTTTTTCAGACTACTTGCTGTCTAATAACTACGTAAATTCTATTATTGTCCATAAATTTGACTTTTCTGATGAAGAGATCATGGCATATTATATATCATTCTTGAAAACTCTTTCCTTGAAGCTCAACAATCATACTGTACATTTCTTTTACAATGAGGTAAGTGGAAAAAAAAGAATAGCAGTATAAGGACTAGAGGACTTTAAACAAAAACTTATGGCAATTTGGTACATACTCTGTTTAGTTAGTTTAGAAGGTTCCTAAAATCTGTAAGTTAGTGTTAATACTGGACTGCTTGAGCAGTTCTGAAGTTAGCTTCATTGAGAATTCAACTTGTTTATGCCTTGTTTTCTGCACTTTTATAAACAGGATCTTTTCTGTTGCTCCACTGTATTCTAAGAGGCTTGGTCAAAGTCTAGCAAAGGCTGATTAATCGAAGGCCAAAGATGAAATAAGCTTTTCTTCGTCGCTTGCCACTTTTTGCCAGAAGAGGGCACTAAAGCTCTGAGTATGTGCAGAGTTGATGAGGAGCCCTCTTGATGCTTCAAGCAGCTTATTTTAATTCAGAGCTACAAATGCTACTGACTGTGTATTGTGAAATAATTTCAGTTACTCAAGTAGAAGGTAGAAATATTTAAGCACTGCATGGAAAACATTCTTCATACAGAATTCCAACAAATACACTGTATGTCGGTTGGTTAATTCATAATGCTTTCTTTCCTCTCATTGCAGCACACTAATGACTTCGCTTTGTACACAGAAGCTATTAAATTTTTTAACCACCCAGAAAGCATGGTCAGGATTGCTGTTAGGACTATAACTTTAAATGTCTACAAAGGTATGCTTTCTATGTCTTTTAAAAAAAAAAAAAAAAAGGCATGTGAACTAAAAGCTTGGTTTGTTGTTTTAAGTTTTTCAGGGGGGTTTTATTTGTTTTGTAAGATTGGAAACATTAGCATGCTGATGTGCTTCAGATACATATTTATGAAACAGAACCCTAAACCTGCAGTGCGTACTTGTAAACAGTACACACTTGTGAAACTAATTTTGAAAGCATAATGAGAGAGTATCAAGCATACACAAGGACCTTTAATTTAACTTCCAACAGAAATCAATATATGGCAGTATTTAAAACAAACAAACAACAAGGAAGTTGAGAATATCAGGTATGGTTTTTTTACTTATGAACTTGAGTTTTATAGTGTATGAAGTGTATCACTTCCTTTTGGAGTTGAAATACTTTAGAGTGTGTAGAATTCTTGGGTACTGCAGCCACTCTGGTGTAAAGACAGACCTAAACCATTTCTAGAGGTGCCCAGTGAAAGCCAGGAGACTGCTGTAGCAAATTACTGTACTGAACAATCCAGCAGGGCACAAGGAAAATAATTTCATGGCGAGAATAGTTAAGCACTGCAACAACAAGTTTTGCTGAGACGCTGAGTAATCTGTATTGTTTGAGATCTTCAAAACTCAACAGGGCCCTTAGTAGGGCCTTTGAAGTTAGCCCTGCTTTGAGAATGGACTAGCCAACCTCCAGAAGTCACTTTTCACTAAGTTTTTCTCTGGATCCGTTAACAGGGATTTATATGGAAAAATTGATGTGTATTCATAATTTCTACTTCTGAAAGCAACATGCTTTATGTGTGATAGTATGTATTATGCAATACGTTCATGCAGTGTTTATTACTTTTCAATCCATTTTTAATTAAACTGCATTTTGAATTTATACAGCTTTCTATCAAGTAATGATTTGATGATAATATTCATCAAAGACTATAAGATCTTTTTAAAAACTATGAACAATTTACTTTGCAAATAACTGGGTAGCCTCTAGAGCAGATCGGTTCCTTGTGGTGTTGACCACTAGGGACAATTTTTCTTTTGTACATTGAGAAAGGGGTACTTGGTACCTGTTTCCTACTTAAATCAGCTGTGAAACCAAATGTAAGCTCAGAGAGCGAAGTACAGGTTTCGTATCCTATTTGTGCGTTTTACATGACTAAATATTTTTATGGTAAAATTATACTTCTCTAGAATTTTGGTTGAGTGGTGTAGTGATATAAAGGTTAGAGTGGAAAACCACAGCTCAGATACTCAGGTTTCATAATTTTCTGACTATCTATTTGCACATGTTCTGATCTAACACCTACCCTGTATCTTTTAGATGCTTTGTATTTTAGCTGTTTAAACCCTTTTGGAGGATGTCACTATCCCAGTTCCTAATCCTGTTAACTATTGTCTGTTTCTTTTGCCCTTCCTTCACTGATGATTCCTGTGTTCCTTAATGCAGTGTCATGTAAGTCTAACTAGCTTGACTTTCAGCATTACTGCTTTATTCTTATGCTTTTTTCTCTTCTTTTTCATAAGGAATGTGCTAAAAACCCTTTTTGAATTCCACTAAATGTGTTTATCCTCAGACATGTAAATATGTGAATAGTAGGCTCTTTCAAGCCAGTTAAGAATTGATACGATGCTTTTGTAGATATCCATTTCATGCATAAGATCATCTCAGGTATATACTCATGTGAAAAGCTGGCATGTAATCAAAATTCAGAAGATATTTTGTTGTATTTCATTAAAAAACATGTATATTTTAAAAAGAAAGAATGGAAGCTGATTTTTCTCTTTTACGATTTCTCTTCAGTGGACAACCAGCCTATGCTGCATTACATTAGAGATAAAACTGCTGTCCCTTATTTCTCCAACCTTGTTTGGTTTATTGGAAGCCATGTGATTGAACTGGATAACTGTGTGCAGACTGATGAAGAGTAAGTTTTCACAAATGTCCTGTGTTGAATAGAAATGCTTTTCCCAGACATTGATGGTCTCCTTACTCTGTGGTAGTAGTCCAGCTCAGTTTTTGAATATGTTCCTTTGCAGATAGTTCAAGCTTTTTGTTCTCACAACGTTATCTTAGCAGTGCTCTGAATTAACGGTGGTTAGTCTGTCCTCTGTCTGTGCTAATATCCGTACAAGTAAACAGTTCGGTTGTCTGGCAACATGCTTTTTCCTCAACTTTATTTTAATGTTGCTAAATTTAGTAGATACTCCTAAGACACAAAAGGTATTTTGTGCTTTGTTTCTCTTCTGTGTACTATCGCATCTGAGAACAGGTCTCTGAGAAAGATACTGTAGGGAAAAAAAAAAATTAAACTGGAAGGACAAACTTTATTTCAGATGTGAACGGTCAGCACTGAAATGGCTGTGTCATGCACCGCTCTCAACTGTGGAAATATTTTGTCACTTCAGGTTAAATAACCTGACGTAAACCAAGGTCGCTTGGTTTACTCCACACTCACGTTATACTGGGCAACGGTTTCATGCTTCCTTAAAATGAAAAAGGAGAAGTTTTTGATAAAACAGATGTCTTCTGTCTTTGGAAACGAATGTTACCATTTTTTTATGACTGGTTTCTGAAAAGATTCTAGCAATGGAAAACAAAGTTTTGTAAAAGTGCTATTTCTGAAAACTTGTGGAAAAACACTGTATGTGCATCCCAAAGCAAATATAAGCCCAAATACTGCTTGGTAGCTGCATTAGTGCATTAGTTGTGGAAACATCTGCTTTAGGTAGTCAGTTTGCACAAGTGATTGATCGTGTGAATTCTTCCCTGAAGTTTTTCAAATTTTGACTTATGTAAGACTTTCTGCTCTGTTTTTCAGGCACAGAAATAGGGGCAAGCTAAGTGACCTGGTAGCAGAACATCTTGATCACTTGCATTACCTTAATGATATCCTTATA
>VXAV01006386.1:359290-379172 GCA_013399715.1 Alectura lathami | reverse complement strand
AAATAGACATACTGCATGACAACAAACTCAGGGTTTGTAAAAGTATGTTTGTAAGGTTCTGTTAAAAACCTGTAGTACAGAGTGCAGCAATATTTTAATATTCTTTTTAATTTCTCAAGGCAATCAGAGTTTTTTTTATGCTCCGTTCGTTATCTTTGCACTTGCGAGATGAGCCAGAAACTCAGTTACCACTGACAAGGGAGGAAGACCTGATAAAGACAGATGACGTTCTTGACTTGAGTAAGTAGTCCCCTAGTTTCTCAAATACTCTGTGACATAGAAACACTGACTTTTTTTTTCTGAAGTTAAAAACCATCAATAGTTATCTTGGTTACGTAATGGACTACCAAGGATAATTGTATTTGGAACACTTCTTGTGGTTTTCCTTTTTTTGGTTTGTTTTAAGGTTTCTTGTGTGTTTGTTTTTAAAGAGAATGCTAGTAAGTAACCCAGGGTTTAAATATTATCACAAGGGATTTGGAGTAAGTCATCTGCCTTCCTGAAACAGATACTAGTTTTCTAAGTGAACTGATCCTGAGAGTATTTTCTTCTGTTGTTTCACTTATTCGCAATGCATAGATACTCTTAAACCGTGCATGATCTTCAAAGGACTGGAGGTAATTGCTTCCAGCAGCTACACTGTGATGATGTTTTTGTTTTCCCTGGAGTTCTTTTTCTTTACAACTGTTCTGTCACTTTTAAGTTGGCATATGGAAAATTTTGCTCTGGTGGTTGCATAGCATGCTGAGATATTCCTAGGGGGAATCAACCTTGTTTTATTAAGTAGAACTTACTGTGATATAAAGGCCAAGTGCCTTCCTTCTGCGTTGTCGTAGGTAACTGTGTTCAGTGCTTGGGTTCAAAGGGACCATAAAGATCATTTAATTCCACCCCCTCTCCGAGATCCATCAAGGTTATTACTAATCTGAGTAGGGAAAACACTGCAGTCAAGTGACATAAGTAAGAATTTTGTGAAATCACAGATGTTTTACAGTAGCTTAATTGATAGAAGTTAGATTAAACCTTTAAAAAAATTTTTAAATGTATTGAATTTACCTTTTGGAAAATAAAATTGCCATGAATGCAGAATATCAGAGAACACTTGCTCTGGCATAAGTTCTGAGCAGTGAAGCTTTGAGCAGTGGAAAGTTTTGAGAATGAACTCTTGTTGAATGAAAGCAGGTACCTGAGCTTGTATGAATGTACAAGCTTACTGCATATGGGCAGGCTTTTACTAAGCGAAGGTAGGAGGATGTCAAGGGATTGGTCTAATGTTTACAATTTTGGTAGCTGCATGGCTGGTGGTGTGGAAGACAAACAGCTGAGTCATCTCATTTCCCATTTAATTTCTATACTACTTAACATGTAAGAAAGGATACAGTTGAAATGCTTCTTAATGTGTTCTTCAATAGTTGTGTTCTTTTTATTTGCTTCCTACTGTTTTATTTTGGCTTGGTGAATTAAACAGAGTGAGTTTGATGCAAACTGATCCCTTTTGGTCTTTCTTTTTAAGGCATTACTGTATATCCATCTTTTTTCATAGTAGATTGGAATTCATCTGTGTTCTTAGTAACAGAATGGTAGAGCAATGTGTAGAGTGTCTGTATAATTTGCCACCAGTGCAGCAAACATTGTTGTCAGAAGCAGATCTTTAAAATCTATTCTTTAAAAAAGAAGTTTAAAGGGTATGCATTTTTACTTTTTAGATGTCAGCTTTGACTCAGAGGCTTTACCCTTACACAAACCTTGAAATCTGTTTCCTATCCGAAGGCTTTCGTTCTAGTTTTGAAACCTTTCATTAGTGCTTATTTTGAAAGGAAAACGGATTCCCAAAAAACTTTCCTGAAACAAATGAGCAGCACATGATTTGTTTATAATGCTTTTCAATTAGTAGTTAGATTTAGGAAAAAAAAGAAAGTCCATAATTAAGTTACTGTTGAATTGCTGAAAGATTAGTATAGCATTAGCTCAGTTTCCTGTTCCAGATGAGTTAGATGTTTGTAATGTTGGCTCTCTTCCAGAGGGTGAAGTGAAATAATGAATCAGCTTCTGCTGAAGCAACTGTTCTTCTTAAATTAACTGGAAGTGTGATTATGAGGTAGCTTTTTTCTTTTTAACAACATACTGAACAAAAGGTAGATCTGTTGAAATAACTGTTTCCAAATGTTATTTGTTTCCCTTTCCCCTCCAAAAAAAAAAAAAAAATAACCAGAACACCTTTTGTCCTTGCTTGCCTTGTAGTCTAGAGGAGTGCTGATTGTTGTTGTTATAAAACCCAGTGTACTACACAGCAGGTGCAGTTCGTTGCAGCTGTCTAGTTACAACACTTCATTTCAAAGCATGTTTAATGGTGTCCAGAGTGGTTTCTTTTTTCCCAGTGTAGGATACTGGATATAACCAGTTAAAGGTGAATATATAGAAAGGATTTAAATACAACTGTTAGCCTGAAAATTCTGCTCGAATTCGAATAAAATGTGAATAAAATTAAAGCTGTGCTGTTGGTTTAGAACATCACCCCTGTAGATTCAAACTCATTTGAGGTGTTAAAGCATTTTAGTCTTCAGCTGTGCAGATATTAAGTCAGAATATGAATTGGTACTGGCCAACATAGACGAGAGCAGCAATGGTGTTTGAACTGCATGTTGTGTGATACTTGTGTGCATGTGCTTGAAGCTGTAACTTGTAGATATGTGTGTACATTCACCTGTATTTGTATACGTGTGCATTTAAATAAAGAGCAATTGGTTCACTTGCCCTACCTGTGAAACTGCATTCTAATGTTCCAGAGACCATTGGGAGTCAAAACTGATTGTCAGAAATAGTTTGACGGGAGACTGTGGTGCGGGTAATTGTTACAAAGGACTTAGGTGAAGTTTGAAATTGCTTTGTAAACGCCCTGTGTGTGTCTGGGGAGAACACTGTGGCTCTGTCGAGGATCATGTATTCCTCTATAAAACCATGTCATTAATGAAATTGTGGAACTTTTAGCTCTGAAGTTCTTTGCAGTTAGTCTGACACAGTAAGTAAGGAAGCAGCATATCTTACCAAAAAGGCTACACACTTTCTGAATTGTTTCTGTAAAGCAAGGAGGTCGTGCATTAACTGCCTGCAGCCTGCCAGCTGGAGCTCAAGCTCATCCTGTGCTGCCAGCTAAATACACAGTGTGCTAAATATTTTCTGTAGGAGTTCCCAGCCTCTACAGACGATTTCTAGAGTTGTGCCGACTATAAATCATGAAATAGTAAACTTTGGGCTGAGACGAGTCAGATTCTTTTATGCAGTCTCCTAAAACTAGCTGTTAAGTTCTTAAAGACTTCAGATAACAGTCTTCCCAAGCAAATAGTTGGCTGTGTTCATGCAATGTTTTAATGTAATTTAAATCTTCCTTGCTGCAAACAGCTCAAGTCTTTGAACTCTCCTTCATAGGGAGTAATTCCAAAAACTTTTTTTTTCTGCTTGGAGGAAGCCCAGAGAGCTGCATCTAGGATCCAAAATCTTGGAGGTGTAGTGTCCAAACTGGTTGGAAGCCTCGTTTTGCCGCATTGCTGTTAATTATCTCAGAAATGATGCTGTATTCTCAGATCAGTTCACTGGAAATGTATCTAACCACACTTTCTGTTCTGTTTTCATCATAAAGGGTGACTGCAGCATATGACCCTGAATTCAGCAACCTTAAACTAGGAACAATCGTGTAAATGGGGTTTATTTTGAATTGTGTAAAGGCAAAAGGTTCCCAAAACAACTCCCTAATAAATGACAAATTTTCCTTTCTGACCTTTGATAAACTCTTGCACTAATGCTTGGCCTTTAGTTTCTGTTCAGATCTAAAATGAAAACTTGCTCTGGAAAACAACTTTCATTGTTTGAGTTCTTTACTGTAGTAGCTATTCCATTTCTGCAGTCAGGCAGTTGCATTTCCTAGCAGTAATTCAGTGTCTTTTCATCTCTTGTCTTTACTCTGTTTATGTTGCACTAAACTGGACAAAACCAAATATTTGAGAACTTCACAGTTCTGCATGGTGTCTGTGTGGTGTTATGGCTCATATTTTGAGAATCTCCCTTTTGCCACAGAATTCAGCTGCTCTAGATTCCATTTTAAATTACTTCAGCTCTTGAAAAAATGGCTGGAACTACTATCTGCTGAAATAAACAAGTTGACAGGCTTATTGGATGAAAGAACAAAGGCAATGAAAGGTCTCCAGCTAAGGGACCCAGTCCACTTTTGATGTGAATTTGCCTTTTCTAAAAAAAGGTATTTACAGTTCCTCTGAAAATGGGCAATGTTTCTGGTAGGTGAGAGAACCCTGAAGGGTTCTAGGTCTCTCCGAGATTCTTTAGCTTTTAGATGTTGCCAACTTCATTCCGTTTACTTGGCTCTGAATAGTAAATATGCTATTTGTCTATTACAGCATGATTTTTTGTTGTTGTTGTTAATAGCTGTACTTATATATAGCTATTAGTCCCCATTGGGGAGCGTAGGGAGTTTTGTTTTATTCTGTTTTTGTGGCTTGGAAGGAATGTTGCGTATATCCTGTGCATCAGCTATGACTTCACTGAAACTAGCCCTCTTTGAACCAGACTGTAATTCCTAGAAAAACAGCTGTTCTTGATTAGAAACTTTGTCCTGTGAAGGAACAGCTGATGGACTGTGTAGTTTCATCAATTTTTTTTTCTGTGAAACTGCTGCTGTTTGTACTTTCTGCCTGTAAGACTTGGCCTAGAATTTGATTTTTATTCCCGTTGTCTGTATAAAATGTCCCCCAAGAACTCTTTAAACTAAGTAAACTGAATTGTTAAGCTTTTAGCTAAGAAAAAACTTTAATTTTCAGTCTCATGGATTGTTGTGGTAGTCTCCCCAGTTTCTTTCAGCCTGCCTTAAAATTGCGTAGACTGGAACTGGCAGTTTCATAGTAATGAATGAGGGTAAAGCGGGGTTCTTACCTCACTGTATACATTTGGAGGTCATGCTTGTCATTTTATTGTAGAAATACATTTACTGTGGTAGCAACTGTGACTCTAACTTCTTTCAGAGAAGTTAAATCCTGGTTATAATCCATCCTACTCCATTCTCTGATATATAGCAATACACATTTCAAAACAGTCAAATACGGTTTTTGCTTTTGTTTAAATATTTTGTTAAATGTTTGTAGGCTGGGTCAGTGTAAATGATGTTTCTATAATCCCCTGTTTTCCCATAATTTAGAAATTTGATAATAGCTTTAAGCTTTCTAGTCATAAATGAAAGGGTGGAATAACACAGGTATTAGTAAATTCTGGAACAGCGTATTAGAGCTGTACTTCTACTATTGCTTCCTTGATGTGTATGTATAAAAAATAATTTTTTTTGACATCTGTAGTTTGAAGAGGATTTTAGTGTAGTGCTTAAAAGAGGTTATGATTATTCAAGATGTGTGTATAACATGGGTGGGAGAAGGAAAATACATTAACCTCATTTAACAAACAATGGCAAGAAGGTACGATTTACCATGAGGGTTCGTGTAGTCTTGAAGTTGGAAGGCTTCCAACAGTCAGAGTCAGGTGTTCCAATGGTCAGAGTCAGGTGTCAGACATCTAGAAGTGTAGATTGCATCAGACTGGAGCCTAAGTTTAGAAGGAAGTAAATGTAATTGCCTGCAGCAGGAGTCCATCTGTGATCTTTCAACAAGATTTGAGACTTCCATTTAGTGAAGGAAATCAGCACTGATGCAGCTCACCACTGAAATGAGGTGACCATTTTTATACTAAAGGCTAATTAAGGCAAATTTGGAAAAAAAAAAAAAAAAAAAGTGTATTATAGTATATGTTTTATAAGTAACTCTAAACACTTGGGTGTATTATAAAGTCCAGACCCGGGGCCATCTGGACATGGTCCTGCACAGCCTGCTGTAGGTATCCCTGCTTGAGCAGCAGGGTTGGACCAGATGACCTCCAGAGGTCCTTCCAACCTCAACCATTCAGTGATTTTGTGTTAACATTGTGTTGCATAAAACAACTAAAACCCAGAATCTCTAACTTCAGTAGCTATATAATGTTTTTCCTTCTTTCAGATAACAGTGATCTAATTGCTTGTACGGTCATAACAAAGGATGGAGGTCAAGTTCAAAGGTTCCTGGCTGTGGATATTTACCAGATGAGCCTGGTTGAGCCAGATGTTGTCAGACTTGGTTGGGGAGTTGTTAAGTTTGCAGGCCTTTTGCAGGTAAGAGGTTTTAGTCTGGGTACTCTTCATTTTCTCAACTGAAAATCTATTTATGTAGGATCAATAGTAATACCAATATTAGCTTAGATGTTTAAGCTCAGTGCGGTGCTTACCCATTCCTTCTGTTAGTAGTCTTTTCTAGTTCCTGCCTTTAAACTATTTCTCTTTTTCTAAAGATGTTTCTGTAGATAACTTTTGGGGTGTGTCAGTTTGAACTCTTATATCATACAGAACTAGATTGAGTTCCAAGTGCTCTCCTTAAATAACGCAGTAATGAACCTTCCCAGAGTTCGGGCCCTCATACAAGGGCAGAGGAGGTGACAGGTTGCAACTTGAGAATGACCTGTGCTTATCTAATTGATTTCAAATTCCTGAAATGTTTGTCATTTGTCTCTTTTGCCAATATTAATGTTTGTATTTCCTGAAAATTCTCTGCCCAAGTAACTTAAATTGCATTTTAAACTGACAATCTCTAGGAGTACAAATTTCTGAAGAACTGCATCCAGGACTGCCAACTTCCATAGTCCTTCTTTCAACCCATAAACTGCTTTCATTAGCTTTTTTTTTTTTTTTTTTCAGTAACTACTTGCACTCTCTTTCTTTTTAGGATATGCAGGTGACAGGAGTAGAAGATGACAGTAGAGCTCTGAACATAATAATTCATAAACCTGCCTCAAGTCCTCATTCTAAGCCCTTCCCCATCCTTCAAGCTACATTTATATTTTCTGACCATATCCGCTGCATTATCGCAAAGCAGCGGCTTGCAAAAGGCCGTATCCAAGCTCGGCGTATGAAAATGCAGAGAATAGCAGGTGAGTAGTTATTTTGAAGTGGTTCTGAGAAACAAGACTTACATGTAATAGCAAATGACTCTGTGATGTAAGGTTAGAAAAAATCTGTTAGAAAAGTCTGACGTGGGCACAGGGAAGCTATGTATAGGCTTAAAGTTTGAAGCAATGGATTTTATTGAAGTAGAATGAGTTTTGAATTTTAATGATAGACACATGAAAGAAAAGAAGAGAAAGATGGGATCGTATATGATGATGTTAATGATGCACTAAATGCTTGGATGTGGTGATGATGAGCATTCCAAAATGTCAAAGTGTCAGCAGCTAGATTTGTGTTTGGAGGAAATGCTTGTGAAGAGATGGAGGGAAGAGCGATTAAAGTATTACTTGAGTATGAAATGAGTGAAGCATAAAATGAAGCTTAAATTAACTGAATGAATTGGTATGGAAACTCCAAAATATAGGAAGGAAAATAGGTGGGCAAATGAAAAGGACACCAGCTACCAGGGTTACTTGGATTTTAAAAGAGCAATGATGAACAAATTAGATTTCAGAAAAAAGTCATAGCATGTGTTAAGTATAATGAGTTAACCAGAAAATTATTCTGATTACAGATGGCTTAAGATTGTTTTAGTGTCTTATGGTTTAGTTAGCAAGCTAACTAAAAAGAGTTTTATGCTCTGATTTTATGAAATTGATGCATCGTACACTTATGGCTTGCATTGTGTATTCAAAGTTGCTTAAAATTTTTAACAAGTCTTTTGATACCTAAAATTTTAGGTTGAAAGGCCATGCAAAGACATTTCTGGCCAGTTTAAAGCCAACTGTCTCTTTAAATGGCTTTCTGCAGTGCTCACTTGTCAGTATGAATGACTTTATCCATACAGGAAAAAAATAAACTTTTTATTAAATAACTCCTTGCATTACAGAAGTCATCCTAGGAGATAACTGTAATCCTTGTTTCCCCTCCTCTGTATGCTGAGGCTTCTGTAATGTGACTGTGGGGTGAGAAGCAATGATGGAAAAGGTTGCCACAAATCTTTTCTCCTTTTCCAGTGCAATTGCAACTGCAGCTAAGAGGTAAATGCAAGCAAACTATGTTAAACAGTCTGATGTAGTCTGAAGATTCTGGGCAAGCTATCGATTTTATTTTCATCTACTCATCCTTTTATGTATTTTTAAGTAACAACAATTATCAATTGTGATTAATCATAGCTCTCCTGGATCTTCCTGTTCAGCCTTCAAATGAAGTTATGGGTTTTGGACACAGCTCTGCAGCTGCATCCCAGCACCTTCCATTTAGATTTTATGATCATGCACGACGTGGTAGCAGTGATCCTACAGTGCAGCGCTCTGTTTTTGCATCTGTTGACAAAGTTCCAGGTAATATTACCATTAATTATCAAGGACAAGAAGTGCATCTTGAAAGTTCTTAAGCGGCTCCTTTTAAAGTTCCGTGCTGGCTACAAACTATATACCAAAGTATGAAACCAGTTTGTTTTCATGTTTAGTAGAAAGTAGATATTGTATGGTGGGAGTGTATTTCCTTATTTGACATGAGACTTCCATGGAAAAGGTGTGGTAGGAAAGATGCCAGCATTACTGTTTCAGAACCAGCCTTTTTAGAGAAGAGTGTGCATGTAGTCGTGACGAGCCCTCCTTACATTGTGGCACCCAAACCTGTCCCTAGTGCTGGTGAGGTTGCACCAGGCAGAGCACAGTGAGGCAATCCCTTCCCTAGCCCGGCTGGCAGCACTGGGCCTGAGGCACCCCAGCGTACCATTGGCCCTTTGGGCTGCCAGGGCACACTGCTGGCTCAGATCTGTCAGCCAGAACCCCCACATCCCTTTCTGTGGGGCTGCTCTCCAGCCTCTTGTCCCCTGCTCTGCACATACAGCCAGGGTTGCCCCATCCCAGGTGCAGAATCCAGCACTTGCTTTTGTTTAGCTTCATGCAGGTGGTGATTGCCCAGTCCTCTGATTTGTCAGGAGCTCCCTGCAAGTCCTCGCTGTCCTCAAGGGAGTCAACAGCTCCTCCCAATTTAGTGTTGTCCACAAACATACTTGACATGCATTCAAGTCCTGCATCCGGATCTTTTATAACAACACTGAAGAGAACTGGCCCTGAAGTGGTGCACTGTGGAACCCCACTAGTGGCTGGGCACCAGCCTGATGTAACCCCATTTACAGTAACCCTTTGAGCCCAATTCTTAGGGGTCTAATAGTACAGGCCATCTTTTACATGAAGTTTTACCTACTCTTAAATGTCTTCTCCAATTCAGGAGAAATTGCATTAATTGCTTAATAAGAAGAACGTTTTAGCTTCAAAGAAAAGCTAAAAGTTATTTTGGTGTTTGGGACAAAGTTTGCTGCTGTTATATAAAATGCAGCAAAAGGATGGCTGTTGGTGTGCTTTATGAAGGAAATACTGCCTTGTGAAACATTGTGAGTAGGGAAATAAGATAATCTTCAAGAAACTGGGAAGGGGCCTCTTTACCGTAATACCTTAGTCATAAACAACATGTTATGTTGAAGCAGAAGCATGACTATTGAAACGGAAATGGCTGTGTTTGCCAGCCTTTGTAGTAACTTGAGAGTCATAAAGGAGTGACAAAGGCACTTCTAGAAGCTGTTGAGCATCATTTTACTTCCTGGAGCAGTGATTAATTCTGCTCACATTTTCTCCACAGATTTTTCCTGGAGGAATTTCCTCTCAGAATAGTTGTTCTTGTTCAATAGTTCCCATTTACGGTACTTTGAATGATTAAGGCTTACCTTCCTCTATCTAGCACACTTAAAATCCTTCATCTCCAGCTGAATATTTTCCCATTGCCACACTCAGTGTTTTGTTGTGACTTGATATATTTCATCTTAATTTTTTAAAATGCATGTTTTTGCTGTGTCTTCTTTCTGTCATGCTGTGCTGAGGTATTCATATTGGACACTAGTGCTTTCTTTACATATGAAAAACATATGCAATATGTAATATCACATGTAATATGAGCTCACTGCCTTCCACAGTGAAAGTTTTAGGAAGCCTCATCTTATTTGTGCACGCCAGCTGAGACAGAGTTACTCCCCTGTTCATATTCACATAAGGCAAACTCAAGCATGGAAGTTCTTTGCAGTTCAGTGCAGAGTGTTCAGAGTGCTCACAGGGAAGTCTAATTTGGTAGCCCCTTGGATATTTTGGATGCAGGAAGATGTGTTTTAGAATGGTGATGAATGCAGGGTAGAAAACCACTGTGTTTATGTGATTACTGAGATTACACTTTCTTGACATTTTTAACAGTAGTTTATATATTCGCATTTTCATTAGTGATTTTGTTATTTTAATAAACATGCAATTAAGGACAAGATATGTCCTTTTATCTGGCATGGAAATTTTTTTTTAACTGAAAAATGTAACAAAGGCTCTGCAGGTATCCTTTGAAGTGGCAATGTCCATTCAGCCTTGAGGGTTAAAGTAATCTTAAATATTAATTATTATTAAGTGTGACAGTCATACTTTAGTTTTCATTTTTTTCAATTATGCATGATGTTATAGGAGAGGAAGAATTCTGAGTAAGAGGTTCTATAAATCTGGAAGTTATATGGAAATGATCAGCTAGAGTCCTCAAAATTATTTGAAGAAAGCAATGTTCCAAAAATGGTACTAAAATAACAAAATCTTTTGAACCAACTTGTTTTGCTTGCCACAAGATTATTATTAAGCTTCTTCCTGAAAGACCACACTGAAACTCAATAGTTTTTCAAAGTGCCTTTTATGGGAAATGGTTGAATAGACACAGGAAGACACGGATACTGGTATTGCTGAAAAATCTGACAAGTCTAAACAGGTTTTCCGAAACAACTGCAGGCAATTGTTGCATTGTTGTTGTGTTTTCCCATTCTGTTCCCTGGTATTACGCAACATTCCTGCTGCACAAACTCCAAGCCTAAAACCGTGATGAATGCCTTAGGACTGATGTGTTTACACATAATGACTTGAGTTTGTGAAACTGTTAAATGCTTCTCAAATTCTTAATTTTACTCTGCTACAGTTGATAAAGCAGTGTGTTTTATGTTCTTTTGTTTCCTGTACCTTATGCAGGGAGCTGTTAGATTGTACCTTTCCAGAAACTATTACTTTGATTCTGGTCTGCCCTCAGAGTTACAGTTTTTAAGAAGTAAATTATGTGACATGGAAAACAGTATTCTTTGACACTCACAAAAACTTTGCCTTTTTTTTTTTTTTTTTTAACTGAGCAGGATTAGAAAACTGCTTTCCCAAGCATAGATGTGTTTCTCAGAAATCACAATGTGGAGATGTGTGCTGTGATCACCACACAGTAATAATTTCTTCTTTTACATTACTAAAATAGAACAATTGCAACAAACAAGGATCTCTCTTACACCTCTCCTATATATATAGTTTGATTCCTTCAGTGTTAAAAGTTCACTGGGTTTTTAGACTCTTAAAACTTTAAATAGTTGTATGGTGGTCAGAAAATGGTGCCAATTTGTAGGTAGTCGTCTGGGGCTCGAGCATGATCTGTAGAATGACCAAGTTCACTCATCTTCAAGTGAAACCAGGGAATGTTTTCTCTCAAAATGCAGAGCACTATAAAAATATTCTGCCATACTTGTCTTAAACTGATACCCAAAACCAGAGTGCTTTGGACTTAACATCGTTTCCTTAGCTAAATGGTTGTAGAGCATCAATCAGTTTGGTTTCTGCAATAAAGACAGATATATTTACGTTTATGGAATAATTGAGTTACCAAACTGTTATGTTTGGTACCAAACTCAAGTAGGTGCCTCCTCCACAGAGGTTATATAATTCTTTCAAGTGGTGTTTATCTTGGACTTGATGAGTAATAATATAAAGAAGAGAAAAGCTTGGTGAAGTGTCATTCACCCATCTAAAGTTACGATGCAAGTACTACAGCAGTTCGGACAGCATTGTGTTTATGCAAGTAGTTTTGAGTCAAGGTCTTTAACGTAAGCATGGGCAGTACAGTGTAAAAGGTAGGACCACACATGAATTTAAATTGTGAACAGAACTACTGTTTGTTAGCTTTTGTCTGTGTGTGTTCCTTTCTTCATCCATTTCGGCTTTTTTCCTTATAATGCAGCCTGTGAGTATGTGTTGCTGTTTAAAAAAAAAAAAAAAGTATTTTCCTGACTTTTCACGTTTTAAAGCTTTCATATGCTGTGTGTAGTTTAAAAAGAACAAAAATATTTGAATAATGTTTTGCCTGGTTGCCTGCTGCACAGCATCAGCAAATTCCCCGTGCAGAAGATTGTCTGTAAAGGGTGAATCATCCATCCAGTGCCATGGCAGGTGCCTCATTTAAAAGAAGAATAAAGTATTTTGTGGTGCATTTTCTCCTACTTGGTTGTCAGATACTTTTCAGTATTTACTACACTGTGAAGACAGCAAGCAAGCAGTATGTTGTTAGGTGGTTCGTAGCGTGCATGTTGTGGCTACTGCAAATATTTGAGCCAATGAAAGGGAAACCTTCCCATCAGTGTTTTCCATGGGAGAGCGAGCAGGACTGCGGAAGCAGCAAAGAGCTGTGGATACCTCCTCACCCGCAGCTCGTGTTGAGGGAATCTGTCTTGCTGCAGGAAGCTACAGAAAACTTCCCAACAAAATCATTCCCAAAGTACCTCTTGTATTTAAACTGAGTGGAAAAGCTTCATTGTTGTTTGTATGAAACTTGCCTAAAAATACAAGCTGCTTTGTCTGTAAGGCTGACGTTTTACTTTTCTTTGGACCTGCCAAAGCGCAATCCAAAGCAGTGGTGGATTCCAGTCAGTGCTCTTCATGTGTTACTCTCTGTAACTGTTCATCAGTTCTGGTCATCTTTAGGTTCTCCCAATGGAATGAGGTTTCACCATGGAGGAGAGGTTGTGGATAGTAGTTTTTGAAGGGATGCTAAAATCAGTGAAGTCCATTAAGGTTATGTTCTGCAATTCCCTCCTTGAACTGACCCTTTTCAGGGTTTTAAGTTTTTAAAACCTTTTAAGTTTTAAGACCCTTTTAAGTTTTGCTTAATAAATTATATTTGACTAATAACATCTGTTTGGGTGCTCTAAACAATTTCCAGTAAGTAGGGAGCGCTGAGGGCTAGTGGGGAAAAGCCTTTGGAAAGTGTTTTGTTGACCAGTTACTGACTAGTATTCCTACAGTTGGAATGCTGAGTCAAAGGTGGTAGGAAAATAAGATCATCAGGCTGTGCAAGTCTGGTAGCAAACAGTAATTCTTGGATTCTCACCATTTATGAAAATATAGTGACTACTGATGTTGATTTGAAATGTATTTTAGCTTATTTGCTTTCACAAATAACCTAATGCAGCATAAGGAATGTTGGAACCTCAGCCAGGATCCTTTTTTGGGGAAAAAAAAAAGTTGAAAGTGATATTATTGAATAACCTAAGTTGCTATGTGCCTTGAAGGAAAAATTGATGTAACCTCATGTGAAAGGGCTGCAGGTTCCCAGTGACTTGTTAACCTCGGTGTGTTATTTATAGTGATGTGATGCATCATATTCTGTAAGAAAACTAGATTATGTAATGATCTAAATTCCACATTCTGTTGTTTACCTTGTTTGTAAAGGCTTCTTGCACAAAGCTCTTCTTCATTCTTCACAGCTGAACACTGCAGCCTGTACCATGCAGATCACTTCCTGCTCTGGATTTCTCAGAAACCAGTAGTATTCTGGGGATTTCTGTATCTGTTGTTTTCAGAGTTATGAACATTCCTGAAAACTGGCTGTTACCCACTCGGAGTAGGAGAGAAAACATTAGGTTATGCAGCATGAATGTTGGAAAGCACCATTGCCATTTACCACTGAGGTGAAAAGAAAACAGTTCATTGGATAAAAAGCAACACAGCTCAGGTGAAAGCTGTTAGGAGCAAATTAAAAATTAACTTCCTTTAAAGATGTTACTAACTAGAAGTGAGGCACCTGAAGTTCACAGCTGCTAGAGAAGCAGACCTTTCCCACCCCCACCTTCAACAAGGTCTGCTTTTGAGCTGCTGAATTTTGTGCAATTTTCAGTCCTTCGCTTGACCTTTGAAGTTATCCATGAAATTGAGGGCTCCAGCGAAGTCCACAAGGAGAACACTTACTTTCATTGGTAGGATACTTTTCAAAGTGAAGAAGAAATACAGACTACGTGGTATTGCTTGGTCCTGTTGAATAGCAATCGTGGTCCTTTCAGCCACATACTGTGGTTCTAAAATGGGAAGCAGACATGGCCACTTGGTACAGCAGCCATCAAACATTCCTGTGTTTATGGAGTAAGGACACACAGTTGTGGTTTCAATACCAGGCCTTCCCAGATCTCTCATCTCTAAACTCATCGACTCTGCGAATCCAACTGCTGCAATCTTCCTCGCACAGTAATCTGCAAGACGATTGATGCCAGTCAGTCCCGCTGAGCTTGCAATGCTCACCAAGCGTCTGTGGTTAGAGGCTATCTTTGCTGGGAGACAGGCTTTGAAAGTCCAAATACGTGCCATTGTGTTGACTTCCATGTTTTTTTCCACAAGTGAATCTGGACATTGAATAAACCCCTTACCAGTCAGAGTACCAGCACTGTTGACTAGGATGCTGACATTGCCAACTTCTTTTTTAACGTGATCTGCTACTCTGTAGACTTCCTGCCTTTTGCTGCAGTCACAGACGTAAGAACGTACTCTTACTGCTCCATTTTCTTCAGCCAGTCTACTGGTCTCCTTGAGCCCCTCTTGATTTATGTCCCAAAGAGCCAGCGCGGCTCCAAGTTTGGCAAATTTTAAGGATAAAAGTCTTCCAATTCCACTTCCTGCTCCCATTATTAATACTATTTCACCACGCACATTCTTCTTACGTTTAGGCACAAACGAGAACGCTAGTGACTCCAATACGTAATATCTTGCAAGTCCAATGACTTTGAGCATCCCCAGGAAGAAGTTCATCTTGAGGCTATTTCTTTAGATATCTCTGCTCGCTGTGCTGACAGAGAGGGATGAAGGCAGCTCCACCTGCAGGCAAGGGAGGCTGGGACCCCGTGGAGGAAGCGCAGCAGGCAGACAGTGTGGCAGGGACACCCCGGCCTTTATGCCGCCAGCCTGCCCCGGCGCAGGGCTGACCGGCTTTGATTCATAGCATGTTTCAGTGCAAATGATTTTGTGCAACATACATGGAATAACTATTGTTTACTGTGATTCAGTGTAATCTTATGCAATGAATGCACAATACAGATTCTGTGTACTCATGGCTCTCATGTTGGATTGCTGTGAGAGCTTGACTAAATCATTGAAATTAAATATTGCAAAGTACCTTGTTATCAGATTGTTTACTGCTGAGCTGCTGGGTTTGAGAAACCAGGAACTTGCATTCCTTCCATGCACTATTTTCCCAATTGATTTCAGCGTGCTGCAGGTCCCCAGTATTCTCCGAAATTGCATCTTAAAGGAGGAAGTGCACAAACCATCATATGTGAGTAGGGAAAGAACTAAAGTGAGGAAATTTAGAAAAATGTCAGACAGAGGGAAAGAGGAAGGTGTGGAGGAAGGAAAAAGGAATGAATGCAAGTTTGTTAGGAAAGAAAAGGATGCTACAGTGTAAAGAATTGAGGGAATATTAGACTGAAAGCCAAAAGAACACTTACTTTGAGAGAGCTTTCAGACACTGTAGAAATACTCTGTCTTCAGATTGGAGAAAGATTGATCTGTGAGAAGGTGGATGAAATCCTGTGTCAACATTAGATTTGATTGATGAAAATTTTGTGAGGTTTTTATCATTGCAATAAGAAAGGTAGTGTAGGCTTTCTACCTGAGAGGCTTTTTTTCACTTTTGAGTAACCATTTTCCTTATGTTAAGGAGTGTGACCCATGAATTTATTGTATATACCCAAAATTCATGTGTTTTGACTGTGTTTTAAAGTGTTTTGCACCATTTAACCTCTACTTCCTTGCTCACTGATCAGGACTTGTATGTAGCATCTATCTAGGTTTTGAGTAAGATGTGTTCTGATTTTCAGGTGTCTTAAGATGAAGGTGAGAGGGGTTCCGTCCTCTGAGTCACCAGATGGAGTTTGCAATATTCTCTCTTTCTCATTTTCTTCATGTAGGTAAACTCTTATGAGCTAATTACTAACTGGTAAACTTCATCGTCCTGTCTTGCAGGCTTTGCTGTAGCCCAGTGTATAAATCAGCACCATCCATCACCACTGTCATCACCATCGCCTTCCAGCGGCAGCGGCAGTACAGGGCGCTGTGATTCAGTGACTGCAAGCTCAACTTCCACTCCTTCTGTTGCACAGAGCCCTTCAGGTATTAAATCGCTGTTTTCAGCCTAGGCACCAAGGGGTTTAGAGTATTGCAGATGTTACTGTGAAATTAACTTACCATGTTATTTAATTAAACATGGGGAAGAGCTTTATGGTTTTTAGATTATTCACCTAAACCAGTTAAAGTAGATCGTGCTGTAAGGCTTAACAATCTGTTCGGCTTTTTTGGAACTTCTTATCCAAATCGTACATGGCATCTTTCAGCAGTGATTTAAATACTGGTGAAGTGATTATCCTGCTGGTCTGATTTCTCTCTTAGCACATACAACTTGAAATGTTTTTTTTGTTTAAACAGAATAATTGTTTTGCATATACTCAATGTAATTTGTTTGCCCTAGTGGAACAGTTCATCTCCACTGAAGCATTTTTTTGAACTGGACATCATTGGCTATTGTACGTTTATCAGTCTTCTGTTAATTTTTGACAATAGGCCAAATATAAAACAGTTTCAAATAGCTGCAGTTATTTAGGATGCTGATATTGTACAGGTTTTGCAATAATGCTCTTTGCCTGAACATCTGAGGAGGCTGTTTCATTGGTGCAGAAGAAGCTGCCGTATAAATTGACTGACAGTATAACTTTCACAAGTGTAGCTACTTTGTGTTTGTATTTGCCAGTATGTTTGGTGAGATTGTTTATAGTGGAAGCTCTTGTTGTTTTAGAATGCCTTCATTCCTTTTTGTATAGTATTTCCAGGAAATACTGTAATGGTATTTGTTTTCAATACAAATGGTATGTGAGGTAGAGAACCTCCAGCTGAATGCTAAGCTAGAAGTAAATTCTGAAGGGTATATTTTGAAATGCTTCCATTTTAGAACTGACCCTACTCTTAATTCTTTTTGTATATAAAAATAGAAGTGACTTGATTGTCAAGGACTTTTCAAATAGCTCCCTCATTTTGACAGTCACTTTCAACATTGATCACTCTTTGAAATGGTTGTTCTGGTTCCCCCAGTTAAGATGCATCATTTTGCCTTCGTTTGAAAGCCTTATGCAGATAAAAGTAAACTTTTTTGCAGTCTTACAGGAAATGATGCCATCTGTGTTAGGCATTTAGTGTTTTGTAGGTCGTGAATTGCCTTAGTTTCACTGAGCACTGTCAGGAGATCAGTGTACATTATATGTCCAAAGTGACTACCCTTGCAAGGAGTACCACTGGAAAAGGGTAAGCAAAAATTGCTTATCAAGTTTATGAACAGTTTGTAAAGTATTCCAGCATCCAGACACTATTTAAAAGCATTTATTACTGTCATCAAATAACATACAGTCAAAATACTCCTACAATATATGCAACTCCAGACTAAAATTTGGGGTGTTTCTCTATATGCAATCTATCCAAAACAAAGATCTTATTTTCTCTACTGGCAAGTGATTGCTGTTCTCATCTTTGGTGGACCTGGATAAATATGTGGAGATCACACAGAGAAGTGGTATGATTTGTCAGAAGTCTCAATACAGATTGGCACTAAAGACAGAAAGCATTTGTTTCACTGTATGCTTCTCCCTAGCTGTGTGAAAAGACTGAGCTACTATGTCCTTCACTGTATTTGAATCCTCTGTGATCTAGAAGTGAAGGGCACCTGTGATTTCTGGACAGTAGTGGCTGAGAGAAAACTATGGTAGAAGAAATGAAAATAAAAAAAATTAAATGTTCGTTGCAGTAAGCAACACATTAGTTCACAGAAATATCAAGCAAGACTATACTGCATCAGACAGAGGTCTTTCAAGTGCATGTAATCTGACTTCTGTGAAAAGCTGAGTAGATCTGGAGCACATAATTCCTCATCTAACATAGGAAGGTGGTCATAGACTATAGTTATAAAAGTAAAATGTGCTTGCTGTCATTTGTATGACAAAATTCTGTTTGTTTTTGCTGCGATTTGGAAAGTGTGATGATAGGATGCTGTTTTAAATTTAAAAATACATATATTAACAGTCAAAGTATGGACATAGCTGATTTCCATCTGCACTTCAACTGTCCAGCTGCATGAACTGCCCACATTTATTATGACATGAAGCCTACATTGTGGCTTTGTCGTAGCGTGTTGGAAATTCCACGTCATGCGGGAAAACAGTGTTCAGGTGTTTGTTTTTTTTGTTGCTTTTAGTGTGAGGATCTAGGGGCATTGATAGATGCTTTAGGAAGTCTAGTTGTAATGGTACAGTTCTGTGCCATATCACTGTGAGGATTGTAACCCTCAGCAAGGTTAGTGGAAATGAATGTGCAAATTTGCTACGACTATGTCAGTGCCAAGTCAGCAACTTGCGTTTATGTGCTGCAGGGATGAATTTTGAGCTAAGCCCTTGGATTTTGTTCTGCAAACCCTACTCAGAGGGCAGTAACAAAGAAGATAGTGACGATATGTACATGAGTAGTTATTTAATTCAGAGCAATGAGACAATGAGCAGTTGGTGCAGAGGCCCACACATCTGTTCTGCATGGGACTTAGGGGTTTTGCTTTGGACCGTATTTAGTCTGACCGCCTGGACCAAGCATCCTTGCTACATATGTGGTTGCCTCAAGGACTAGTTGTTAGTTCAGGCCTATGTCACTATTCACTTTTCAAGTCCACATGGTGCACATTTGCAGTGTATATTAGTTTGGTTTCCTTGTAAACAATCTTTTTGACCAGACTAAAGCAGTACATACACATAATGCTTCAGAGCTGCTCTGTTGGTCTCAACCAAGCTACCAATGTAGTTGCAGACAATAACAAATAAGTAATGTTTTAAATAGTTATAGCTGAGTAGCTGACAATGTCTCAAGGTCCTTATTATAGACTAGAAAGGAATCTGAAATCCCCTAGGTCTGAGTGCTGGGTGTTTGGTGATGTCTCTAACCATGGAAGTGCTTTGACACATTTGCTGGTCAGAGCAGTCCTGTGCTCTGTTCCTAGGAACAGCGTTTCTGGGCTGGTTTGACCAGTTTGTTGCAAGCTTGTAATGAATGTTCTCCCTTCTATGGTAGTTATAGGTAATGTAGTCTGGAAAATGTTGCCAGGAGTGTGACCTTGAAAGAGAGAATGTTTGTCTTCTCCAGATGAGTGTTCTGTAGGCTTATGCCTGAACAGAAATACATTGCTGTCAATACAAGTGATGTCAGCTCTTACTGACCACTCAGCTGAGTTACTGAAACAGTTGTTGATATTCATGTTCTTCAGTGTAAAACTAGGTGATTTTTCCCTGATCTGTTGGGGACAGTTGAACTAATCTGCTTTACTCTGCTGTGAAGTAGAGGAAGCAGCTTGTATTGAAGGTCTTTTACAACCTAAATGATTCTATGAAGTGGCATGAAAGATTGTCGGCTCCTTCAAGGAGGAACAAGTTGCTAATTAGCAGCAAGCAGTTACTAAGATCTGTTTTATGCTCCCAAATAGCACTTGAATGCTGCCACCATCAGCCACATTAGAGTCTCTTCTCGTTTTCCATTCTAAACACATATGAACATGTGTTCCCTGTCCCTTTTGCCTTCCCTCATCCCACATTTCTTCTGCCAGCTAATGAGTTTGCTAACCATGAAGAGCATGCATGGTTGCTCAGGAACTTCAGTCAAGAATGCCAACTAATTA
>VXAV01006386.1:309423-348264 GCA_013399715.1 Alectura lathami | reverse complement strand
AGTTCAGTAATTGCTCTGCAATTGAGTGTTGTTTTGCTAGTAGGAAATTGATTTCTTTTTCTCCTGCAGTAAATGAGACATAGATCTGTGTGCCTGAAGCCGTAGGTATGCAGTTTGTATAAGTGCAAACCCACTTCATGGAAGTTAACACTTTAATCTCGTGGTGCTGTTGGTGCTCTAGTGTGATCTGTCACTCTTGCTGCACAGGTGTCAGAGGTAAATACAGAATAGCCTAATGAACAGTTTTACTAAAGCCTATGTCTTACTCTGCCAAAAGAGAAATGTCATGCTAAGCATTCGGATACTGCCTTCACTAGCCAGCTAAAGTTACATTGGAAATTTGCTTTTGAAATAACACTGCACTGACAGCTGTCATCTAGGAAACGTAGCCTTTTAGTCTAGCTTTGGGAAGAGATATCAAGTAGGGGCATCAATGGGATCTGGGCATTTTGCCTCAACGTTGATAAGTATCCTTGATAAGATTCCTGCTATTTTTCAGGCAACCTAACGTTAGGCATCTAAATATGTTTGGAAAGTTCTCAGCTGCTGCTGTCATTCTGCACTGGCCTGTTCTAGGATATCGTTCCCCTGGGCACTGCACTTTTATTATGTCTAAGTTTTTGGAATGGTTTTCCTGTGCTTGCCTGCTCTATTGCTCTGATCTTTCCCAGTATCTGCAGCATGAACTGCAAACATTTGGCAACTCTTACTGTCTCCTGTTGGATCCTGTAAAGCAGACTGTGATCCTTGCTGGTGTGGAGGTGTTTAGGAGATGGGGAGGGAGAGATTCTTGTGGGGCTTTTTTCTGCTGTTGAGGATTATTTGAGCAGCAACAGAAATATGGGAGATGAAGTTCTGGACTGAGTCTCAAACAGAAGGTTCTTTCATATGGAAAAATATTTTTGTATTACATTTGTACAGAATTTTTGCTATTTTGATCTCCCAAGCTTTTTACAGATGTGCACATTGCTCAAAATTGATTTGTTTTGCAAGATGTTTTAAAATGTTTTATGTTTGCTAATGTTTTACAAATGTAAAGCTAAATTTTGCATGTCTAATAAACATGCACTGTGGCAGTATCTGTTTTGTTTCACTAGCTTGAATTCATTGATCCTTAATGAACATGAAAGAAAACTTGAGTCATTGTTGTGACCATCTCATGAGCATAAATGAATGTGTAGAGTGTGTTTATTTAAAAAGGGCTTGAGTAAGTGATGACTAAAAATATGTTTTGATGATAAAGGTTAGAGTTGGGTAAAGTTCAGGCTTGTGTATGGCATTCTCAGGATTCTTTTAATATTGTAATCTTGAGATAATTAAGATTTTTTCATCTTGTTCTGTTACTTTTGACTATGTGTACTCAGTGTAAAGTGAGCTTAAGACATGGTAATGGCAATCTGATACTTAAGTCTCTGAGTTTTTGTGTAGAGGTGTGTTTAAGTAGTTCTGCCACAGTTAGTGCTCACAATGTACAGGAAGGTAATTTTGGAAAGGACTGAGAATAGCTTCAAGCTTCAAAAAGTATGGACTATTAGAATTTCAAGGAGCTTTGTTTTGCCCAGTGATAGATAGCACTGAAGAAAAGATCTTAGATCTCAAGGGGACCTGCTGGAAGCAGTGTTTTAATCTTTAGGGGCTATCTTTAGGCATCTCCACTTGTGAATGTGTGCTGATTTTGAACTTTGTTGCAAACTTTTTACTTCATTTCCAGCTGTTTTGCAAGTTTGGTGGTTTTGGGTGCAAACGGAAATGTATTTTTCTAGAAGAATGAATGTATCTGGGCTTTGTATACTACATAAAGCATTTAATGAACATGAAAGTCTGTCCTATGAAATATGTTTCAAACATGTCTGAAATGTGCTTCGTTTAAAAAAAAAAGTCCTACTTATGTTTAAATGGAAAGAAGTCCAAACACGAGGTGAATTTAATTCTGAAATGTCTTTTCTACAGGCAATAAGTATTAATTATTTAATGTAAGTTATGTTAGACATTTGCAGTAAATGTCATGATATCTTGTATTAATTTAAGGAAAAATGTATATAAGTGGGAGGGGACTGAAATTAGAAAGTATTGTTGTATGTCTCTGAAATCCAGATTTATAGAGCTGCATCTGTATTTGCTGGCACTCTAATCTTATGTCATGGCTGGTGAAAACCTGGACAAAAAAGAACAATAGACCTTTCTTTGTAAACGGAACTTGGCAATAAAAGTGGTGTTATTGAGCCCTTCCTTCCTTTTCATGTTCTCTTGGTAGATTTGATGCACAAGGACACACACACAGTTTGTAGAAGTGTGCTCTTGTGAAGAAGAATGGTGTGTGAGTGTTAGGTGTTTTAATCTTTAAGCTGAAAACTGAAATAGCCAAGGCATTTTTGTATTACGTATGCAAAAAAGCATGCACAAGAGAGCAGAAAAAAAAACCTGTAGAGATGATGGAAAGCAGACAAGACCAAGGGCTAAGAGTGGCTGGGCAACATCTAAAGTGGCTGTGAACCACTCTGACAGTGCCGTTTTCCCTGTCATGTGTGATTTCTTCCCCAAATATATCCTTGCACCCTCTGCCTCTTTCTCTGGTGCATGATGCCAGTTCAGTGCGTGGATTAAATCCAGCTGAGTTAGTGGAATTCTTGTTAATTAGACTCTCCATCTATGGGAATTAATTACAGTCAGTATATGTTCCTTCTGAAATGATATTTCTCAAACTAGGCATTGTTTCAGAAGCTTTCTTGGGAAGAAATTAAAGCACATTGTACCACGAAATAAGCAAGCTGGGTATCATAGGAGACAATTCTGCGATTTACTGTAAGATGCAAATATTAAAATATGTATGGGGGAAAAATCAGCTTGAATCTGTGGCTGGCAGTTGGAATTTCTACATTGTGCCAGTAGTACTGCTTTGAGGATACCAACTTCACAGTTCATGGCCTCCCTTCTGTTTGAAACTTTTGTGCTTCCTATGTCCTCCTGATACCTCGGGACATCTGCAGCATTTTGTCTTGTAACATTTCCTCTGTTATTGTACAAGATACTCATAGTTCATTTTAACATAATTATAAAAAAGAAAGTGAAAATGTGTCAACATATGGTCATAGTTACTCTGCCTTTATCCAAGTAACTTATGTGCAAGTAAAAAATCAGCGTTTGGCAGCTGATGCCTTTATTCGTTGACAGTTAAACTGCTGGTTAATGTTTCCATATCAAAACAAGTTCACTGGGACTGCGTGGACTTAGCTCTTTGGCAGGGGTGTCACTTCCCTAAGTGGGCATTTGTGCTGCCATGTTAGAGCTGTAGAGCTGCTGTGTAGGCAGAACCTGGGCTGGCACTTCCTGATGGTCTGTTTGAATGTGAACTTAGGAGCACAAGCTCCTGGTTTCTCTGAGAGTTTCCTGAAAAGTCTGTTGAAGGAGCTGATGCATTTTTTTCTCTCAAATAACGAGAGCTGGTGGGAGTTGCAGCCCTGGGAGCTTGCAGCTCACTGCAAAAATTAGAAGAAATTTTTCAGGCAAGTGCTTACATGAAGTGAAGACAGCAGAGCTGAAGGGGAGTGGCAAAGTCAGCCTGGCTGAATGGTGTTCAGTTGTGTCTGGGTTTAGATCGAGGATTATCCCTATGTTTTATATGCAAATATGGCTAGATACTGAAACCATCAGTGCTTTTGGCTGCCAGTTCTCTAGAATTGATTTTTGAAGGTGAAACTCTTAGATTGCCAAGTGTATTATTAATCAGGGTTAAGATTGGGATTTTTTTTTAAAAAAAGATGTGTTGAAAGCTTTTGCCTGTCCTCAGAGACTCGTTCTACAAAGTTGGGAAGTGTTGTGCTTATGGGATGGGAAACACTGATCTCATCATTTCGTCCTCACTCTCTTGCCCCTAAGTAAAGGTTTATATTTCACGTAGGCCACGGTTCAGTTTTATTTGGCATGTCTGACCGATCAGGACCAATGAATGCTCAGACTGTTTCCTAGCTACACATCGTTTTTTCTCAGCTTTGGTATGCAATATAAACATTGTGATGCAGGATGGGAAAACAGGCTGCTATTTTACTGCAGAAATAAATTTTGACTTGAGGTTAATTGGACAAAGACAACTTTGTGAAAATTTGTCCTCATTTTTGGATCACTCATTTGAGGCAGCTTTAGGCTTCTGAGAATCTGTCTCAGAGAAATGTCTGGAATTTCAAGTTATGCTTAGCGTTTCTGTGCATGGAGTACAGCTGCAGTGACCCAACTGCCTGAGCAAAGCTGGGTGTAGGAGTTAATGCAATTGGCACAGGAGCAAGGAATGATAATTTATTCCAGCCTCCTGCCAAAAAACTTATTAAAACAATTGTTACAAAATTCAGAGAGGTTTATTTTAGTACAGTTGTTAATAGCAGAGTGTTTCCTGAGGCTTCCTACCTCTGCTGTGATGAAATGTGCTTTTCCAAAATGGGTCGCTTACTCCCAGGAAACATTTGGCTCTTTACTTCAACAATATTGCTGTTGTCAGTGATTTAGATGGGCTGTAAGCATGACTGCCTTTGGGAGACCTCTGTGTGAAGGTGAAATAATGGAACAACAGCCCACACAAAAGCAAGAAGTTAACTGAAATCCGAGCTCCCTAAGGGGTATGTACCAGCATCATCCTCCCCAAGCTCTTCTCAGGAAGCTGGAATTGTTGCAGTAGTGCTTCAAATGCATCAACTCTGCTGTATGACTAAAGGGCTGGGAAGTGGCATGGTGAGCTGGTGGTAGTCACCAAACCAGAGATTATGGAATGGTCGATTACACAGCTGTGCTAATGTCCTCTTTATTTCCAGCTGCAGCTTGGAATTGCGTGCTGAAGGATAAATGAGTCAAGGAGGCATCTAGTCAGACTGTTCACCATTGCAGGGCTTGCTCTGTCTCGACGTTCTAGAGCTGCCAAGAACAGAAAAAGGAGTTTCTGAAGGGGAGAGAGGCAGAAAACCAACATAATGTCTTAGAGAAAAAACTTCAGGGCAGCAGAGGGAGGTAAGACCTACAAAAGACACAAGCAGACTCTCTTTTTCCTAAGAAATCCTGGCTGTAATGATAATATGCACATGCAAACAACTCTCCTGCCCTGAGTAACGAATGACTCTGCCCAGGTGCCAACACTGAAGCAAATTGCTTGCCAGTGTCCCCTCCTAAAACAGAGCAGTAAAGAAGCCAGCAGAGCAGACAATAACAGTATGACTTGATCATGGCTGTCACTGGTGTATTGGAATAACTGACTTGTACTTATCCACAGGCTTTACTGCTGAAACGTCACGCTAGACTACTAATTAAATAATGCCATAATATTGTGAATATACTGTTTAAGACTATTAAGTGACATCTTTGAGATTACATATTGCTGAGGAGGGAAAGAGAGAAGCCAAAGTTATCTTAGTGGGTGATGACAGGTACTGCAGTTAAATTCTTACAGTTCAGGGACAAGTTGCTTGAAGGTGGTATGCACTACCACCAGATTTTAAGAACATTTCCATAATTAGAAAGCTTGTAATAAAATCCCAGGAACTGGCAAGACTCTGTATCCTGCTACTGCTTCTTTGACTACATCGGGTGTAGGTTAGGTGGAAGAACACAACCATATGCAACTTTCATTGCAACAGATTTTACACACTTGTTACAGCTCAGTTCCTCTTTCAATTTTTGTCACACATCAGGATGAGTAATAACCTGCATGGGAAATTCTGGTCAGCAGCATGTACCAGAGGTAGCTTTGGAGGTGAATTCCATGGCAGGGAGATGACTTGGACAAGCTGTCTGAGCAGTGGGTAGGATTGGTGAATTACGGAGATCGGGCTTGCTTTTTGAGTTAGGCAACAGTGAATGTATTCATTGGTGTTTTAGTGGCTAGCATTCAGTACTTCAGTTTCAACAGCTGACATTCCCATAATGGCTTACACGCAGAAGGCAGAGGGGCAGTCTTCACTGAGGAATGGTCAAAGTGAAAATAACAGAATTCTCAATCAGTGTCTTTGATCAGATCTTACATAGCTTCTTAAAGGGAGTTGCTTAGATTTGTTGCCCTTGTCCTCTTTGCTATTACATAGGTTTTGTTTGTTTTTTTTTTTTTTAGAATGTGGAGAGGAAGCTCAAATTTTGGTCTAAGGCTTTGGAAAACTCATAAGAAGAGGGGAATCCTTTCATGTAGGTGGATAAAGGAAGATAATCTTGATTCTCTGATATTTAAAATATTTCTCACATACACCATAGCAGGGACTTTCTGTCAGAATTTTAAATCATACAGTTCAGGAAGAGCTACTTTTTTTTATGCCAACACACTTAATTCTGCAAGAGTTTAGGGTTTTTTTTTTGTTGTTTTTAATACCTGGAGGTAGCATTGTAAATTTGCCCACTGCTTTCTGGGCCCTAGCGAATGGACTGGGTCTGCATAGTTTTGCTTTGTTTAGGATAATGCCCTGAAGGGAGATGTTCAATTTTGGGTGGCCAAAAGTGAATAAATAGTTCAAAAGTGAATAAACAGTTCTACCACAAGCTAGAGATGGGCAAGGATATTCCTTGCTTAGGGGTTAGCATCTCTCTAGTAGCAGATGCCCCTTACTAAAAAATACTAATTGGGAAATTATGGTTAAGGTGAGAACTTCAACAGTTTTTTGGAAATATCTGATGATGATGGGTAAATTTACCCTCTACTTCTATGAAGCACATAGGTGGGTTTTGCTCAAGGGTGGAAAAAACAACAACAACAAAAAGAAAGAAACTAGCAGTGCAGTTGGCCTTTGAACAGAAAAGCCGCTGTTGTCCATGATGATTTCTTAGCGTGTCTTTTATCAGCTGCGCTGAACAGAGGGCTTTTCCTTTGCAGTGCTGTCTCAGCTTCTGGTCTGTTAGTCAGTCTAGCGGAGTTGTGACTCACTGCTGATTCAGTGCATTAAATGGTTTGGCTTTTTTCTTCTGCTATTGGTTTCTATTTAAGGTCATTCTCCTCTGTTTCTGGGGAGCACAGGAGGAGCAACACAAATGTAGGCAGCTCTTGTTGAGGTGCGCCTTGGCCAGCATGCTGCTTGGTGGAGCAGGTTAACGGTGTCTGTCTGCAGCCCCTGTGGGACAGGAGACGTTGGACAAATGGTTGTTACCCTGCTGTGACTGCTGAAGCTCTCTGCAGCTTGATCTGTCTGGTCCTTGTAAGGGTTTGTAAAGCATCAAAGCAATCATGCGTAGCTTAAAATGAACTTTACGCCCTGTTCAGGGGAGGATTTTTTAAGAAGTACAATAATTGGATTTTAATTTGAATTTATTTTTATCTGTTGATATCTACACGCAGATTGGACAAAGTAAATAAAAATAACTGAAAGCAAAGCATTATAAAAAGATCTAGCTGGCCAGTAACCATCTAACAATTTCCAGAATTTAATAACAAATTTCAGAATTATCCATTTGCATCTGCTAATCTGTATGAATACAATGTGGGACGTATTATGATCTGGATATACTTCGTATGCACACCTTGTGATCTTAGTCTGATAGTCTAAAGTTAAATGAAATCAGTGTGGTATAGAGTGGTGTTTCCAAATGTGAGATTTACATTCTGCTTGTTAGCTTAACGTTTTCCTCCCCAGCTTGCTAAACCAGTGACACTGGAAATAGCAACTGTTGGTAAGGTGAGAACATCTTAGAACAGAGGGTTGGCTAAAGGCAGAGCAACTTGCTTGTTTCTGCCTCTTTTTGTTAGAAGCTTTTAAAGAAAGAACTCTGAAGTTATACAGAGAACCAAAAGAATTCGATAGGACAGTCAAAGAGGAAAGAAACATCAATGTGTTGCATTTTGTGTGTAAATCTTGACCTCTCTTCTGGATATCATTTATTTCACTGATACTATAAAAAGTCCTTTGTTAGAACATCAGATTTACTCATACTCTCTTTTAGTGTGTGCATACTATCTTCTGCAAACTCAGTTGTTGATACGAGAGAGTGTAATTCCAGAGTTCTTGGGAACAAGATGTGAGTAGCTTTGCTTTGCTGCTTCGGCATCATGCAGTTCACTTGAATTTGCTTATCACAGTTATCAGCTTCAGGGCTTTTCCTGCGAAAGTGTTGCTTGCAACCGCCGTCTGCTAGATAACTTGTAATTCTTACATAGTTGCCAAACTGATTCGGAGGGAAATAGTCTTGCTTGGCTAAATTTTGGTTAAAATAGGTCTTGCAAGCATCTTTGCAACTTTCAGGACAAATCCATGTATTTGATGTTTTGTTGGGGAGGGTAACTTGTCAAATTCTTGAAAACCACAGATGTCTTTGAACCGTAGGCTTGGAGCTTGGCTTCCTCTGTTTTTGCATTGTATCAGAGAAGAAAATCAGATCTGTTATAGGAAATCAGAGCTGACTTTCAATAGGTGCATTTAGATTAGCTCTCACACAATGCACAAACAGTGCACGTGTTGTCCTGACATCGGCAGTCTTCACCTTTGCTTTAGCTTTACAAGGGTTTGAACAGGTCACTCAGCCTGTCTGATCTTCAGTTCACCTTTTAGAAATATATTGAAAGCAAATCTAACAGTGCAGTTCTGAAGATCATGTTTACAAAGTGCTTTCATGTTAATCTCTTGACATTGTTACAAAGGAATGATAACAAAATTATCATTCCACACTTAGTGCTTGCCCCAGGTAATTTAGTTCCTGGTAACTTTAAAAAGTCACAACAATGAAACTTCTGTTTCTTCATTTGTGCCACAGCTCTGAATCATATGAACAACTTCCAAATGTTCAGGGAAAAAAAGTCTTTCAGGAATATTTTGCTCCATTTTTGGTAATAATTTCCAGTGGTTCAGTACTGCCCAGTCTGATTCATTCATGATAACAATTTTGATGTTTGGAAAGAAGCCTGGCTTCTTTATATTTTTTTTTTTTTCAGTCACCATTATTTCTAGAATCATTTCCATCCTTCCTGCTTCGTATTAATTATAGTAAAGAAATTATTTGTCTTCTCATAAGTCAAACTGGCTGCATAAGTCAGACTTAAAATGCTGAAAATGTTTAAGTGTGTTTATACAGGCTGAAAGAAATACGAAATTTGAGAGACAAAGAAATTCTTAGTAACAATGAGATACTGTGAAAAAAATTGCCTTAAATTCAACCATTGCAGCATATTTTATAGGCATTGGTCTATTTTGCAAAGAAATGCGAATTGCACAGCTTAAGGTACTACAGTATTAAAAAGGGACTAGAAAAGTACTAGAAAGGAACATGTGAATGTTCTTCATCTGCATCTGTGGCAGGCAGATGTCTGGGCTGACACTGTCTGGCAAGGAATTTTGAAATAATGTGTCAGACATGACCTGGGTGAGTAGCTCTCAACCATTTCCTTTTTCTTGTCTCTGAGCTGGGATTGTGACAAACTTCCTTCTAATAGGACAAAGGAGGAAAGTGTGGACTGCTTAGCACGAAGAAGTCTTTAAGTGCCAGAGTTTGATCAGTAAGAGTGCTGAAAATACAGCATCCGTATTTGGATGCTGTCCAAACTTGAGCACAAGAACCCACAACACTGTTCAAATACAGTATGTAGCTGTTCATAGGAATAACTGAACAATCTCGGTTGGTCAGTCTGCACTAAATATCTGTCAAGGCTCGTGGAAAGCTTGGTTGCTGCACAATTTTTCATGTGGAGCTTTGTCTTTTAGGAAAAAGATTTCTCAGTAAACAGCTAGAAGCAACTGGAATGGGAAGAGACTCTGGATTCAGAAAGAAATGGAGGGAATTCCTTGTGAAGTTGTTCTCTGACATTTCAAAATGAAGGAATCAGAAGCAGCCAGCAGCCAAGATCCTGTAAGGCACTACTAGCAATGAGACTCAACCAAGGCTCTTTATGTATTTCTTAGAACAATAATTTTAACACTATCCTGAGTGAATGGAGTGCATATACCTGAGGGATGTTATTCAGTTGATTTTAATATTGTCAAGAAACCGAACAAAGAAGTCACCATAGTCTGGTGCTAAATTGCACCCCTGCGTGTTGGCAGGATTTCCTCATCTCCCTGACTGCTAATGTACCATTCATTCTGGAAGCTGTAATTTCTGGACGGACCCAAGACTAAGCTTATTACTATGTATTTTGAGCCCTGAAACAATCATGCTATGTTCTTTCTTAATTTCTTACTGAATCTGAGCTGGGCAACCGGAAGCTGATTCAAAAAATTCTTGTTTCCCACCACTGTGTTTCACTGATGAGCATCATCACCCTGAAACTGAAATGTGCTGCACTAGGTGCTGCACAGACATGAATTAACAGTCAAGCCCTGTTACGAGGAGTTTACAGTCTGCAGTGGTGGCTTGGAGTGAGGAGGGCGGTGTCACGGTTCCTGTGTTAAAGATGAGGAAAGCACATCACACGCTGATTGCACAAAGTTGTACATAATGTCTGTGTAAGAATCAAGAACTGAACCCAGAGCAACTCCTTTACTGATAACTGCTTTGTGTTTCAAGTGGTAAGAGAAATTATATATGGTATCGAATGCCTCTATAACATATGAGGAAACTTTTGCAAGTAATACTGTTGCTTAGAATAGCAAGTTTTGATGAGCAAACAAATGTTTTGACAAAATCAACAGGACAAACCGAGTATGACTTATAGGCAGGACTGGATGAGGATTGTCTGGAATGTTACTTCAGCTGCCAACAAGACTTGACTGAAAAACAGTTACCTGTTCCCAGAAATCTCCTCTGCAAAATTTAAGAAAAAAAAAAAAATTGCTGACCCAAAGTGACAATCCCTAATCAACCCAGCTACACTACTTCAGAGCCTCATGGGAACAGTAGCTGAGAAGTCTTTGTGCCTTCAGGACTGTTCATCCCTTCTTTCCTGCTCAGACTATGTACTGATAACACCAGGCAGTGTGTTATCCCTGTGGAGAGCTGCTGTGCCTGAAGGGGGCTGTAGGTAAGTTTGAGACAAGACTCATGGCTTGGTTGCGTATGAAATATCTAAGCCAACAAATTTTAGAGGGCAAACAAAATCTGTGATTTCAAGATTCTTGATGGAAGAAATTGAGAAATGCATCTTTCATTTATTTTAATGAGGCATATTTAATTCCATTTGTATTGAGAAACTTTTCATGCAAGCCTCCCTTAGTCAAAATCACTCTGCTGGAAGCCTTGGAGGAAGTGAGTTCTTCTGTCTACCCAGACCAGAGGCACAAGGTGTCTTTCAGAGTTCAATAGGATGGGCAAGCCAGCTGATACAATCTTTTTGGATTTCAGAAAAGTTTTCAATACTGTTTCTGACAGTATCCCTCTGGACAGAATGTACAGCGTACTGCAAATTTTATGCCAAATTCCAAAATAAAGCTTTAGCTTTTCTTTAAAGCAAAACACTTATTAAGCAATTAATACAAATTCTTTTCCTCCTGAATTGGAGAAAACATTTAAGAGTAGGTAAGATTTCATGTGAAAGATGGCCTGATCTATAAGACCCCTAAGAATTGGGCTCAAAAGGTTACTGTAAATGGGGTTACATCAGGCTGGTGCCTAGCCCGGAGGGCTAGAGGGGAGGCCTCATGGCGGCCTACAGCTCCCTCACAGGGGAGCAGAGGGGCAGGCAATGAGCTCTGCTCTCTGGGACAGTGACAGGACCGGAGGGAATGGCACGGAGCTGTGTCAAGGGAGGGTCAGGCTGGTGGTTAGGAGAAGGTTCTGCACCAGAGGGCGGTGGGCATGGAGCAGGCTCCCCAGGGCAGTGAGCGTGGCACCAAGCTGCCCGAGCTCAAGGAGCGTTTTTGGACACCGCTGCCAGCCACAGGGCCTGGGTTTGGGTGTGCTGGGTGGGTCCTGGAGCTGAACTTGGTGATCCTTGTGGGGGCCTTCCAACTCAGGTTATTCCATGGTTCAATCATTCTGAAGAGAGCCTTGTAGGGTGTGGAAAAAAGGAAAAGCATGCAGATTTGTTTCTGGTTAAGGGCATGTCACTGTTGACACTTGCTATTGTTAGATACATGGAGCTGTCATCTCACTGGATCACTTCTAGATTAGGGAAACAATAGGAACAAAAACTACAATATTTCTCAACTCTGAGAATTAAAGTTGGGTTGGTGTCATAAATGAGCGGTTTTCAGACATCGCAGTGCAAAAAAACAAAACATGCTGCCTCCATTGGTGTTGGAGCTATAACTCAGGCTTCAGTTCTAGGTCGGTTATTAGTTGACCGCTGTGATTATTTTTTCTAATTTCAGTGTTAAATGAGAAGCCTGAAACCAAAAGGCTAGGGCATGCTTCCACAAGCTCTGAGCTGAGCCTTTGTAAAGATAAAGTTGCACCGGGGATTAGATCAGCAGCTGCATCCACCTTCAGTAAACCTGCAGCCATTTGCTCTGACACCCTGTGACTGGGCGAGAGCTCCAGCCTTTGGGGTTTGTTTCATGGTGTGGAGGGTTTGTTCTGGAGCAATTTCAAATCTGTCTGCACAGCAACATGTTCCTGCAGGATATTTTGGTTTTATTTGTGGGTTGTAAGTCCAGTAGTCACTTCTGTACAGTGAACCAGGAGGATCTCTAGCAATTCTTTCCTGGCAGGTGAGAAGGAGCAGCTGCAATGTGTTTTGCTAGCATTCCTCCTCCAGTCCAGGAGACCTGGGAGGATGAGTCCTCAGCTAAGCATGCAGCGTGGAATACTGGTCTTTATATGAAAGAAAATAGTAAAGGAACAGATTAAATTGGAAATTCGTGATTTAGCCTGCTTAAACAATAAAATAAAATAAATCTACAAGTAATAAGCATGTGGCCCTTGGTGAACTTTCTGCAATCCTGGAGCAAACAGGGTGGCTTGTTTCTTCATACTGCTGACAGAGTCAGTCTGGAAGACATACTAGTGGGAAGGTGGTTGGGAGTTGTGTAGCTTTGCACAGTATGCAGTGGAGATGGCTTGTAAAATGAGAGGGAATTCTCCCTATGTGAAAGTATCCTAGCACTGAGTAGCACTGCAGCAAGGCAAGGGTATCCAGAATTGTACCATCTACAGTGCAAAGGGAGCCCTGGACTCTTCTCTTGCCAAATAGGCTTTGAGTCTGCGGAGTATCTTAGCTGTGTGGCTAACAAGTAAGGCTGCAAATCACCCTGCCAATTACAGGATGCAAGCATGTAAAAAGTACTTTTCTATCTCTTCCATTTCCTGAGGTCAAGGAAAGATGAAACTGATGGTGTTTGGAACAGGTTTGCTGCTTGTCCCAGAGGAGTGTCTTTGGAGTGGTGTAGCCACACCAAAGCTGCAAAACCACAGCTGGCTGGCCTCTAAGAGAAGGTCCAGGGGTAAGATTTACATGGGGACATTAACCTTAACGCTAATATTTCTCATTAATTGGTGCCATTTGTTTGTGTCTATGGCAGTGCACTAACTTTAACACCACCATTTTTGCCATGAGGTAGTGTGGTTTTTGTGCTTGCAGTGAAACCCGCACACCTTTTTTTAAAGTAAAAATACTATGTAAGTAGAAGATTAATAAGGATTATCCGAAGTACACATGTACATGTGTGTATGTACAGCTTGAGGAGTGTTCTCGTTGCATCTCTGACCTCTGTTACATGTAAGTCAAGAAGTGGGAAGCCTCGTGGGTTAGAGGAGTGTTACCTGCTTCAGGCACTGGTGCAGAGACATGCTGACCCCAGAGGAATGGTTCTCATCCTTACTGCAGCAGGGAGAGCTGCTGGAGCGATCGAGGAGCCTGGACAGATTTCTGTTTTGTTTCCTTTTTTTCTTTTCCAGCTCCTCTAGGATGTGGTTAATTGCATAGTATTGCAGTGTGGCCACAGGGGCAATTATTGTTTGTGTGAAACTGGATAGAAATGGGTGGTTAAGTCTGCTTCAGATGTAATTAAGTCTGAAATGCCTCAGTGGTCACATTAGAAGCACTCATTTTTAAGCTCACTTATTGGTTTAGGCCATATCCATTTGTTATATAAAAAGGCAAAGGGTTTTTTTATCCTTCAAATGTGGAAATCAGGAAAAAAAAAAATGTTCTTTAAAGCAAGGACAGTAATACCCACTACAGACTCCTTGTCCTGCCAAGATAAATTAGTTAAGAAACCCAAAACTTTTTTTTTGTTTGTTTTTTTGCCCATCAGTGAAATGAACTACAAGTTCCTCTTATGGATGACTTACTATTTGTGTTCCAGAGACAGATTTTTATTGTCAAGATAGTCAGGCAAAAGCTTAAATTTAAATTACATTCGAGAATATGTAATTACAGATGTTTTTTCCTTGTAGAAAAGTTTAGGAAGTCATTTGCTTCTGCCTTTACTTTGCAAGTTTCCACCTCCTTATGTATACTGATGCAGCTCTTTGTGGAGATGTGTTGCAACTGGTTCTGATTAAATTAGATGGAATTGAAAGTGCAGAAAAGTAAAATACACTACTCAGAAGAGGGGGAAAATACAGTGGAAGTAGTTTGTGTGGAATTGTTGGTGGGAGTATTTTTGTCAGGCGCAGTCTATCAGTGAGAACAAACGAAACACCAGATGCAAATTTAGCTTAAATACAAGGAACTGTGCCCAGAGCTAAAATACCAGAACTCCTAAACTTCTACGTTCTGAAGTAACCTGGATACAGCTGACAGGGGAAAGATAAAGTTGTTTTATGGATTCCTTGCAGTTGACCTTCGGACACAGTGCTTATGTCATGGAAGTCTGTGAGTTCCCATCACAAAATGTACATTTGGGGCTGTTTCAGCAAAGCGCAGAATGTGTGTTTACACATTTCAAGTTGACTCATTGGTCTGAACAACTGCTGTGAAGGAATGCCCTTGCAGCCACTGGTCCATTGCAAACAATAATAGATGCAGACTGTGAACCACAGAACATCACAAGTTGGATGGGACTTACAAGGCTCATTGAATCCAACTCCTGGCCCCACACAGCACCACCCAAACCCAGGCCCTGTGGCTGAGCGCGGTGTCCAAACGCTCCTTGAGATTCAGCAGCTTTAGGATGTGCCCACTGCCCTGGGGAGCCTGCTCCGTGCCCACCACCCTCTGGTGCAGAACCTTTTCCTAACCCCCAGCCTGACCCTCCCCTGGGGCAGCTCCATGCCGTGCCCTCGGGCCCTGTCGCTGTCCCCAGAGAGCAGAGCTCAGCGCCTGCCCCTCCGCTGCCCCGGGAGGGAGCTGCAGGCCGCCATGAGGCCTCCCCTCAGCCCCCTCTGCTCTGGGCCCAGCACACCAAGGGCCCTCTGCTGCTCGTCATATGCCTTGGCCTCCAGACCTCTCCTTCATAGCCCTCCTTTGGACTCTGTCTAATAGTTTTATGTCCCGTCCTTACTTTTCTGAAGGAGCTTGGGATTGTTTGTGGAAATGTTTAAGAATCCTTCGGTTTGGAAACAATCCTTGTCAGAGTGCAGGAATCCTAAGGGTGCAGAGGCTTTTGCTGGGAAATAGAAACTGAGCTCTTCCTCTGGTGCTGAGCAGGCAGCTGAGCCAGGAGAATTAAAAGTGAAACTATTCTGCCTCATTCCAGTGATTTCAATGAGGTCATTGGTAATCAGCACTTCAAAGTGTTATGAAACACGTTTGAAACTAGGGCTGGCTCAACCATTACAACTTATTATTCTGCTCATCTTTCTGCTAATGGCTCAAAACACGGATGTGACAGGTGGGGGAAAGCCCATCTGCACAGGGGTCTAGCATACCCACCAATGCAATAGGTATGTCATTGCAAGTTATTTCAGTTTGATGTTGCTCTTTTTGTTACACTACTCATTACAAGGTATTAAAACATATATTTGTTACTTTTTAATATGGTGCTTGAATTCCAAACAAACTGGATGGGGACCTTGTTTGCTAGCTACACTGGAAGGGCTATGCTGATGCTAACTTTAGTTGATGCTGCTAAATGGCCTTCACACAAGTTACTTCCACCTTTATATGATGCTGCATGATGATGTAATGATACTCAACTGAAATGTTCACTCAACACAGGTTAAAGGGTTAAGCCTGAGTATTGTGAACAGAATTGGGTTGCTAATACTTCATCTAATACAAAGACAGTCCTACAAAGGTGTCTGTAACCCCCAGATCTGTAATCTGACTTCAGAGAGATTAATCACAAGCCTCCAGGTGGTGGTAGATTCTATTCCATTTCTTGCCCTGTCAGAATGGAATAAACCACTAAATATATTTCTGAGAAGACAGTGCTATGAAAAGAAGGTGAGTGAGATGGCAAGTCAGATGAATGATAAATAACTGGAAAGGTGTAAGGAACATAATCAGCAACAGGAAAAGTCAGGAACTGACTGTGGCTAGAAAGCCAGCCCTAGGTTTTATTCATTTCCAGAGCTTTCTGCACAACCATGCTATTTCTTCTGCTGCTGTTCTCTGCTTCCTCACATAGTTCCTAGAAAACTCTGGCAAGCTTGACAGCCTTGAGGTGTGGGTTTTTTTTTTTTGCCTTGTTTACTCCCTCACCCCATCTCTGCAGCATTTATTTCTTGAATTTGGTGCAACAGAAGCAAAGACTTCATGGAAGAATATTTGAGAGATAAATGATTTTATTAGGAACTAGACTGAGTATTTGATTTCAAGGAAAAGGGTTATTTAGTTCTGGGAATCTTCCTAGTAATGCCTGCCATCAGAATGAGCACCACTCAGCTGATAAGTCAAATTAAAATCATTATATCCATGCAACCTTCAGAAGCTGGGAAAAGCATTTTTAGCAGTTGAGAGAGCTCAGAGGACAAAGGCCCAGGGAATCTAGGAGCCAGATGTACTAACATTCATTCAGTATCTTCCCCTTTCCACTAGCACAGGGCTTTCTGAAAAATGAAACAGCAAAGTAAAGGAAGACAAAAACTATCTGAAGCCAGCACAGCTGCTGAAATATTTAGAACAACTCTTCAATACCACTGACTTCCTTGAGCTACTTTCTGAAGCTATCTTGCTAATCACCATCTTATTTGGTCTTCTGCTTTCTCACTCCAACCCCTTGATTAGTTAACATACTTTGACATGATTTCCCAGAAGGGTCTTAATTCTAAAACCAAAAAGTACTTAGAGCTCACAGGCACTATCACATTGGGATAGATCTGTTTGTCTTTTTTNCACCAACTCATCTTGGAGCCCATCTTGCTTGGACTGCAGGATACCTTGTCTTCTAGTCACTGAAGGCACGCTGGAGCAGTCTTGGGAGAGTAAACATGCATCGATGTTCAATTTTCAGCATGGAAGGAGAAGGCTTAGTAGAACTTGAAATAGTTAAACATGAAATTCTTTTCTAGGGGAAGCATTCATTCAGCTTCTCACCCAGGAAAGGTTCATTTATGCCATTCGCACAGGCAGGCACCTCCTGAGGGTACAGTTTCAGTTGCCCCATGTAACCAATCATGTGCCATTCTCTGACAGCACTTGTTTTTATCAGCCCATTAAAAATGGGCTTTCAGCCAGTGAAAACATCAGATATTTGGCAAAGCGTTTATAATTAGTAAGTGCTGTGGCAGAATAATGGAATCTGAGGTCTTAGAAACCATTGAGGGTGTCTGTTTCCAGCTGATAATGCCGTGGAGACAACAAAATGGGAAGTGAAGAATACCAAATCGAAGGAGGCAGCATGAAGCATTTGGATTTACTGCAGAGTATCTTATAGCGATCCTGGCTCTTGCCAGCGTCTGATGCTCAGTGCCTGAAGACCTTGTGGAGAAGGATGTTTTCTCCTATTACTTTGCCTCTGTTTTACAGGCATCACTGTGCCATCTGGCCTGTGCCATTTTTTCTTCTTCAGACATTTTTTTTTCATTTGATAGGAGATGCACTTAGCAGGGAACACCTTGTCATAATCTTGGCATATGTTCGTATTGAGGACACTGTTGTCAGGAGGGCGTGCAGGTGGAGGCCTGAAGCTTGCTTTCTCCAGGTGTGGCTGTACAAATTTCCACCTGGCCTCCGCTTTTACAAAGTGTGAATCTTCTTCATGTGTGATCTAGGACATGGCTGGCCAGCCAGCAGACATTATCTGCTCTCAGGCAGAGATATCAAGATGTCCACTTGCTATTAACATTTTTATTTTTTGTCTTCTTGGCATGCATTTGACAAGCTGCTTTGGCATCTTCCATGTCTCACAGATCATTTCCTAAGAAATAGTTTCCAAGCTTTTGACATTCTCTGGCTAGATGTCATCTTCCCATAGCAGAAATTCTCCTCCCCTTACATCACTGTCCATTTGGTACCAAGAGATAGCCTACACAGCACAGCAGAAAGGCTTTTCTGCCCTCAGCCTGGAGGGTCTGAAGACAGAGTAGTCCACAAGGGCAATGCCACCCCCATTGAGCCTTCTGGGATTGGCAACATTCCTGATTTTTTTTTTTATTTTTTTTTATTTTTTTTCCAGAAGGGGGCAAAGAGCTGAGGAAATTACTTTGTTTGTGCACTTTCTTATTGACAAAAGGATTTAGTATCTCCATTGCGTGAATAAAGCAGGATCAAGTGACAGCAGCATGATGCCAGGTCAGCTTCAGCTGGTCTGCTGTGGGTCCTGGCAACCGTTTCTGCCTAGCCCTGCCCCTCCTCTCCTTTGCATTGATAATATTGCTCCTCTGACTGTGGTGAATGTGTTCAGGCAGACCAGCTGCCTGAAATCTGANCACCCTGCCTGAAATCTGACTGGAAGTTAAAAAAAAAAAAAAATTAAAATTATTTGCCAGACCTTTTCATTGTAAAGCCATATGAGCTTTAATGCTGGCATGAGAGGGACAGGGAGGGAGCGACAGGCACAAGAACACAGTGTCTTGGCTGATGTTCGCATCAACTTCCTTGAAATCTTACTCAAAGCTCTCAGCATGTCCCAGCCCTGTGCGCCAGACACGTGCTTTCTCTGAGCTTCAGTCTCAGCTGCTGCTGCTTTCTGCTGCCTCTGTAATGCAAACTTATCATTCATTTCATGGTTATTGCACCATGGTTGCTGGTGAGGGATCACAAGCACTACTTGCCAGCATGATGACAATATCCTTCCTATTCAAAACAAAGGCTCAGATCATACAAAGCTTTTCTTCTAAATGCTTGGAGTAGGGAAAAGGGTGGGGTGGGGGAAGGATGAAACCAGAATGCCCCATTTTGGAGTCACTGCATTCCAGTGTCAGAGCCAGCCAAATCTGTACTCTTCTGCTTTTTGGTTTGGGTTGGTTTGCTCTGCCAGCCATAAGAAAGAGTCCAGAGAGGGAAGATGCTGATGGGCAGACACAGGGTGCTCAGCCTAGGGGTTCAGTTCCTAGTGCAAAGCCGATCATTTCACTAACACTCGTCTCTGCCAATGCAGCAGGTGGGACTGGGCTGTGCGATTACATTCAAGCTTTTCCCTCTAAACTTTGGGCAGTATCTCGATCTCCGTGCTGCCTGCAAATCCAGTCCCAGCATGTTTGGAGGGACAGAGCACCACAGACTATGCTGCAGCAGCAGCAAACAAATTTGTCTGGATGAGTTGTCTTGCAGCTCATAGAAATATTTTGCAAAACTTTAAATGCAGGGGTGCCAGCATTGGCTGAGTAGGTGGTAGAGCTATGAAGCTGCTAAGATTGTGGGCCAGGCTTTTACCATTATGCAGGTGAACTGCACTTAGTGCTTTTTTGTAACAGACTGGATGAAGTCCTCCCTCCTCCCTGCTGAGCATCTGGCATGCTTCTAGGTGGTGGAGCAACTTCCTACAGAGCAAGCTCAGGAATGGTTTGCAGTGTTGTGTTATTTGAGGAGACCGATGCTAGTGCTAGAAGGAAGGCAGGGTTTTCAGCAGCGTGGATTTGGTGCTGTAGCCTGGATCTGATTAAGCCAGCAGAAAACCAGCCTTGTTCATGACTCTTGCCAAGCTCATAGCTACGCAGCTTTAACTGATATAAACAACATTGCTGGGGGGTTGCAGAACAGCTCTAATGACAAACTCCCTCTCGTGCAGTCTGCTGCTAACCGTGCTGGTGCATGCAGGCAGGATTCCGCCTTTGATGCAGTTGAATTGATCTCAGCACTGGGGTTATGTCCCTTCAGATTTTAACACCCTTCTCCCTCAGCACTAGGCAAGACTATGTCCATGCAGAAGCTTTTCCAAAACCTGGGAGATATTTTTCCGCTGAGTGTCTCCTTCCTTCCTCTCTGATTGATTCAAGGTGTTCCTTTGTGTTGCCGCTGAGCAGCTTTGGAGTGGAAAGGCATGTGAGCTCTTTGCAGCTGTTCGGTGCATGCTTGACTGTTCAAAACTGAAAGTATGCTGTTCTAATAAATGCCTCGGTTTCTCTTCATCGGTTCCTGAGATCTGCAGTGAACTTCTGACAGGGACGTGAGTTTCACTTTTGGGTTCTTGGACTTGCTGCATTTCCCCGATGCAGGCAATGGTAGGGTGCTGGTTTAAATATAATTCTTCTGGAGTTCTGAAGCAGAAATGTGGATATTAAATCTTTCCAAATGGTTTAAAAAAATAAAAGACTTTCAATGCAGTAAAAAGGTAGACCTGATGTCAAAATGCACTTAAAAAAAACAAAAGTTCAGAAATATTTACTGCTGTGACATTTTGTAATTGGGTCACAACTCAAACTAGCTTTTGTAGTCTTTTATTTCCCAAGAAGTTTCTGAGCAAACCTCACTTTGTCCCAGGCCCATCTCCTTATTTTCTTTCTCACGGTTTATTGCTATAGCCTGATCCATTCTCCTTGAGGGAGAGGAGGAGAATGCTGATGTCTTCATAGCTGAAAGCAAAGGAACAAGCAGAGAACACCTCATTGTGAGAAAGCCTAGATAAGTTTTAAGTGAAATAATGAAGAAAAAAGGGTCAGGCAGGTTAAGGGACTAAGGCTTCTTTGAATGAAGGTCAACCTCCTTCTGGAAAATGGTTGATGAGTAACAGATTGTAAGGAAAAAAATGCTCCAGAGGAGCGAATCCACCTAGAAGTACTCTACCTTTGCTAACTGGACAGCACTGGCTGTAATTCAGAATCATAGAACGGTGTGAGTTGAAAGGGACCATAAAGATAATCTCGTTCCAACCCCCCTGCCACGGGCAGGGACACCTCCCACTAGACCAGGGACCTCTGGAGTTTGAGCACCTCCAGGGCCAAACTGTTATTCAGCAGGATCACGCAATCAGGGTCACAGTTTTGAATGCAGAGACCCAAGTTCTGCTGTAGTCTCACGTCACCAGTCTGTATTTCTTGTCTTGTATGATGTTTTATTAAAACACTTTATGACAATGGACGCCTTGTCCTGTGGAAGGAAAGCATGAACATAAATTGTGTAACAGTCTTTTGGATTTGTTAGCTATAAGCTAACAAAAAGCAAACATACGTAGTATATGGTGAGAGGAAGAAAGAAACTGCTATTACCATAATTCATTTCTCAATTTTAATGTGCTTTGAAGCAAAAGAAAATAAATATGTGTATAATATTAATACTCAGCTGTGACTGAAGACAGGCAAGCAGCTAGAGAACTTAACCTTTGACGGTAATGCAACATCCACAGCAAGCAGGAAAGCATGAATTTCCTTTGTATCCAGTTTTTTCTCTGCACAAGTTCCTTGTGAATCACCAGAAAAGACAGGAACTACAAAATGAGGCAGTCTTTTAAAACCGTGCAGTGCTCCCGGCAGTGATGCATCGGTGTTTGTGTAGGAATTATTTTTACCAGAAGTACAGAAGGGGAGGGAGGAACCCATTGTTACATGCTATATTATTCCCTCACAGAAGAGAAAAATCAATCTGTTCTCATAAATAATATACAAAATTCTCAGCAAGATCTAAATTCAATACACTTAAGATGTCACTGGGGCTCTGGGCCTGACTGGCCAAAGAGCTGGCTGGGGAAAGGCATTATTCTGTTCAATTGCTGGCAAAAAAACTGGGACAGACTTGATCTAGCCTGTTGTCCATCGCAGCCCCTGGATATGCCAATTTGTTTCTGTGAAAAGCACCAACTGAACAACTGGTAGTCACTGGAATGAGAGAGATCTGGGGAGGGCAGGGGGCTGCTCCTTCTTGCTTGCTCCAGATAACGCAAAGCAGTCGCGTGGATGGGTTCTGGTTGTTCTGGTTTTGCCCTGCAATTGAAAGAATGCCAGACTTCTCCAAACCCAGAAACTGCCTAGTTTAACTCCAGAGCTGATGTTATGTTGGTTTAGTTAACTCTAAAAGCAGTTTAATGAGCTTTTGCATTCAAATTAGAAATTAGTGCAGGGTTTGTTTGCTAGGGTTGGGAGTTTTTAACCTGCAAACCCAAAGTTAATTGCCACATTTTATATCTGCCTTGCCATTTTTCTTCTGTACTTGCACAACAGCATAACTGAGCTATAGGTTGCTATGAAAAGGCCATTTATAATGACAATGAATACATTTAACGCTTTACAGGATAACTGGCTGAATCAAGACTTGAGTTCAGTTGGCAGAATGTTGAAATTTTGCTTCTGTTGGACTTTTCTGCCGTTATCAGAAATGTCATTGATTATTCCATAACTTTGTTTCTGATGTTTGCTTTTAGTCTCTGTCTTACAATGTCATAAAAGCATAGGAATATAAATCCAGCATCATAGGGAAAGGCAGCGGGCCCTGGGCTTTCCACCAAGTGCAGGGTTAATGTTTCTGCTGATTCAGAGACAGAGACTTACTGCCTGTGATGGCAGATGAGGAGCACATGGGCTTCTTGAATGGGGCAGGTTCAGGTGGTTCTCACTGAACATGCTTTTAGTGCTAGCCTGTTTTTTGTTGTTGTTTTAAATCTTTTCATGATTATTGAATAAAGTCCATTGCCATTGGTGTTGTTCCTTGAATAGTCAATCCTTTGTTTATCAGCAGGAGCTGTAATACAGCAAGTGATATATCATTTTTCCAGGACTAATTAAGAAAGAGACAGGGCTCTGTTACTTGTGGCTGATGAGCACAGTGGGAGAGTGGCTGTGCTGCTAACAGCAGACCATACAAAACTGCATCTTCCATGGATTTGTGCTGCATTTCCCAGTTCTTCCTCCAGCCTTCTGTAAATGCCTACAGACAGATCTATAGCTCCCCCTCTGTCTCAGGGGTCCAACCTCCTGCTGTCACCAGGCACACATATGCACACCTATGCTGAAAAATCCACCCCGAAACACACCCTTCAGCACTCTCCACCATCTTCACCTACCTTTACATGGCAGCATGTCCTGAGGCTGGATAGCAGCTAAACAGATGCTGGCTGCTGCCACTCTGACAGCTGGCTCAGCCCAAACACAGCTAAGTTCAGCTGTTTGTAATTTTTCCACTAAAATGGGGTGGGTCCAGAAGGACAGAGCATTTTCCACTCTCTTCACAGCTGTTGTCTTCAAAGGGCTGGAGGCAGCAGATAACTCCTGTATTTTGAGCCCTGCAGCAAACTGGATTGGAGTTGAACCTGAAACCCTCACAGAAGGAATAGCAGGGGGATGAGGCAACACAGTAAGATAAACTTTATTCTCAGAAAATCAAAACAAGAGAACAATGTACTTTTGCAATATGTGCATGTGTTTTTGCCATGTACATAAACGGCTGCCTAATCCAAAGCAAAGCAGCAGTTCCACCAAAATTTCCTGGCTATGCCATGGAATCACAGTTCTGCCTGCATTGGATTTCTCCTCCAGCTATTTTTCCATCCTAAAATTTCTTTTTAAAGTAAGCTAACACTTCAAGAGAAAAGTCAAACAAAGCCACCCTCCTCTGTTTCCAAAGCTGGTTATTTTGCAGGTGGTTTTAAGACCAAGTGTTCTTTTGTTTTGAAACTAAATCCTCTCATCTCCAGACTGTCAGATCTATGATTAATGGACTTTTTTCCCCCCAGATACTGGAAACAGATTTAAAAAAAACTATTCAAAGAGACCTTAGCAAATACTTCTCTGCCGAGCAGTAACTGGATGAAGTCCCAACTAGCTTGACACTACCCCTTCCTTTTCTCCTGAGTTTTTTTTGTATCCATTGCTTTTTGTCTATAAATAACAGGAATAGCTAAAAAGGGAAACCTTTTCTGAGAGGTGATATAGTCATCTGGCAGCTGACCAGCAAGGCCCTATTAGGTGTAAGCCAGCACTGAGCTTCCCTAAGAAAAAGCAAATTCTAATGCCAGTTTAAAAAAAAAAAAAAAATCTCACTGTCTTGTGTTTGCTGTTTAAAGGACAAGGAACAGAGACTGTTTTATCTTGTTGTATAAGCAGGCATGGGCAGACTTTAATGCTGCAGCTGAAACCACTTCTCCATCCCTTTTAATCATTGGACATTATGTAGAGCTGTGGATGGGCACTTAATGGCAGATAGGCTACAGCTGGGCAAGGCAGCACCTGGAGCATAGAGAGGCTCTGGGTTTTTGTGTGTGCAGTGAGCTCCTAGTGATGGGAGCAGGGGCTTTTTGGGGTTTTGCATCTGCTGGTGTTTGAGTCTGCGTTTCCCTGGTCTGTGTGCTGAAGATGTCTGTGCTGTTAAAATGAGGAGCCTGGTAAGCCAGAGTTTTTTGTGGTGTTTGCCTGTAGGATGCATTTCTTGTGCTATTGTGACTGCCTCTGTGCTCAAAAACAATACAGAAGAATAGTTTCATGCCTACGTGCAGACCAGAAAATACAAATGGGTGTTGATTTAATGGTTGAAAACACTGCTTATTGCACTAGGTATTTTTCCTTTCCCATGCCTATGAGCTGAAGTTGTCTGCTCTGTCTAGCCAGGCATTCAAAAACATTAATTACTTCTCCAACATCTTGTCCTGCTTTCTTACTGGTTGCATTGTTGCTCTGTCTGAAACAGCTTGATCTGGTTAGTATTGCTTCAGCATATTCTGAAATCATAGCAATAACATTTTCAAAGATTCATGAGTTCAGAAGGGAACAGAGGGAAATGGTCACAATGGCTTTGTAAAAATGGCCTTCTTTCACCATAAAATGTTAAAGACAGGGTGCTAAAGTTAATTACTTCTCAGTCTGCTGGATTTTAGTTTTTTTCTTGTCTGCCCAAATGTAACGTGATGATATTAGCACTCAAGCAGCTATAGTTTATATATAAGTTAGTCTGACACCTTCTCTGGTCTTTCATTGTTAAATAGCAGCTTACCTTGGGTTAAGATTAGATACTACCGTAGATGCACTAAGACTGTATTTTTAAAAATATATATATTTTGAAGAATATGAAGTGAACAAATAGTAAAAACCTACCTGCTGTTTCAGACTGGATCCCAGCCTGGAAATATCTTGATCGTTGTATTTTGGATGCAGCCAGAAGCTCACTGTAAGCTTAAATAATCATTTCTGTGCTCCATAGCTAAAAAGAAAATTGAGGGGGGGGAAAAAAAAAAAAACACCTTAAATAACACACTAAATTGTTCATTAGGCCATAATCAGATTTAGGTATAGTCAGATAGCAGTCTGTGTTTGAGCTTGAACTCCTCACTGACCGCCCCATATTAAAACTCAGGACTCTGAAGCACAAATAAGGTAACACTAAATACTTGCATTAAAATCAAATCAGTACATCCATAAGGTGATAGTTTGCCCATCCCTGGAGGTGCTCAAGGCCAGGCTGGATGGGCCCTGGGCAGCCTGATCTGGTGGCTGGCAGCCAGCCCAAAGCAGGGCAGTGGAACCAGGTGGTCTGTAAGGTCCCTTCCAACCCAAGCCATTCTGTGATCACTTGCACTGCATTTTCCCAAGCCACTTCTGATTGCCCTGGAATGAGGAGGAGGGGGAACAGAATTTAGGGGAGCCGGAAAATGGAAATAACAGTCTGGGATGGGAAGTGTCTAGAGAAAGATGAACTCATCCTCAGGTACAAAGGGTAGACAATTTTGAGGGGATGGGTTGGCCTACCGTTTGGAGAGATTTACGGTGTTAGTAGGATTTAAAGAGACTTACAGTGTTGATGTATATCTGATGTGGATGGAGTTGTGGGTTGGTCTTAACAGTAAGGATTATATTCAGCAGGGGCTTTGTTAACAGAAGAGTTACAAGAAGAAGTTAGTCCTCCCTTCTGGTTAATATCATCACCAAAATTCCCTAAGAAGTATTTCCCAAAGAGGGACTGTCCACTTTCTGTTTCTGTTAATTGTTTTCATTCTTTTAAATGAGTAGATGATTTCTTGGTCATCTGAAGCATTTAGAAACACTGGGGCGAGTATCCAATTCATTGGGTGGTGAAACTGCTTTTCTTAATAGCTGTTAGGTAATAAAATGTGACTGCACAGGCTTTGTAACCAAATCCCCAGTTCCTGATAAGCAAGTAATGCAAGGCCAGGGAATAGTTGGATGGTCTTTTCCTGGAGTGACAAGGAAATGGATTTCTTTGTTAAAGCTGGCGTGGCTCAGGGTTTTGTAATGATGTGTGATGCTGCAAAGACAATGCTGAGACATACAATTATGTTATAGGAACAAAGAATGACAGAGGCTAGAGCCAGCACTTGATTATAATAAGGAAAGGAATAAAAATAAGCCACAATTTCTGTAACTTCCCAGCAAATTAATAGAGTGGAACCCTAAAGAGAAATAGTCCTTTGTGTAAGGCAATGCCTTAGCAGGGGCATTCCCTTCAGTGCTACCTAGAATAAAGCAATCTGTCCAGAGAAAGAAGAGCTTTACCTGCTTGCTTTTGAGGATGAGTTCAGTTTAGGTGTTGTGACTAGGGGGGAGGAGGAGAAAGGTTCCTGTGCCTCACAAAATAGTGTTCCAGGTATGTTAGAGGCTGCCTTAGGATCCTCCCAGCTCTGATAAGCTTCTGTGTCTCCTGAGGAGTGAATCGTCCTCCCCATGTGGGAGCCTTTTCTGGGCTCTGACTGCCCTTTAGCAGCCACGCAGATGCTCACAAGGTGTAACAGAAATCACAGAGAGTAAGGCAAAGGATGTTTCCTAGATACTTCCTTAGGAGAGAGAGAAACTGTGCCAGAAAGGCTGCTGGAGAGTGAAAAGCAAGAGACAGTTCAGCCCACATATATTTCATATGCGCACACATGTGATATATATACAAATACACATGTGTTTACCTCACTTCTTTTTAAAAAGCACTTTAGTGAAAGATGACTAGAGGGAAACTTCTGAAAGAAGGCAGCAAGAATTCAGAGGGCAGTAGGATGTGGCAGATGACCAGGAAACCAAGTTAGAAAGGTACCAAGNAAACAAAAAAAAAAAAAAAAAAAAAAAAAAAAAAAAAAAAAAAAAAAAAAGCTCATGCAGCACACCACAGCCTAGCTTGAACTCTGTGCTTTGGAGTGAAATATCAGCAAGGAAGCAGTAACCAAATACTATCTCAATGAATTTAAATTTGAAGAACATACCCAGACTGGTATTTTGGGTGTAAATAGCAAATAAGACCAGTCTGAGAGAGGCGTGCCAACCTGCCCCAACTCTCTGTATGTGCGTGCAGTCTGTTGCATACAGCATGCTTGTTTTTCCCCCTGGTTAAGGCAAGTACAGAGTAGAAAAGTTTAGTGAGTGGCAGCAGGAAGGTATCAGTCCTGCGGGAGAGGACTGCACAAACTTCCACATCAAAAGTTTGTCTGTCCTCAGAGTTGCACAGCAGGAGGGAGAGCTGGGGCTGCAGGGCTAAGGAAGTATTCCTTGGTCATAAACACTACCCAAGCTTTTTCTCACACACTGGGATAATGAGAAATCCATCTTGGAAACATATGTTCTGAGAGGTTTGTGCCAACATGAAAGAAGCTGAAATTGGTGTTTTCTACTGAAAACTTAAGTGAACTTGAACTAACCAACTGCAAGAACTTGGCCTCTAGACCTGCTCCAGACTTTTTTTTTAGCTTTAATGACAGAACCAAAAGGCACTGGGATGACTAATTTTACTTTGGTTTTTCAATTACTTTACAAAACAAGAAAATTCAAGATATTTTCAGTCTGAAAATCTTTTATCTTTGAAAAATCTAAATACATTTTTGGAAGGAAATGTTAAATTTCAAAATATTTTTAACAAGCCACTCAGTATTCCTGAGTAGAGTGTCTTTGGGGGGGGAAACAAGCACTGAAGCAGAATAAAAGAGTTTTGTATATTTTCCTCTTCTATTTTCTTACAGAAAAAATTGTTTAATTGATTTGATCCTCACCTTCTTTTCCTCAAAAATTCACTCTAGTCTTGAGTAAAACTGATGTAAACTGCCAAGCAAAGTTGGTGGGCAACTTGCTATAGACTGTATCTTGATGTAAATTTTGCATCCTTTATCTTGTTGGACCATTTCTCGGGAGGGAGCCATTCCACGTGTCAGCAGAGGCCTAGCTGCTTCTGCTGAAATCCACAGAAAATTCCCCTTCTAGGTTTAGCCTCAACTGTACAAAATGCTGTTAAGGTATCCAAGGGAAGTCCTTGCCAAATCAACAGGAGCTGTTTCCTCCTGACTTAGTGGAAGCCATGACATCTTGGTCAAGAAACCAGCGCAAGCCATCTAGTTCATGCGAAGCTTAGGTTTATGTGACTTGGGGTGAGCTGTGCATCACCATGCAGATGCATGCTGTGGAGCCTGTGTTGATTTTTGGGTTCAGCATACTGCACAGGAAGTCAGCATGAGCTCATAAGGATGTTTTTCTACTCTACTGCACAGTAGCTTGGTGGTCCTCTAACTGCTGTCTCATATACTGTGGCTAGTCTATTAACTGTTATTACTTTCCTCAAAACCAATCAGTATCTGTCTATCCCCCTGCTTTAAGTCCTTTATTGAGTCATTGATTAAAAATCCTAGGAGACTGTTCAGACAACTGCAAAAAGCCTCTTTTAATGAAGTGCTCATCACTTTGATCAGAAAGAAGGTGCCTTGATGAGACAAGGAGATGTTGCATCCTTAGCCATCTGCACTCTAAGCTGTTGTTGGGAGTAGAAGAGTTTCCTGAGAAGCTTGATAGAAAGTTTGGCACCACTGTACAAGCAGGGTATAGAATATTTTGTCTGTGGCCTGATTATTATGGTGTCTGTCACCAGTTACATGCACCTGCTTTGGGATTACGTTGTATAGGCGTTGTCATCCTGTTTAAGTACTGCCTGGATAAGGCTACACAGAGGTACTTTTCCTTGGAATTAGCAGTGTTATGTCGTATTTATCCTGGTACATTACAGAGCAGGGTACGCTGCCAGGCAGTCTGCCATGAATCCTGTAGGACAGAGCAGAGAGGTGGAGTGGGTGTGATGCGGATCTCGGGATCCAAAGCTAGAATCTGCACAGGAAAGGCAATGAGTGTTTTACGTCAGCAACATAAAACAGACAATAACCCATTGCTGAAAAATGACCATGATGTGGAACCATCCCCAGGATGCCCAACAATATCGCATTAAAAGCAAGTGGCAGAAGGTTTGTAGCTTAGTTAGTGGCAAAGGCTGGGTAGACAATATCCAAAAGCTCTCCCCTCCCCTACCAGGCCAGCCATTTCATCATAGGATCTTGTCATGTTGGTCAAGCATGGCTGCCCCTGGTGAATCCGAAGGGGTACTTGCATGCTGCATTTCTTTGAACAACAACAGTTGTTCAGGCTTGATAAGACACATTATAATGTTACTGTAGGGAGTAGGAGAGCAGGAACAAGGCTCACTTTCTGACAGGGTATCTGATCCTGACTGACATAACCTCATGGGAACCAGGCATGTTTGTTAAGCTGGACTGCTCAAAAGGGGGTAATTCAGGTGTTTGTGTAAGGTGTGATCTGTATACATCAGTAAAATGGATTATACATTCAGTTTGTCATACATATGACAACATTTTGTGTACTAAATACAAGCTAACCTCTGAAACCATGACTTCTGGATCTTCTCATGCTGGCATCACTGGTGCCAAAAAGGACTATCATCTCTAAAGAAAAAAAAAAAGATTTTAAGACTGTGTCCTTGATCAGCTTTCCTGCAGGAGGCAGCATTTTTCTCCTTGCAGTGCATTAACAAGAGAGGTACTTGGTGTCCGTAGTGATTTTGCATTAGCAATCACTGCTGCCCCTGAGTGCTTGCCACCATGACACCTGCACGGCCACAGTGGGCTCCTTCGCTTTGATGTCTTCAGCTACCACATCCCCTTTCCCTTCTGCCTGCTTATCATGTCACCGAACCTCTGCCTTAGTCAAATATTAGTAATACCACATTTCTATTAAAACCACTGTTGTTTTTTAAGCAGTACTTGAAGGAACCATAGAAAATTCTGATTACTTCTTGTAAATGAGAGTGAGTTACAGAAATGCCTTTGGAGCAGTGGCTTACAGGGGTGCTGCAGCAGCAGTGGAGGGGATGGAAGGACAGAGACTTGGATGACTCTGGGATTACCATGTTGTATTGAGTTTCACGACACAAAACATTTACTCATGTTTTACAAGGGTCCTTACTATTGTTTCTCTTATGGCAGCCATAATGTGTTACTGGAAGTAGTTGTCAATTAAACTTTATGCAGCAAAGAGTGAGAATTCACTGGAGACTTTTTTTACCATCCTCATCCAAAAAGCTAGTAAGTTCTCTGTATCTGAATTCAGGTTATGCTACGAGATGCAGAAATGTTACCGCACCTCATTTTTCTCTGTACAACAACTCCCTCCTAAGCTCAGTAGTTCTGCCTGAAAGCAACCTCAGAGGCAGGTTTTTCAGCACAGCAGTTGATTGTGCTGTGAAAATCCTAAATCCATAATGCCAAACTTCTGTGCAAGGATTTCACCTGAAAATAACGTGCCTTGGAGCTGAGAGACTGGAAAATTAGAGCAGCATGGTTTCAAAGACTTGGGGGAAGCTAACTGGAGGGAATTTGGGTTAAAAGAAGCCTGTGGACCAAGCACATACTAATGATAACAGAGAAAAATTAGTGTTAAAGGTGACTGAACAGCAGGACTCTTATGTTTGTAGTACAGCCCTGCCACCAACACTGGCTCATGTGGGATTGTTTTGTTTCATACTTCATGTCTTGCATATCTGGCCAGAAGTGTTCATCTCCACAGGGCCCTGTTCAGGCATAAACCAAGCAGCTACCTGAAGCAGTGGACTGATAGGACAGCAAAATGTGGCTTTCATGTGTGTTATCTCTATGTGCAAGGACAAAAGGGGGACCTTCACTGGCTTCTGGAGGGGGAAACAATGCTGGCTGTGGGCAGATCCAGCAGTGAGAAGGCAGAGAAAGGCAGTTTGCCTTGCTTTCTCTTGATTTTCCTGATGATGCTGTGCTGGGTGTGTGGACAGTACTGGGAAGGGCAAGGCCAAGGGCAGCAATGGGTGAGGATGGGCATGCAGGCAGCAGGGCCCTTTCCAGGGGCTGGAAGCTGGCTCCATGCCGGCACCTTTGGCTTCCAGGGAAGACTGATCGTCTTAGGGTTTTTCTGAAGTACTGCCAAATCCCTTCCTATGATCAGGTGTGGTACCTCATGGGATTTAATTAGTGGGTATGAAGGAATTTAGCTCCTGTGGTGAAATGTGGTATGCTAGTTCAAAACAAAATACTTATTTGGATTTTATTGGTATTTATACAACACTTCTCTGAGACATGTAGATGTATCTGTGCAGTGACTAGTAGTTTATTGTGGTATGCGTAGGATGAGCCACGTTGTCTTTGTATTAAAAGTTACTGATGGCTATGACCAAGCCTTCAACCCCAGAAACCTGGGATATGTAACAGCTTCGTTAAGAAACAAAACATGCTGGCAGAGGTGAAATCCTGGGAATAGCAAGCAGAGTCTCTGAATAAAAATGCTGAACCAAGGAAAATCCATGACTTTAATTGTGAGCTTCCTTTTTGCCTGATAGAGTAAAGGATCTTGAACAAAGGCCAAGTTATTGACTGGCCTGGAGTGTCTCTGGCTTGTTATGTAGCAGCAACTTGAGGTGGAGTGAGAAACAGAGCAGTAATCTCCTCCCTACTACCTGCCCTTCAGCAGAGAAAACCCAGCACCGGACCCACTCAGGAAAGTTGCAGAGCATGGGTGCCAGGCTGAACGAAAGTCACACAGCAGGAGTTCTGATGTTTGTGCCGCTTTTCTCAATGTCGAGTGGCAGATGGAGCTCAGAGCAAAAGACGACTTGCTGCTGAGGACTCCAGCTGTGCAAAGGCCACGGGCCGCTTGCTGCGTGACAGGGCCCAGCGCTGACTCAACCCTCTCCTGGGAGCTGAGGTGGTTGGTGACGAGAAGCACATAGAGCCTGGCTGCTCCTGCCTGGGAACCTCATCTGAGCACACAAACTAGAGCCATATTGTTATTCTGGGCCAGGGCATTAGATTTGTGCCTGCTCTGATCTGCTCAAGTTCTCTGGAGCTACTCAGGACAAGTGGGACAGCAGATCCTGTCAGAGCTGACCGCCAGGTTTGAGGCTGGGGGCAGGGAGGTGTGGGGAGAAGAAGGGGAGGGAAGACTGGGATGGAATCTCTTTCCTCCATCTCACCAGGCAGACCTTCCTCAGGCACAGTGAGTCAAGGATTGCTAGGATCAGTGAGGCATATCTTCCTCTATGTCATCTCTCCTCCACCTGCTGACCCTTAGGCACTTAGCAATCTCCCTCACAACCACAGACACCGTACTCATCTCGCTGGCTCAGTGCTCTGGCCCTGTTGGCACCTCTTCTGAGGAGAACGCTGGCCTTGGCTGCCAGGTGCATGGTCCTGCAGCAAGGTGCGGGCAGCCATCCTGCCTTTGCTGTGCTGGCTGCGCTCTGTGGGAAACCAGTCGTTCATGGTGGATGCAGAGAAGAGCAAAAACTTCCTCCTCCTGTTTGAAATTACAAATCCAGCTCCTCCAGCTCCTTTTTTTTTTTTTTTTTTTTTTTTTTTTTTTTTTTTTTCCTGAATCCAAGCCTAGAAGATGAACTCTGGCCAAGATGATGATTTTAACCATTGACCACAAGTGACAGTAGGAGCAGTGCCCTGGTGGATTCTGCCATACTCGGCCACAGAAGACTGCAGCCTCTTCCTTATTCTTGACAAGCACATTTATGTGCTCCAAACCTCACCCACAGGAATGAAAACAGCTTAAATTCAGGTGGTGTGAGCAAGAATGATAGAGGGCGGGGGGGAGCTTGCTTAGATCTCTTATTGTATTTTATCTAGTCAGCTAAATCAACCTTTCTTGCAAAGGAAATTGAGGCTGCAGCATTCCCCCTGCCCCACAAAACACAGGCATAGATCTCCAGTCAAGTGAATGAAATGGACATGGTGGTGACAGAGATCCCAGCTGCTTTGGGATTTTCTCCTGGGTGGGAAGGGACTTGCAAAGCAGCTGTGCTATTTCAGGCTGTGTTATGTCAGGAGCAGGGAGAAGAACTTGGTGTTTGTCCTGGCTTAACAATGACTTGGCACGGGCTCAGCTCTGCTCAGCAGCTCCGTTTCTGGGGCCAGCCTGCAAGCTCAAAAGGAAAACATCTAGTCAGCTGCTCTAACTGCTGTAGAGTGGGTTTTTTTAAAACCTGCCAGCAAGTTATAGCATGTGATTGATTTTTCTAGTGAAATAACATCCCCACCCTCAGATCATAATTTAAAGATGCAGAGACTCTGAGCCTTTTACAAATAACATTCATAAAACCATATACATGTGTCATACTGGCTGTGCTGGAGACTGTGAAGGCTTTGCCCTCTTCTGGAGAGGAAGAAGCTGAAGACAGGGTTTGAGTGTGTGTGAGACGGGAACATGTGACACTTCAGGGGGGTGATTCATGGTACGTTTTTTGCGTCCTGGTCACCTGAGCTGGAACAGCTACAGAGCTTTGTAAACTAGGCTTATGCACAGCAGCTGGAAGTGCTGTGTGTGCAGCACTCTTTTTGTACTTCCTTGTTCTTATTGGTGAAGGAAATAAAAATGGAGAGACGACTGATACTGCAAACAAAATCAGCAATGCAGGTGAAAGCAGGAGTGCAGGGGAAGCACAGCAGGATACAGCAGTCAGGGCAAGCAAGCTTGGAATGGAGTCAAGGAACAGGAGGTTTACAACATCATCTCTCCGTCTTGCTTAATACTGCCCATACACGTGATCAGAGAAGGTAACTTGTGATTGTACGCAGACACCCACAGCAGTGTGCTATAGGGCAATAGTAAAATTGCTTTCAGCTAATTACCAAAATGGTGTCCTGTGCTGACTGCATGCCAGTGGCGGGAGGTCCTCATCGCTCATGCCATGTTTTGTTGAGTGTGATCCAGCAGCACACAGGGAAGATTTCCTCGCAGAGCACTAAAAGCTGTGCTGGTGTATTGGTCATGCTGCTCCCTGCCTGTTTGTGGCTTGTTGCTAGCCTCCCCTTGGGACCCAATGTCATCATAACTAATACACAACTAAAACCTCAGAGCTGAAGAAAAGGGGAACTGAATTTCTCATTCCAAACTTCAGTTTAAATCCCTACAGAAACAAAAAATTCTACTCTCCTCCTCAAAATGCAGGTGCTGGTTGCTGAGGGTCAACACACCAAGCTGATCAGATCACCTGGAGGGGTGTGTGTGTACCAGCTGCAGCAGAGAGCAGGCAGCTCTCTTTATACCTGTGAATGGCTTTCTGAGGAAAACTGGGGATCAGTGACATCTGGAGGGGCCAGCTAAGGAGAAGGATGATGACAGGCTTGGGAAGCCTTAAAGAAGAGAGGGCAGTGATATGAATAGCAGTTTCTCTTGAAAGAAGATTCAAAATCTTCTAAATTGTATGTACTAACACAAAAACTAAAGGGAACCATATGCCTCTGCTACTCATGTTTTCCTTCTTCATCTTGGTCCATTGTTTTTCAGAGGCCAAGTTTTCCTCAGGCTAATTTTTCCTCAGGTTGCTTTGTCCTTTGATTAAACAGATTCTTTGTTTTCTTCTCGGAAACTGCCTCCCTCTTCCTACCCTCATGGTTTTTCTGCCCCTTCTCTCCTCTCCTTCTCAAAAAGTGCAGCTGAAAGGAACCGGCGCTCTCACACAATGGCTGCTGCAGGGTGTTAGCTGCCAGCACCATGGACGCTTGTACCTTAAGCTGTCCATTGGAAGAAATGAGCACTCTGAGGGCACAAATCCCCTGAAGCATTTCAGATTGATTTTGCATGAGATGAAACAAACCTAGACTCTTCAGTGTCCAGGCCTACCAGCATGTGACTATTTAGCTGATACCTCCCAGTTTGGGTCTACTACTGGCCTACCTGATGACTTGGGCAAGTCACTTACCAATCTGCAAATTGGAATAATATTGTGACTTTACTTGTGTCTGTAACTTAAGTTTACTTTGGCTACAGCAGGACTTGGCTGTGTTGAATGCTCTTATCCTATGTTACTTTTGCCTTCTTTTTTAACCTTTGGACTCTTTTGCAACAGGAAGTTGTGTCATTTCTTTAATTGGCAAGGGCTGGTCCAACATCTGCAGCCACAAGGATCAGAGCTGGAGTTTGAGACCCCAGTCTCTACAGGCCACAATTTCCATCATCCAGAGAGCAGCTAACCCCTCTCTTCCCAGAGTGTTACTACTGTCTTGAGGCAGGGAGGAATAGAGGATGTTGAATGCTTTCCTCCTCGCTCAGCAGTTTGCTCTCTTCGCTAGCAGCCTCATCAAAACAGCTCTCAGAGCACTGGAGGTAGGAGAAGTGACAGGCAGCAAGCTGGCCAGGGTTTGCTGTTTGGTTCTCATCTTCCTGGTGGAGGATGAGGGCAGGTTGTGTGGAGGCACCAGCAGGTCACATAGCACCCAGAGCGCGACCAAGTACCGGAGCTCAGACAAAGCACAAGGTATGGGTTCTGCTGAGCGTCTTGCTCAGCCCTCCACCCCTCCCTGGTGCCGTGGCCTTGGCAATGTTGCCAAGTCTCTCAGATTCACTACGGATTCATAATATTTGGTGGTAGAAATATTTCAGTCTGTTCTTACAAATAAACCAATGCCCGAAAAAAAACACCACAGATTTTATAAAGGAGAAAAAGCTGCCAAATACAAAACATGAAGTATGAGACTTTAGACCAAAATATTTGTTTGACAGCAGGATCCAAAGTTAACTGTAAAGTTTCACAACTTTTACTCAACCCTATCAACTTCTAGGGTCTGATTCCAAGATGTGGAGCATTGCTTAGCCTCCTCTGCTATTTCTCGAGTGCTAAGACACATCAAGGTCACCCTATGATTTATTTTCTCTCTCTGCTTGCTTTATCCCATTTTTGAATTGCATCTCAAACCTGAGGTCGCCATATGCAGCTGTGCTTGCTTTTGCACAGTTAATGAGCTGCAGATTAGCACAATTGAAACCATTCTGCTGTTTTCATCCATGCTGACTCCTATCAAACAACATTTGTACTCTTCCTGTATTCATCCTGCAGCTTCTCCTGCCGTGCAGTCCTCTGCTGGTTTGGATGCCACCAGGCAGTTCCCGCCAGGAACATCCTGGCTTGTGACAGGAACAACTCTATTTCCTGCACTTCAGTGATTGATTGGTTTTATGGTCCTCTGTAAATTGAGGTGCTGGTAGTGTCCTAGAAAAGAAATCCATGTTCTGTTCTATGTACAACAGATGCAATAGCAGGATATCTGGTTATTAGTTTTCTCATACACTTCTGGTTTCTGGTACAGGATGTACCCAAGGGAAAGATCTTACCCAGTTATCGTTACGGTGACAGCCTCATCAATCTGCTCACCATGGAGGAATTTTCAAGGACGGCTTGCTCTTTCGCATCTTCCTGAATGGCAAGATAGCTGCGCATTGCAAGGGCCCACAGTTAGCAGGCCTTGTGTATGTTAGATCACAAGCTTGAAAATGGTGTGCACCTGTCAGAACTTCAGTGTTTAAATAGGATGTGATGGTTGTAGCGTTGTACAGAGTACCATGGTTCAGTATTTCCAGTGTCACTTAGGTCTGCAGGAACTTTGATTCTTGTAGCCCAAGTATTTACAGCATTCGGAGTGGGCTGCTGGAAGAATCTCATGCTGTGATGATATTTAAAAAAAAAAAAAAAAGTGTGAAAACAGTTTCTCAGTGCAAACCCCCTCTCTCCTTTCACTTCCCTTCCATCACCTGAGCAAAAAGAAAACATGGAATGGCAAGAGCCACAAAAGTAATTGCAGTGCAGAGAAGCTGCTCATAGTACTAGCACAGCTGACTAGTTCTGTTCTTCCTACCTGTGCATTCAAGCTGAAAGAGAATGCAGAAGAAACGTTTCCTGCACCCTCAGATTTTTGACAGTTGTATTTGGTAAAAATCATATGAGAGAAAAGGTCATAGTCTAAAAACAGCAAGGACTGCCTGATTTTGAGGTTGTGAGAGGATGGCGTTTTCCTCAGAACCTCATATCATCTGGAGCAGGCACCAGGACAGGCTGTGTCTGCTAGGGAGCTTTCTCCAAACCCCGTTGAGCTTGTGGGTTCAGTTTTAACCCCTAACAGTAAGTCCTGCTTGGAGAATTTAATCCGCTCCTACTCACAGATGCCTTTCCTCTATAGAATTCCTTAATAATGTGGAAGCACGTTATGTATGAATACAAACTAACTCCCTTTCTCCATGCCAGTAGCAAAGCTACATCTGGCATACAGAGGCAGCCTTGAAGAGTTCTGCCCTGAATTGCTGGCTGTTTTTCCCAGGAAACATTCCTGGAAGAGAACACATCAACAGCTTCCTGCGAGAGCTTGATTAAATCATTTTAGCATGTAGCACATGTGATATCTTTAACCTTATCTCTTCAGAGTGCTGTCATGTTTGGTAAGTTGCTGTTACTTGCACACAGTGTACTCTTCAGGCTGAAGTTCTTGTTAGTAGCAGCTGAGCTTTGTGTGATTTGTGAACAGTCTCTGCATCCTATAGGTCAGACGGCTGCGTGTGCCACAGAGGTGCATATGGACTGGAAGATCTGACTCTCTGGGACAGCTGGCAGCTGCCTGGTACTTCTTAGTTTCTGGGATTTTCCAGATCACCTTGAGGAAGGACACATGGCATGCTGTCATAAATAGGTGTGCAAACAGCTTTAAATTGGTACTGTAAGCCGTTCAGTTTCGTGCTGGTGCAGATAGCAGCGCTGCAGGCTATTCAGAAAATGTCAACGGTCTCTGCCAGAGTTAGGATTGGAGCACATGAGAGAAATCACTGAGAAGATTTTGGGGTTTGTGTTGATGCAAGCCAATTAAGACAAGCATGTCCTCCCTGAATGGCTGGGTCTGAAAGTGAAGTGCATAGAAAGTGAGGTAATAACGTGTTAAGGATTTTGCAGCTGCCCAGAATGTGGGAAAATGTTTTTTTTGTTATTATTATTCCAAATATCTTATCTCCTCTTAAATTCTGCATGTATAAAGCCCTTCCTTTGTTACTTTAAACAAATTATACCAAGAGTATAAGATGAAAAAGCTGTTCTCAAGCAGAAGCATACTTGCATGAGAGGAGGCTTTCATCGGAAGCATAAAGCTGTTACTCTTTTAGTATCTATGTCTGGTTCCAGAGTAGAGACTGGTGTCTGCCTAAATGGCAAAGTCATTGTTCATGCTTTCAGAGTTATAACAAAAGGAGTCCAGCAGCATCAGGTGGTTGTGCACTGAATAGAAGTGCACTGAGCTGTCTGTGTCTTAGGCTAGAACAGTTAATTCCACCCAGAGAGGAGAGCTGACTCCGTACTGGGGTGCATACTGGCAAGGCTGTTTTGATCAAATAGTTGTACTAATATAAAACCAGGCTTGACTAGGGTGAAAGCCGGTGTGGAGATTCGTTAGTCATGGCTGGCTTTGTAGAACATGTGTGCTTCAACTCCTGGTTCCTGCAGTTGTTGTTCAGATTGTCATCTCTGTGGGGACAGCCATAAGGCTGACAGTCAAAGACAAAGACGTCAAGGAGGGACTTCATGTATTAATTTACAGAGACTTTTGGTATGTTCTTGTCTTTGAGACAGCTGAAATGGTGTAGATGCTTGCTATATTTTTTCGCAAGGTACAGGGTGGATTTTGTTTTTTTTGTTGTGTTAGGCCTAGGTTAAAGCACCATGCAAGGAACCAGATAGAAAACTGTCAGGAGACAGGGCAGAGAGCAGTAAGATGGAGAAAA